>CM066032.1:1683327781-1683688016 GCA_033557465.1 Ichthyophis bannanicus | reverse complement strand
CTGAGCTTCTAAAGAAAGCTTAGGTTTGATCTCCTCTAGTACCGACTGGTTTTGTTCTTCGGGCAGTCCATGGTATACACAGTATTCGCCGCCAGCACCATAATTCAAAGGCATCAATTTTCTTCCTGTCTGTCTTTTTCACTGTCCAGCTTTCACATCCATATGATGTTATTGAAAATACGATGGCTTGAACAAGTCGAATCTTTGTATGGAGAGACATCTCTGCTCTTGAGAATCTTATCTAGGTCTTTCATAGCCATTTCTGCCAAGAGCAATGCGTCGTCTGATTTCTTGACTGCTTGTTGCTTCTTTATTGATAGTTGATCCAAGTAGGTTAAAGTTGTTCACAATTTCAATTTCTTCTCCTTCAACGATGAACCTGTTGATTATGCCAGTTGTCATGATCTGTGTCTTCTTTACATTAAGGTGCAGGCCCATTTTGAGACTATGTTCTTTGATTGTGAGAAGCAAAATGTTTCAGATCATCTTCGCTTTCAGCCAGTAATGTGGTATCATCAGCATAGCGAAGGTTGTTGATGAGTCTTCCACCAATCTTCACACCTCTGTTGTCTTCATACAGTCCTGCTTCTCTGATGATTTGTTCTGCATATAAATTAAACAGGTAGGGGGAAAGTATGCAGCCTTGTCTTACACCTTTGCTTATTTTAAACCATTCTGTTTCTCCTTGTTCCGTTCGAACTGTTGCTTCTTGATCAATGTACAGATTACGCAAAGAACGATCAGGTGTTCTGGTATACCCATGCTTCTTAATGTGGCCCAGAGTTTCTCATGGTTTTACACAGTCAAAAGCCTTGCTATAGTCGATAAAGCACAAATAGATATCCTTTTGGTATTCTTTAGTCTTTTCAAGGATCCATCTCACATCCGCAATGATGTCTCTCGTTCCTCGCCCTTTCCTGAACCCTGCTTGCACTTCAGGTAGTTCTTGTTCTAGGTATGGCTTGTAGTCTCTTTTGAATAATCTTCAGTAGAATCTGCTGGCATGTGGGATCAGAGCGATTGTGCGATAATTTCCACAGTCAGTTGGATCACCTTTCTTTAGTATTGGTATAAACACAGATCTTTTCCAGTCAGTTGGCCATGATGTTTTCTTCCATATTTCTTGGCAGAGCCTTGTAAGTACGGTAACAGCTGCATCAGATTGCTGCAATACTTCTATGGTAATGCTATCAATGCCTGGTGCTTTGTTCTTTGATAAGGCTTTCAATGCTGCTTAAACTTCTTCTTTCATCACCAATGGTTCATGATCATAAGGGATAGGTTGAAACTGCTGTTGGTCCACGTGATCTTTATCAGATAAAAGCTCTGTCTATTCCTTCCACCTTTTCATGATCTTCTCAGAATCATTCAACATAGACCCGTGAGCATCTTGTACTTCCAATTCGAGGCTGGAACTTTTTCTTTAACTCTCGCAGCTTTAGGAAAGCCGATCTTGTTCTTCCTCTAATAGTTTCTGCTTCTATTTCCTTGCAAGTGTCATTGTAGTACTTTTCCTTGTCCTGTCTTGCTGCACGTTGGACAATCTCTGTTGAGTTCTGCGATTGTCTTTCTTTCTCCTTTGGGCTTTAGCTTCTCTGCGTTTCTGGGCAATTTTCAGAGTTTCTTCCGTCATCCATTTTGGCCGTTTTTGCTTTTTAACCTTTTGTAGAGACTTCTCGCTTTCTTCCAGCCACAACCTTCTTGATGTCATTCCATAACTCTTCCGGAGCTCTGTCATTTGTATCTAAAGCAGCAAATCGATTTTGCAGGCAGTCTTTAAATTCCAGTGGTATATTCTCAAGGTCATATTTTGGTGCATTCATGAGTGGTTTGCTCTTTTTCAACTTTAGCTTGAGTTTGCATACTAGTAGTTGATGATCTGTACCACAGTCAGCTCCAGGTTTTGTCTTTGTTGATGTTACAGAGCTTTTCCATCGTTGACTTCCACAGATGTAGTCAATTTGATTTTTATACAATCCATTGGGTGAAGTCCATGTGTACAGTCGTCGCTTGTGTTGCTGGAAGAAGGTGTTTGAGATGAATAGATCATTGGTCTTGCAGAATTCTATCAATCTTTCTCCAGCTTCATTTCTGTTGCCAAGTCCATATTTTCCAACTACTTTGCCTTCTTCTTTGTTGCCAACTTTTGCGTTCCAGTCACCAATGACTATCAGGATATCCTGTTTGCATGTTCTGTCAATTTCAGCTTGTACTTGTTCATAGAACTCTTCAATTACATTCTCTTCTTCAGCTGTTGTTGGGGCATATACTTGAATTATAGTTGTGTTGATAGGCAATCCTCGTAGACGAATAGAGATTAAGCGTTCGCTGACTGCATTGTATTTCATTACAGTTCTTGCAAGTTTCTTCTTTATTATAAATGCAACACCATTTCTTCTTTGTCTTTCATTTCCAGCATAGTAGACCATGTGATCATCTGATGCAAAGTGCCCGATGCCAGTCCATTTCAGTTCGCTGACACCCAACAGATCAAGTTGTACACGTTCCATTTCATTCTTGACCACCTCCAACTTCCCTTGGTTCATGCTTGTCCGTTCCATGTTCCAAAGTGTAAGACATCTTTACAGCTTCTGACTCTCATTTCATGCGCAGCTACATCAGCAGTCAGACTTCCCAAGGGCTTTGATCCAACCACATCATAAATGCTGGCTTTACTCTGAAAATTCTTCAGCTCTTCCCCAGTAGCTAGTTGAGTGCCTTCCGACCTGGAGTCTCATCTTCCAGCACCATAGCACAATTTGTTTTGTTGTAACTATCCATTGGGTTTAATGGCAAGATACAGAAGTAGATTGCCGGGCCTCCTTCCGCCAGTTTAAGTTTGGTGTTGTTGCCGTTGTCACAGAAATGTGATCCTCCGCCGTCAACACTATCCCATTCGGCTGCTGCCCAGATGGGTGGTTTGTCTTCGTCTGGCACCTCAGCTGAGACCTGTCCATCTTGGGAGACCCTGCCAGTAGTTAAACTACCGATAGTTTAGCTCTCAGCATCACTGATGCACGCAAGCCCTCACAGCACGACAAGCTGCAAACCAAGTGAGAGATCTACCCTAGGAGTGTGAAAAAAGTCTAGGGGGGCCAGGGTTGGGGTTGACATCTCCAGATGAGAGAAGGAGAAGGAGTAGGAGAGAACAGGAGAGAGAGGAGGCGGCACAACAGAAGTGAGGGTGAGGTTCCCTCAGTGAGAGTAGAGATGGCTGAATGAGAGGAAGAAAATGGTGAAGCTCAAGGACAGATGATAATGTAGAAGACAAAATGGTAGGGGAAGTGGTGACAGTAAGGAGTGGGTAATGAGAAGTAAGGCCATGGAATTGTCGGAATGAGGGTAAAAAATTAGGGAGACTTAACATCAAGAACACAAAGTGATGTGGAGCCACAGGAGAGGGAGAAGAAGAGAGAATGCAAATCAAAGGAGATACAGATGGAGATGAAGGAGAAAGTTCTGGTGGGTTCAGATACACCTGAGTAATTGCATCAATGAGCAGAGGAAAGCTATGAAAGAATGTTAAGCCAGGGATTGGTGGTCTGAGGGGTGGGTAATAAAGTGCTGAGAAGGGAGACACAGCACTGCAGAGAGCAGGTGCCGGGTAAAGAACAGACAGAAGATAGGACACACTCTGACAAAATAGACAACAATAAATAACAAGACAAAACTATAGAGAGAACAATAAATAACAAGCTAAATTCTAAACAGGCATAGCACATAAACAGGATTTTACACATGTAAATGGGCTCTTATAAAATTAGATCATGCCTAAAAATACACATAGTATTTACACAGTAGACATACACAGGGTGGAATTTGGGTAGAGCATGAGTGGAGTTATGATTTACAGGCATATTTTATAAAACACACATGCTAAGTGCTGATATTTATACCTGCTCTCAAGCAGATATCATGTCCTCACCTTCAAAGTAGGTGCCTTTGCTGCCATTAGTATTTGTTAAAGTCATATAGGCACCTATGGGGCATGTTTACTAAAAACCGCTAATTTGCGCGCCGCAAAATAGCACACTAAAAGCGGTACTTAAAAGCGCTTAAACGCCCCACAATCGTGCGTGTCACCCCCGCACAGGTGCGCGGCACAATAACGGGCCCCGCACAAGTACGGGCCCGCAAATGTCCGATAGAGGCGTGGAACGGCTAACGGAGGGTGGAGGAAGGTTCCTGAGGGACGGAGAGATGGGTTTAATGGGCGGGGAATGGGAGGGGAGAGGCTCCCCGCACATTATCGGGGCCGAATCCCAAAGCAAAACTACCGCGAGTGAAACACTCGCGGTAGAGGGCATTTAAAGGGAAGAGAAACCATTTACGTCAGCAATGTACAGCAAAACTGGGGAATCCTGCAAAAACGTGAGCAGTGTGATACATGTGCACAGCACAAAAGTGAAAATAAAAATAGAAAGTGACCACAACAAAAATATCACAAATAGTAATGCAGCTGGGGAACAGTTATAGTAATGGGCAAATATAGAAAACACACCCAGGAAAGCTCCAGAAAGAAGAAATGAATATTGGAAGGGTCTACGGAGCGGAGACTCATCCAAAACAAATGTCCTTTTTGGAGCTTTCCTGGGAGTGTTTGCTATGGTTGCCCATTAATATCACTTTTGCCCAGCGTGGTGATATATTGTCCCCCAGTGTCTGTGGTCATTTCCGGGGTTTATGTGCACGTTTGTCACCAGACAGAGTGCATGTGCCCACAGTAAAAATGCGTAGAGCAGGGTTTGTGACTCCATCCTGCCAGGTATACTACCTCCAGGGGCTGCATTGTCTCTGTGGCCATAGTGGCCAGAGGGTCAGAGGTTCAAATCCCAGCTGGGGCACATGCCAGCCCAGCCCAGCCCCTATATTTTACCCACCACTAAACAAAGATAGCGCAGACACCCCTGTATTGCAGGGAACATAAGCATGGGGAAAACACCCATATTTTACACAACACTGCAAAAACACAACAACAATGGGCATTACCTACAGCCAAATCCCCCAAATGCAGTCCCATACTGCCACATTGCAATCTGGTCATCTGCTGTTTCTGAGAGAAGCTCATGCCAGCATGTTGGCAGACGAGTACATGTGGTGCAGGGGGCAGTGGCTGCTAGCCACAGAAGACAGAGGCCTAGCCATTTGCAGGCTGGCACAGTCCACTGCAACAGACAGGCCCTGCCGGATCCACAGTCATGGACGTTCCAGGGAAACCAGCCAATCTGTGGCTACAGGGTGGTGCAGTGCACACAGACAGTGCATGCAAGAACAGAAGGTCACAGGTTCAAAGCCCAGCTGGGGCTTCCACCAATCCTAGCCACATATTTTTCCCACACCTACACAGTGATAGTAAGGACACACCTTTCGTGTCGAGGACATATGCAATGGTAATACGTCTATCTTTTACCCCACTGAGCACAGACACCATGAACAGACTCTCCCAAATGCATTCCTGGTGTGCCACACACCAGTCAGGTTCCATGCTGCCACTCATACAAATGCCTGTGCTGTATATCTATGCACCACCCCCATGGCATGTAGATGTAGCTCATGCATATTCATGAGGGACAGCAGGAAAACACGAACAGTGTGATGCAGACCTGGATTGGGGTTGGGAATCTCTGCCGTAAAGCAGCAGCCAACAGGGGCAGACACCCACACCCACACCCACAGGCCCCATTGGCCAATGTCTCCTGGAGAGGCAGAACAGTGGACCCTGCGTGCATCTCCCAATACTAGCACCTGCATACCTTAGCAATGTCACCCTACACCTGAGGTATACGGTACACAGCTCTGAGACGTTTGCTAGGAGTACTGGCAGATAGATATCCATACATTACACACATACTGCTAGTTGACCCCATCAGAACAATCTGTTAGGTGTTTGCGGGGCGTGCTCCAGGACTGGCCTCTGACGGTGTTTACCACCCTGGGGAGTGATCCCCAGCAGTACTGCGTACCATATCCATGCCTTGCCGTGCCTAGGACAGGTTTGGTGGCCAAGGCTAATTACCTCCTCAATAGTAGCACCATGCTGGCATAGGTGTGGAAGTGTGTGTCTGTCTATACAGTGGGTGCTGGCTGCAAGCCCCTTCCACAGCCCACACTGCCAGCACTGTTGCCAGTATTGGCCTGCTAATGTGCATAATGAGTAGCAAGGGACCATGGGTATATCTCAGACAGGGTGGGCTGACCAGGATGCAGCTGCACAGCTGCATGGTAGTGCCCGGCCACCACCTACAGAGACAGGGGGACCTCTGTATGTGCTGCTGGGGGATCACTCTCACCCTGAGTGTGCAGTGATGGCAGCATGGCTAGGCACACCCATAGTGCTGTACTGTGTTTCTCTTGTGTGATATATATGGGTTTCCTGTTGGGGCCTTTTCATTGACTTATCTGCTTCTGTGTGCTGCCACCCCAGTTGTGGGTGCATGCATTTCCATCAGGACCAACCAGCAGACTGAGCACAGATGGTATGTGTCTTGATGGAGTGCCTTGCAGGGTGCAGTGGCCGATGGCTTGCTGCAGGAGAATATCAGATAGTGGTAGGGTGCATCTATGAATATCCAGGCCTAATGTGTGTCTGATATTGTGTTATGGATGTGTGTGGAGCTGCTTGGACTGCCCTGTTGGGAGGGGTGGGGTGGTGTCTACTTCCCCAGCAGGACTGGGGTTGATGGTTGGCTCTACTGCCATAGGGGGAGGAAAAGGAAGATAGTATGGGGATCTGTTGGTGGGAGACCCTGTTTTATCCACCGGGGGGGGGGGTCCACTAACTGTGGCAGACAGCAATCTCCAAGATGTTTATGCAGCACCTACCTATTTCACAGGTTATGGCTGCTTTGGAGCTCTGGTATGGCTGCATTCAGCCATGCAAGGTGTTGTGCACCTGGTCCTGGGCGCATCATCACACACTCAGGGTGGGCATAGTAACCGCACAATGTGATGGTGTTTAGCTACTCTTTGCCATTTGTCCACCCACTCAGGACACCCTACCAGGCCGAAGTGCTGTGTGGGTGCACAAGGACACCTCCCCCTACCAGGCCGGGTAGCTTTAGGAGTGCAGTTCCCATCTTGTGTGCATCTGTGGACAGCTGATTTGCATGTGCAGTGCATCATGGGTACGGGTAGCCTAACCCTATCCTGTTTACACAAGCAGACTGTCTGTGATGTGACGTGCAGGCTATCTGCAGCCAGGCAGGAGTTTGCTTACAGGTGTAGCCCAATGATTACGCCACTGCCTGTGCAGCCAGAGGTCATGGGTTCATACCCACAGTGGGGTTCTGTGATAGGGTTTTCCAAAGCATTTTTTACATTTACTGTACATATGTTGATGCCTGCAATAACACCCTCAGCGTACTGTACCCATAAGGTGCCTCTGAGGGTGCTTTATTGGGCGCCCTATAGGGCACTTTATGGTTGGCATCCATATAGGGTGCACTATACATTATCCTGTGTCGCAACATACATGCTGCCCTATAGGGGACATTCTAGGGTGCCTTGGCGGACGGTGCACTGTAACATGTGCCTTATGGTCCGCCTTATGTTAACATGCTGTGAGAGTGCGTTTGCTAGTAGTTATCACAAAATAGAATTAAAAAGCCTCCTAAAGCACTCCACAACATAAAATATACTGCCTCAGCTAGCCTTTTTCAATGGGCATTGTGAGGGATTGAACCCTGGTCCCTGCACCATTGGTCAGTGTCTTAACCATTGTGCTGTGGCTGTGTTCCTTTGCTTTAGCATCAGCGCGCCGCCTTGTGGCCATCAGCGCGCTGCATCCTGCTGCCCACAATGAATAGTGCGCCACCTTATGCCGCCCCACAATGAACAGTGCGCCGCCTTATGCCGCCCCAATATGAACAGTGCGCCGCCTTATGCCGCCCCACAATGAAGAGTGCGCCACCTTATGCCGCTCCAAAATTATTTTGCCTCCTGACACACATTTCCACATTCAAGGTGGTGCCTCAGCCAGCCTTTTTTGGCTGCACACACTGGGGGATTGAACCCGTGGCCCCTGCACCATTGGTTATTGTCTTCACTGTTGTGCTACGGCTCTATTCCTATATGTGCACAGCTGCGCCCCACTTAGCCTTCCCACGCGCTAATGTGGGCCCCGCACATTAACGCGACGCGCACACATACGGTCTTTTTTTTTTCCTTTTTCGGCCTGAACCGCCCACTCCTTATATGGCACAGGCACACTACCGCGGCCCCGCACGTTAGGAATGTTTAGTAAACATGCCCCTATGTCTCTTTATAAAATAGGCACAAAATTGACACCTCTCTGCCCACTTAACTTATTTATTTTATTTTATTTATTTATTTAACAGTATTTCTAAACCGCCTTATCATGATAATCAAGGTGGTATCACAGCAAACAATCTAGTAGTGTGAGTGTGTTATACATGCAGTGAGGGTGGAAATTTAGTTGGGTGTGTGTTGTGTTGTGAGCTAGATTGGTTTGAGCTATGTACAATGTGGGCTATATACAGTGGTGCTAAAAACATTTTATATATACATATAGTGTTAGTCGGTAACGTGTGCTGCTATACAGTTACTTAGTTTATGTGATGTGTCCATAGTGTTCTCTGAACAGCATGGTTTTCAGCTGTTTTCTGAAGTCCTTGAGGTCTGTGGTTGCTCTCAAGTCGTCCGGTAGTTTGTTCCATATTGTTGGAGCAGCCATGGAGAGTGCTCTGTTTGTTGTGTCCTTGCGTGTGTGTTTGTATTCACTTGGGGTGCTGACTCGGTTGTGTGTTTGTTTTCTTCTAGGCCGAGTGCTGGTGTCTGGTTGTATGAGGGCGTGTAGGCTGTTGGCTGATGTTTGCTGTTTTATCTTAAATAGGTTTATGATAGTTTTGTATCTGATGCGTGCATCGATTGGAAGCCAGTGTAAGTCCTTTAAGGTGGGTGTGATGTGTTCTTGTCTTGCAGTTCCGGATATGATTCGTGCTGCGGTGTTTTGTGCCAGTTGGAATGGTTTGATAGCTTGTTTCGGTAGTCCAAGGTATATCGGATTGCAAAAGTCCAGTAGAGGGGTTATCAGTGCTTGACAGACGGTACGGAAGTGTTCTGGGGCGAGGAGTGGTTTCAGTTTCCTGATGATTCGCATCTTGTAGTAGGCTTTTTGTATTGTTTTGCTTATGTGTGTCTTGAGATTGAGTTTGTTGTCCAGCGTAACCCCGAGGTATCTCACTTCTGACCTTATTGGTATAGTAATGTTTTGTATCTTTATATTTGGTGGGTGTATGAAGCTTTGGTTCCGAGTGATGATTAACGCTTCAGTCTTGTTGTAGTTTATGGCGAGGTTGTTGTTTTGACACCAACTGGTCATTTGTGTAAGGCAGTCTGTTATCCTAGAGAAGTCCGGGTTGTCGATTGATATTGGGGTGTATATCATGATGTCGTCCGCATAGATTGTGTATTGAATGTTGTTCTTTTTCATGATGTTGCATATTGGTTGGATGTAGATGTTAAATAGGAGTGCTGAGAGCGCAGAACCTTGAGGTACTCCTTGACGGACTTTGATGGGTCGGGATGTGATGTGTCCCACCTTGACCTGTAGCTGTCTTTCTGTTAGGTATGAGTGGAACCATTTCAGTGTGATACCGTGTATACCAGTGTTCTGTAGTCTTTCCAGGAGCGTGTTGTGGTCCACTGTGTCGAAGGCTGAGGAGATGTCGATGAATATCATTATGATTCCGTTCCTGGTGTTGTCAATTGTTCTAAGGATGCTGTCGAAGAGGTAGATCAGTAGCGTCTCGACACCGTGGTTGGGACGAAATCCGTGTTGGTTGTCGTCGAGTGTTTCGTGTTTGTCGATGTGGTCCTGAAGTTGTAGTTGAACCGTCTTTTCGATGATTTTTGCGAGGAAAGGTATGCTGGAGATTGGTCGGTATGCTGCTGGGTCTTCTTTGTCGAGAGTTGTTTTCTTTGTGATTGGTCTCACTGAGGCAAGTTTTAGTTGCTTTGGCATGAGTCCTTGAGTGAGTGAGTTGTGTACCATTTTATGTATGGTGGGGATGAGACTTGATTTGGTGGCTTTGACCCATGACACTGGGCATGGGTCTGTAGGAGCGGTGCTTGTGTTGATTGTAGAAATGATGTGTGATATCTGTTCTGTGGAGGGTGAGGCGAATGTGCCCCAGGTTTTGGAGTTTGGATCCGTCCTTGTGGTTCTACTCGGCGTTGTTTGTTCTGTGGAGTGAAATTTGTCTTTGATGTGGTCGGCGAATTTCTGAGGATCTATTTGTGCTTCCCCTTCTGTTGTTTGCTCTTTTGTGAGGATTTTCACTATTTCGAAAAGCTCTCTGGGTTTGTTGATGGAGGTATTTATCATGTTTGTGTGGAATTCCTTCTTTGATTGGTTGATGTGTTCATTGTATTCTTTTTGCTTCGTTAGATAAAGATGTTGGTCGGCAGTTGTCTTCTTTTTTCTCCATCTCCGTTCTAAAATTATCACCTTTATCTGCAGCAATCTTGTTGGAAATAATCTTGCTCTAGATTAGATGGAAGATGTGCCTGGACTCCCATTCCAAATCACAAATGTGATATTTGCTATTCTGAGTAGAGATTTTTAATTGCTTTGAGGGAAATTTTCAGTTTCATGTTATGTCATGAAAAGCGTGCACTATTCTTTGATAGCATACACTATTCTTTAACAGTGTCCATTACTGAAAAATAATATATGCTAATGAGAAAAATAGTAATTAGATCTTACCTGCTAATTAGTGTTCCTGAAGGAACGACAGTCCAGTCCCTTTACTTCTGGGGTTACGCAACCCTTCCAGCAGCTTGGAGGCTGAGCCAAACCTTTTTGGAGGTGGGGCAGTATAAATACCACTGGGACCACCCCTCAACTCCAGTATTCGACTGAAAAAGCAGATCTACAGAGTTTCCATTAGCAATCAAACATAAGAACTTATCTATCCAACATTGTCTAACTATGTACAATACCTATATATAAAAATTTTTTTTTTTTTTCAATAGAAAATGGTTAGTGCGAGGAAGAGAGAGAGAGAGGGCGAGAGAAATAGAGGAGGGCCGGACGGAGGAGCAATGCTTGAGGTTGCCCGATCCGGCTATTCTCCCGTATCCCTTCATCTTGAAATGGCCCCCCCGCTCGGTCCAGAGTTTCCGTCTGACTGCTAGGTCCTAACCGGGTGGGTCAGGGACTGGACTGTCGTTCCTTCAGGAACACTAATTAGCAGGTAAGATCTAATTACTATTTCCTTATCGTCACTCCAGTCCAGTCCCTTTACTTCTGGGATGTACAAGAGCAGTTCACCCCTGGGTGGGATCCGGCAAACCGGACTGAAGGACCGCCAGACCAAACCGAGCATCCGCTGCGCTCTGGACGTCCAGCCTGTAGTGCTTGGTGAACGTATGTAGCGAAGACCAAGTTGCCGCCCTACAGATGTCCCCTGGAGGGACCAAGCTGAATTCTGCCCAAGAAGTAGCCTGAGCCCGGGTGGAATGTGCCCGGAGCCCCGCTGGCACCTGCTTCCCTTTCAGGATGTAGGCGGAAGCGATCGCTTCCCTGATCCATCTGGAGATAGAGGCCTTGGCCGCCGCCTCTCCCTTGTGTGGACCCCCAAACTGAACGAATAGTCGCTCGGACTTCCGGAAAGGGGCTGTGCGGGAGAGGTAGCGTTTCAAGGTCCTCCGGACATCCAAGAGTCGCAGTTTGTTATCCCTACCTCCGCCCTCCTCGGCGGAGAGAACCGGAAGGTGAACTGCCTGGTTCATATGAAAAGGAGAAATGACCTTGGGCAAGAAGGAGGGGACCGGACGTAGAACTATCTTGTCCTTGAGAAACAGTAGGAAGGGGGGCTGAGCGGACAGCGCTTGGAGTTCAGAGACCCGCCTAGCTGAGCAGATCGCGACCAAAAAGATTGTCTTCATGGTTAAGTCCTTTAAGGAGGCCCTCTTCACTGGTTCGAAGGGTTCCTTGATCAGAGCGTTAAGCACTAGGTTGAGGTCCCAAGGGGGGACGACTGACCACTGTTGAGGGCGCAGGCGCCTTACCGCCCTTAAGAACCTGGAGACATCCGAGTGCGCCCCTAGGGGCTTTCCGCGGACCTTCCCTCTATAGCATGCGATTGCCGCTAGCTGAACTCGCAAGGAGCTGTGAGCTAGGCCCTTGTCAAAACCTGCCTGTAAGAACTCAAGAATCTCGGGGACTGAAGCGGAGAGGGGTTTTCGTCGGTGCTCCGCGCACCACGCTTCGAAGATGCGCCAAGTCCTAACATAGGAGAGACAGGTCGAACGCTTCCTAGCGTTTAGCAGGGTAGAGATGACCGCTCCTGAATAACCTCTCTTTAGGAGCCTCGCCCTTTCAATAGCCAGGCCGTAAGCGAGAACCGATCCACGTGAGGCATCCGCAATGGACCTTGTCTCAGCAGGTCCCTTCTGCAAGGAAGACGCCAAGGTCGATCGGCGATCAATCTCATCAGATCCGCATACCAAGGCCGGCAAGGCCATTCCGGGGCTATGAGAATTACATATCCCTGATGGGACTCCACTCATTGTAGCACTTTTCCGATCAGAGCCCAGGGAGGGAACACATAGAGTAGACTCTCCGAGGGCCACTTCTGGGCCAAGGCATCCAGGCCTTCGGACATCCTTTCCTTGCGCCGGCTGAAGAACCGATCCACCTTGGCGGTTGCGAACCTCGCCATGAGGTCCATGACTGGGAGACCCCAATGGGCTACTATCCGGTTGAACGTCTCCTGCTCCAGTACCCACTCTCCGTGGTCTATCTTGCACCTGCTGAGATAGTCTGCTGTGACGTTGTCTATTCCTGCCACGTGCTGGGCCGAGAGAGCTTCCAACCGAGTCTCTGCCCACTGGAACAGAGTGCCCGCCTCCTTCTCTAAGGCGGGACTGCTGGTGCCGCCCTGGTGGTTGATGTAAGCCACCGCAGTAACATTGTCTGAGAGTACGCGAATTGCCCTTTTTTGTACTAAGGCCTCTAGAGCCCTGATCGCCAACCCTACGGCTCGCAATTCTAGTCTGTTGATGGGCCATTGGGCTTCCAGTGGAGACCAGTTGCCTTGAACGAACTGGCCCTCGCAGTGAGCTCCCCAGCCTGTCAGACTGGCATCCGTCGTCAGTAATAACCACTGGTGAGGCTCGAGGGGCATCCCGCGATCCAGATTCTTCGGGGACCGCCACCAGTGCAGCGTCTGTTTGGTCCGTGGCGCACAAGGTAACGGCATTGATAAGGGGTGATGTTGCGGCGACCACCGACGCAATAGGGCCCTCTGCAGCGGCCGCATGTGGGCCCGAGCCCATGGTACCACCTCTATTGCTGCTGCCATTGTTCCCAGGACCTCCAGATAATGCCGCGCCGAAGGTTTCCATCTGGCCAGAAACTGAGTTACCAGGAGTCTTAGCTCTCTTGATCTTGATTGAGACAGAAACACCCTGCCTCTGCTGGTGTCAAACCTTGCTCCGAGGTACTCCAGTTCCTGGGAGGGCGTCATCCTGCTCTTCGCTCGATTGATGACCCACCCCAATTCTTCTAGCACTTGAACCACTCTTGTTGTCACGGAGTGGCTTTCCTCCTCGGACTTTGCCCGGATTAGCCAATCGTCCAGGTAGGGGTGTACTAGAATTCCCTCTTTTCGTAGAGAGGCCGCTACCACCACCATCACCTTGGTGAATGTCCTTGGAGCCGTAGCTAAGCCGAATGGAAGGGCCTGGAATTGAAAATGGCCCCTTGGCACTGCAAATCTCAGGAATTGTTGATGGGAATCCCTGACCGGGATATGCAGGTAGACTTCTGTCAGATCGAGGGATGTTAAGAACTCCCCGCCCCTGACTGCTGCTATGACCGAACGTAGGGTTTCCATCCGGAAGTGTGGAACTCTGAGGCAGCGATTGACCTGTTTTAGATCTAGCATCGGGCGAAAGGAGCCTTCTTTCTTTGGGACTACGAAGTAAATCGAGTACCGACCAGAACCGAGCTGGTCTGTTGGTACCGGGACTACGGCCCCGAGCGTTATCAGTCGGGAGAGGGTTGTCTCTACCGCCCCTCTCTTTTCCGAAGAACCGCAGGGAGACTGAACAAACTCTGGAGGAATTTGCTTTGCGAATTCGAGAGTGTAGCCCTCTCTGATGACTTCTAGAACCCATTGATCGGACGTGACCCGGGACCAGGCAGGAAGAAAACGCCTTAGGCGACCGCCCACCGACGGCTCTCCCCCCTGGACCCCCGTCACCTCATTGTTTTCTATTTCCTTGAGAGGAGGAGAAGGAGGACGAGCCAAAACCTCGGCCTGCCCCTCGAAACCCTCTAAAACCTTGTCCCTTTGAGGGGAAACGGCCCCTGGGAAAGGGGTTTGTCCTAGCTGGGCGAAACCTTCGCGAGTCCCTGGACTGGTTACGTACTGGGGGCACGGGACGCCCTTGCCTTGGCCTGTCTTCTGGCAGCCTGCCCCCTTTAGACTCGCCAAGGTCCTTTACCAACTTCTCCAAATCTTCTCCGAACAACAGCTTCCCCTTGAAAGGAAGGCGGCTCAGGCATGCTTCGAGGAGGCGTCCGCTGCCCAGTTCCATAGCCACAGATAACGCCTAGCTGCCACCACCGAGGTCATGTTCTTGGCTAGGCTTCTGATGAGGTCATACTGACTATCCGCCAGAAAGGCTGTTCCTGATTCCAGTCTAGCAGAATGGGCCTGAGATTCGTCAGATGGGCCCTCTGCTGCTTGCAGCTGTTGAGACCACCTTAAGCAGGCTCTCGCCACCCAAGCCCCTGAAACCGAGGCCTGTAAGGCCAGGGCACTCACATCAAAGGCTTGTTTCAGGAGGGTGTCTAGTTTTCTGTCTTGAGAATCCCTCAAGGCGGCGCTGCCCTCTACTGGAATAGTAGTCTTCTTAGTAACTGCTGATACCGCTGCATCCACCCTTGGCGACTTCAGTAGCTCTCTGTCTGCCTCTGGTAGGGGGTATAGGCGAGACATGGATCGGACTCCCCTTAGACTAGACTCGGGTTGATCCCATTCTTCCTGGATCATCTGGCGCACCACTCTATGGACAGGGAAAACCCTCTGTGACCTCCTGATGGCCTGGATTAACGGATCCTCCACCGTCTCCTCCTCTGTTGGTGTATCTGAGGATACATTGAGAACCTTTAAGGACTCATCAATTAGGGCCGGGAGTTCTTCCCGCCGAAAGACTCTAATTATCCTGGAATGATCTTCTTCCGGGATCTCCCCTTCCTCCAGTTCCTCTTCTTCTTCGTCCCAGTCCTTGTCGGAGCCCTCCTCTTCTGGAGAACCCTGGGAAAGGGAGGGGATAGGATCTTCCCCGCCCAAGCGAGGGCGTTTAGGTGGGAGGCCTGAGTCAACTGTGCTTGCCCTCTTGGATATGGTCTCGGCCGTCGGGGCATTCCCCCCTGAGGCCGGACCCTGCTTGCGCAAGCAATAGGCCTTATGGAGTAAAAGAATAAAGTCTGTGGAGAAAAAATCCCCTGTACTCCCTTCCCCCGAGGGAGGGGGTGTGGCAGGTGGGGGAGGGGGGGGGCAAATCTGCGATTGAGGTGGGAGGAAGCTGGGACCCCCCCTCCTCTTGTAAGAGGTCTCCAGTACTCTGGGAGGATTGGGACATGGCCAAATTAATTTCCTGTTCCACGGAGGCAGCTACTGCGGCACAACCCCTGCAGATTCCTGCCTCCGAGGAAGTGCCCCTACGTGTGCCACAGGAAGGGCATCTGGGCTTAGCTGCCATGCTCTTGTTTCCAGGTACCTAAATCCCTGTTTGGAAGGAAAGGCACTGTTCAAATCCCCAGCTCCCAGGATAGCAGAAAATGTAAAGAATTGATTTTCCTCCTTCCTTAGATCCAATCTATCCTTGAGGGATAGGGAGAGAGAGAGAGGGAGAACCGGACCCTTAGTACTCTATCAGCGCCTCTGGCCCAGAGGCCAAACCAATTAGCAGAAGAAATATTATAATTTAAGCTAACTTACAAAATAAAACTCAAAGTAAAAGTTAAAAAAAAAAAAAAAACAGGCAATGGCACATAAAGAAAACTGCGAGTAATGCTCCCTGGTACTTGCGGTTTTGTAGCTCAGTGGACCCGGCTCAGCGATCTCTGCCCGTTAGCTCTACACGTGGTAGGACTCACCACGTGCAGCATGAACGGGGGATCGCGAGCGCGTTCTCCGGGTTGC
Organism: Ichthyophis bannanicus; assembly: GCA_033557465.1. NCBI lineage: Eukaryota > Metazoa > Chordata > Amphibia > Gymnophiona > Ichthyophiidae > Ichthyophis > Ichthyophis bannanicus. The sequence goes on along the minus strand of CM066032.1, from coordinate 1,683,671,835 downwards.
TGTTCTCCCCCCCGGAAGGAAAGCGCCGCCGAGAAAGGCTGCCGGTAGAGAGTGATGGATCCTGAAGGGCAGGGAAACTCTTCCACCGTGAGGGAAACTCCTCCGCCGCGATCGGGGGACCTCCGCGATCGGGAGACCCGGGGATCGCCGCTGCGTCCTTCAGCTGCGGGGGGGGGGGCCCCGACGGATGAAATCTGACTCCCGGAGCTGCCTCCAGCGCTCAGCCACCTTAAGGGCTTCGGCGCGAGGCAGAACAAGGCGGGGAAAGGCAGAGTATCACCGGCAAACAGCCTGCACCCTTCTACCTCCGGCGCCCGGCCCGTCCTGAGGAGGGCGGGGGGAGGGAGGGAGGAAGAGAGCAGAGAGGAATTAAAGGAGCAGCACTGAAACACCTAGCTGACCTAAAGATGAAATCAAAGAAACCAAAGGTAATAAGAAACAAAATGATAAATTTAAAAGTAATCTTAAAGGAATTTAGTTAAAGGAAGACTCCAGTAAGCCCTAGGCTTACGGAACCCTCCAGCTGCTTGGAGGCTGAGAATACTGGGGTTGAGGGGTGGTCCCAGTGGTATTTATACCGCCCCACCTCCAAAAAGGTTTGGCTCAGCCTCCAAGCTGCTGGAAGGGTTGCGTAACCCCAGAAGTAAAGGGACTGGACTGGAGTGACGATAAGGAATAATTCATTCAAATGAGAAAATTGTGCATGCCACAGAAAAAGTGTGTTGTTGATTGCAACCCAAAACCAAAAACTTTTACAACAAAACAAACCAATAAGAAAACATGGAAATGATACAACAAACTAAGGGGCATGTTTACTAAAATCCGCAAAATAGCGCGCCGCAAAATAGCGCACGGCAACGCGGCACTGAAACGCGCAGAAACGCGTTTAAACGCCCCGCACACGTGCGTGTCACCCCCGCACAGGTACGCGGCTCACTAACGGGCCCCGTACAAGTGCGGGCCCGCAAATGTCCGATAGAGGCGTGGAACGGCGAAAGGAGGGCGGAGGAAGGCTCCGGAGGGGCGGAGGGACAGGGTCAATGGGTGGAGAGTGGGAGGGGAGAGGCTCCCCGCACAGTATCGGGCCCGAATTTGCATGTAAAAACTACCGCGAGTGAAACACTCGCGGTAGAAAGCATTTAAAGGGAAGAGAAACCATTTCCGTCAGCAATGTACAGGAAAACCGGGGAAACCAGCAAAACGTGCGCAGTGTGATATATGTGCACAGCACAAAAGTGAAAATAAAAATAGAAATGACCACAACAGAACTATTAAAAATAGTAATTCAGCTGGGGAACAGTTATAGTGATGGGCAAATACAGAAATCACACCCAGCAAAGCTCCAGAAAAAAGAAATGAAGTTTGGAAGGGTCTACTGAGAGGAGACGTTTCCAAAAAACATTTCCACGTTATGGAGCTTTCCTGGGAGTGTTTGCTATGGTTGCCCATTAATATCACTGTTGCCCAGCGTGGTGATATTTTGTCCCACATTTCCCGTGGACATTTCCGGGGTTTATGTGCACGTTTGTCACCAGACAGGGTGCATATGCCCACAGTAGAATTGCGTAGAGCAGGGTTTGTGACTCCATCCTGCCAGGCTTACTGCCTCCAGGGGCTGCACTGTCTCTGTGGTACAGCAGACAGAGTCATTACCTCTAGGACCAGAGAGCAGAGGTTCAAAACCCAGCTGGGGCACCTGCCAGCCCAGTCCCTATATTTTACCCACCACTAAATAAAGATAGCGCAGACACCCCTGTATGCATGGGGAAAACACCCATATTTTACCCAACACCGCACACACACCACAACAATGGGCATTACCTACAGCCAAGTCCCCCAAATGCAGTCCCATACTGCCACATTGCAATCAGGTCAACTGCTTTTTCTGAGAGAAGTTCATGCCAGCATGTTGGCGGACAAGTACATGTGGTGCAGGGGGCAGTGGCTGCTAACCACAGAAGACAGAGGCCTAGCCATGTGCAGGCTGGCACAGTCCAATGCAACAGACAGGTCCTGCCGGATCCACAGTCATGGACAGTCCAGGGAATCCAACCAATCTGTGGCTACACAGTGGTGCAGTGCACACAGACAGTGCATACAAGAACAGAAGGTCACAGGTTCAAAGCCCAGCTGGGGCTACTGCCAATCCTGCCCACATATTTTTCCCACAACTAAACAGTGATAGTAAGGACACACCTTTCATGGCGGGGACATATGCAATGGTAAGACATCTATCTTTTACCCCACTGAGCACAGACACCATGAACAGGGGCAGTACCTAGAGCAGAATCACCCAAATGCAGTCCTGGTGGGCCACACACCAGTCAGGTTCCATGCTGACACTCATACAAATGCCTGTGCTGTATAGCTATGCACCACCCCCATGGCATGTAGATGTAGCCCATGCATATTCATGAGGGATAGCAGGAAAACCCGAACAGTGTGATGCAAACCTGGACTGGAGTTGGGAATCTGTGCCGTAAAGCAGCAGCCATCAAGGGCAGACACACCCACACCCACAGGCCCCATTGGCCAATGTCTCCTGGAAAGGCAGAACATTGGACCGTGCATGCAGCACCCAAAACGAGCACTTGCATAACTTACCAATGTCACCCTACACCTGAGGTATACGGTACACAGATCGGAGATGTTTGCTAGGAGCACAGGCAGGCAGTTATCCATACGTTACGTACATACTGCTAGTTGACCCCATCCAAACAATCTGTTAGGTGTTTGCGGGGCATGCTCCAGGCCTGGCCTCTGACGGTGCTTACCACCCTGGGGAGTGACCACCAGCTGTAATGCGTACCATATCCATGCCTTGCCGTGCTCAGGACCGGTTTGGTGGGCAAGGCTACTTACCCCCTCAATTGTAGCACCATGATGGCAGAGGTGTGGAAGTGTGTGTCTGTCTATACAGTGGGTGTTGGCTGCAAGCCCCTTCAACAGCCCGCACTGCCAGCACTGTTGCCAGTATTGGCCAGTCAATGTGCATAATGAGGTGCAAGGTACCATGGGTATAGCCAGGGCAGGGTGGCGTGGCCAGGATGCATCTGCACTGGGCATAGGGCCCTGGCAGGGACATTGGCTGGGATATTGTAGTGTCCAGCCACCACCTACACAGACAGGGTGGCCAAAGCATGTCCTTCTGGGGGATCACGCTCACCCTGACTGTGCAGTGACCACAGCATGGCTAGGCCCCCCCATAGTGCTGTATAGTAGTTCTCTCATGTGATAGATATGGGTTTCTCTTTGGGGCCCAGTCACTGATCTATCTGCTTGCTGTGTATGCAGACAGCCCAGTTCTGGGTGCATGCATCTCCATTGGGAACATGCACTATGGACTAACCAGCAGACTGTTTGTAGCTGGTAAATGTCTTGCTATAATGGCTTGCAGGGTGCAGTGGCTGTTGGCTTGCTGCAGGGGAATATCTGGTGGTGGAGTGCAGCTTACCATACCCTGGGCTTATGTCTGTCTGCTATTGTGTTATGGCTGTGTATGGAGCTGCCTGCCTAGGGGGGGTTGGGTGGTGGTGTTCCTCAGCAGGACTGGGGTTGATGTTGCCCTCTACTGCCACCTTTGCAGGGAGGTAGAGTGTGGATCCCTTGATGGGGACCATGTTTGCCACTGGGGGGGGGGGGTGCCTGATGGCGGCAGACAGGGATATCCATGGTGTTTGTGCAGAAACTAGCTATCTTACACATTAACACTGCTTTGGAACGCCCGCTTGGCCTCCATCAGCCATGGCAGGTGTTGTTGACCTGGTCCTGGCCACCTCATTGCACACTCAGGGTGAGCACAGTACCCGCACGATGTAACGGTGTGTGGCTACTCTGTGCCAGTAAAACACCCGGTCAGTGCCCCCTACTAGGCCAAGGTGCTGTGTGGGTGCACCCGGTCACTTCCCCCAACAGGGCCGAGGTGCTGTGGGGGTGCATTCCCCATCTTGTGTCCATCTGCGGACAGCTAATTTGCATGTGCAGTGCATCATGGGTACGGGTGGCCTAACCCTATCCTGTTGACACCAGCAGACTGTCTGTGAGGTGACGTGTAGGCTATCTGCAGCCAGCCAGGGGCCTGCTTACAGCTATGGAGCTGTAGCGCAATGGTTACATCACTGCCTGTGCAGCCAGAGGTCATGGGTTCAAACCCACAGTGGGGCCCTTTGGTAGGGCTGTCCACAGCTTTATTTTTATTTACTGTACATATGTCTATGCCGGCAAGACCACCCTCAGCTTACTATACCCATTAGGTGCCTCTGAGGGTGCTTCATAGGGCGCCCTGTAGGCCACCTTATGGTTGCCATCCCTATAGGGTGCACTATACATTATCCTGTGTCGCAACATACATGCTTCCCTATAGGGGTCATTCAAGGGTGCCTTGGTGAACAGTGCACTGTAACATGTGCCTTATGGGCCGCCGTATGTTAACATGCTGGGAGAGTGCGTTTGCTAGTAGTGATAACAAAATAAAATTATACAGCCTCCTAGAGCACTCCACAACATAATACATACTGCCTTAGCAGGCATTTTTCACTGGGCATTGTGAGGAGTTGAACCCCTGATCCCTGCACCATTGGTCAGTGTCTTCACCGTTGTACCACAGCTCTGTTGTTTTGTATACTCAGCAGCGCGCCACTTTGCCTTTCCACGCGCTAATGTCGACCCCCGCACATTAGCGCGACGCACACACGTCCGGTTGCTTACTACCGTTTTTTTTCTATTTTCTGCCTGAACCGCCCACTCCTTATATGGCACAGGCACACTAGCACGGCCCCGCACGTTAGGAATGTTTAGTAAACATGCCCCTAAATGAAACAAACCATATTCCAATGCACTCTCCTACTAAATTTAGCTGTTCAAAAGTATGTGTGCTGTCAAGCCAGCTCTGACTCCTAACAAAACAGCCTCAGGTTTTTCTTGACAAGGTGTAACCAGAAGTAGAATGCCAGGCCTTTCTTCTATGCAGTAGGTCTACAGTACCTGATGTTCCAAAGTGACCTCTATCCAAGTACTAGTCAGGCCCAACCCTGCTCAGTTTCTGAGATCAACCAAGAGCAGGCTCATTCAAAGCAGTGAAACCATACTGGGCTCACAAGTGAGCAGCTCCAGAAGCATTCCTAGGACTGGGGGCAGGGAGAGATTCGGTCACCTAGCACTGACAAACAATTTTACTAGAAAGTTCACTAAATGAGCATGAAACAAGAAACCTCTAATGCATGGTTAGTTGATCGCTTCCTCCCAATCGTAGTTTCACAAAGTAAAAAGCAATTCTCTGCAAATCTAGTAATTAAAAAGCAATAAAATTGTTGGGAATCTGTTATACCTGTATTAGTTTAAGGAACATTAATTCCTCAGGAAATGCCTGCATGCCCGCCAGAACTACTAGCATGCCAATACAAGCAGCTTCAACAACCTCAAATTCCGCAACCGAATGCAGAGACAACAACCCGCCCTACTTCCATAGACACAGACTGGAGCACATTCGAAACAATCACCAAAGAAAAAATAGAATCCACCATCTCCTGCCTAAACACTACCACCTCCCCACTAGATCCATGCCCTGCAGAATGGATAAAGAAATCCAAGGAGGACATAAGCACACCCCTAACCCACATTGTTAATGAATCCCTCAGACAAGGACACATGCCAGACATCCTCAAAACCTCCATCATCCGCCCAACCCTAAAACAACACAACTTAGACCCCCTTGACCCTAATCATTGAGAAGATAGTTCAGCAACAACTTCAAGACCACCTGGATACCAACAACATACTGGACCCGCAACAACATGGTTTCCATCCATTCCACGGAGTCGAGACCCTCATTTTATTTATTTATTTACAGTCTCTTATATACCGCACTATTCATCATCAGCGCAGTTCACATGGAACAAAATGCTCAGTACATTTAACACGCATGAGTTTACAGGTAACAGGGCATAAATAACTTGGATAACCGGGGTAACTAATGAACATCCTCATCAAGGGCACACAGACCAAGCACTCTGGCTACGCTATGATCTTCCTGGACATATCTGCAGCCTTTGACACCATCTCCCACAACATCCTCCTACACAGACTCCAAGAAATTGGCATCAACAACGTCGTACTTCAGTGGTTCCACTCCTTCCTGACCAATAGACAACAACTGATCCCCCCCCTTTCAGCAACACCAAGGAGTACCCCAAGGATCCACACTATCCGCCATGCTCTTTAACATCTACCTGCAACCACTCTGCTCAATCATACGGGCCCATAACATCAACTACCACATCTACGCCGATGACATAATGCTCTATGGACTGATCACAACCACCAACCCAACAAACAATCAACTAACAGACTGCTTCATAGAAGTCTCCAGCTGGCTACAAAAGAACAACCTATCCATCAACCTAAAAAAAACAGAAGCCCTCATAGTAACCAAGGATCCAAACTTCACACCACCACCACACCTCAACTTAGGAACCATACAAATACAAATACAACCACACATAAAATACTTAGGAATCATCATAGACCAAGCGCTCACACTCAAGCTATAGAAAATCCATGCGCAGGAACAGAAAATACTGTAGAAATCCTCCTTCTTAATATTATTATTATTATTATTATTATTATTATTATTATTAAAGACTTGTAAAGTGCCGCAACATATGAAGCGCTGCAAAAACATAGAAGAGAGACAGTCCCTGCTCATCAGAGCTCACAATCTAATAAGACAGAAAACAAAATAAGTTACATAATACAAATAACAAAAATTTACAGGACAAAGTAAGCAAATGTTGATAGAGCGATCAAGACAGGGTAAGACAGGAACAGAAAGCAATAGTGGTGGGATTTTTGTCTGGACTTGAAAATGGCCAGGGAGGACGCCTGGCGCACAGAGATAGGAAGACTATTCCAAGCAAAGGATGCTGCCAGTTGGAAGAAGCGAAGTCTGGAATTGGCAGTATGAGTAAAGGGCACAGATAAATGAAGACTGTTAGAAGAACGAAGCAACCGAGAGGGGGTGTAAGGAGAGATGAGAGATGAAAGGTACTGGGGGGCAGAAGAGTGAATACATTTATAGGTCAGGAGGAGAAGTTTAAATTGGATACAGAGACAGATGGGAAGCCAATGAAGCGACATGAGGAGAGGGGTGATGTGCGAAAAACGAGACTGGCGGAAAATGAGTCGAGCAGCGGAGTGTTGAATTGACTGAAGAGGAAAGAGGTGGCTTGCAGGGAGGCCGGCAAGGAGAACGTTACAATAATCAAGACGGGAGGTGATTAAGGAGTGGACAATCAATTTAGTGGTGTCAACAGAGAGGAAGGGGTGAATTTTGGAAATATTGTATAGAAAGAAACGACAAGTTTTAGCAATGAGCTGGATATGTGAAGAGAAAGAGAGGAATCGAAGATAACACCAAGGTTACATGCTGAAGAAACAGGGAGGAGTACAGAGTTATCAACAGAGAGAGAGAGAAAGGGGAAAGAGGAGGGGAAGCATTCGGGGGAAAGATAAGAAGCTCAGTTTTGGCCATGTTCAGTTTTAAGCGGCGGTGGGACACCCAGGCAGCAATGTCAGAGAGGCAGAGTGAGATCTTAGACTGGATATCAGGAGAGATAGCAGGTGCAGAAAGATAGATTTGAGAGTCGTCAGCATAGAGATGATAGTGAAAGCCATGTGAAGAGATAAGAGTGCCAAGGGATTGGGTATAGAGAGAGAAGAAGAGTGGACCTAAGACGGTACCCTGAGGAACTCCTACAGGTAGTGGGGTTGAAGAGGAGGAGGAGCCATCGAAGCACACACTAAAAGAGCGATGGGATAGATAGGAAGAGAACCAAGATAGTACAGAGTCTTTGAATCCAAGTGAGGATAGGGTGATAAGAAGAAGGTTATGGTCAACAGTGTCGAAAGCAGCAGAGCGATCAAGAAGAATGAGGACAGAGTAAAAGCCTTTTGACTTTGCCAAGAACAAATCATTCAAGACCTTAGTAAGAGCAGTTTCAGTGGAGTGTAGGGGACAGAAGCTGGATTGTAAAGGATCCAAGAGGGTATGAGAGGAGAGGAAATCAAGACAATAGTGATAGACTGCACGCTCAAGTAGTTTAGAGACAAAAGGAAGGAGAGAGATGGGACGATAGTTAGAAGGACAAGTGAGATCAAGTGAAGTTTTTTTGAGGAGGGGTGTAACCACAGCATGCTTGAAAACAGAAGGGAAGGTTGCAGTGGAGAGCGAGAGAGGTTAAGAATATGAGAAATAGAAGGGACGAGAGATGAAAAGATGGAGCTAAGGAGGTGGGTGGGGAAGGGGTCAGAAGAGCAGGTAGTAGGTTTGGAGGAAGAGAGAAGGAGCGACGTTTCCTTGTCAGAGACCATGGGGAAGGAAGAAAGGGTGGCAGAAGTTTGGGGAGGGGAGAAATGGGAAATAGGGGGGGAAGAGGGGGAGGAGGGGAACTGGAGGGTGATTGTGTGGATTTTGTCATGGAAGTAGTTAGCCAAGGTTTGGGCAGAAAGGGAGGGAGGAATCAGGGGTGGAGGCACACTGAGGAGAGAATTGAGTGTGCTAAAGAGCTGACGAGGATTAGAGGGAAAAGAGTTAGTCAGATTGAGGAAGTAAATTGGTTTGAAAAGCGCAATGGCTGATTGGAAGGAGGAGAGCATGAATTTAAAGTGGAGAAAGTCAGGATAAGAGCGGGATTTGAGCCAGGCATGCTCAGCAGAGCGGGCACAAGAGCGCAGAAAGTGGGCAATAGGGGAGTGCCAGGGCTGAGGAGAAGAACGCCTAACAGGACGGGGGATGACGGGGGCAAAAGTATCAAGGGTGGAGGAGAGTGCAGTGTTATAAGAGGTCACAGCCTCATCAATAGAGTGGATGAAAGAGATAAGGAGAGAGCTAAAGGATCAGTGGCAAGAAGGTTTCTAAATAGGTTAGTGCAGACAGGACGAGGCTGGGGTGGGGGATAATGAATAGTAAGGCTTAAAAGGTGATGGTCAGATAAGGGAAGGACAGAGTTACAGAGATTGGAAGGTGAGCAGTAAGAGAAGAAAATTAAGTCAAGGCAGTGACCATGTCGGTGAGTGGGGGCAGTGGAACAGAGTTGAAGGTTATGTGAGGAGGTAAGGGAGAGAAGCTTTAAAGCAGGGGGATCAGAAGGGCTGTCAACATGAATGTTGCATATATACATGGATCTAAAGAACAAATAATATCCTCCCTGACATCTCCTGAAAATTTCTTGCATATGGGATATCAAACAAAGCAGGTTATTAAGGGCATGCATACACATACACATGCAATGGTCTCATCAGCCTTCCTTTCCTTCAACAAGTAGTATAAAGGGAAAGGAAAATGGATGTAGCTCACCCCTTTTCTCAGTGTTCAAGGCAAGTTACATTCAGGTACAGTAGGTATTGTGCCTGTCCCCAGAGGGCTCACAATCTCAGGGGCCCTTTTGCTAAAATGTGCTAAGCGGTTAACAAGAGAATTAATACGCGGTAACTGTTAGCGCTGGCCCGCACTAAATATTATCATGCTGGCATGACAGCTACCATGCGCTAATTCCCAAGGTTATCTGCACATCATGCGATGGGGCAGTGACTGGGCAAGTTAGGAATGGAGAGTGGGCGTGAATTGCACATTGTGATTAGCATGGGGGTACATATTGCACACGGCCAATGTTGCAATTAGCATGGGTGCACTTAATATCACCTCAGTGGGGGGGGGGGGTGAAGTGCACTGCATTAATTGCCAATGCCACTGCTGGACACTAGAGAACCAGCTGGCCACACTCCTAACAGCGAACGACTTTTGCACTGAGCATAAAATTTTTGTTTACTTAAAATGTGTGGTAAGTGCAAAAACTTACCACACCTTACTAAAAAGGTCCCTAGATTTGTACCTGAGGCAATGACGAGTTAAGTGACTTGCCCAACTTACAAGGAAAAGCGGTGGGATTTGAACCTGGCTTCCCTGGTTCTGTGCTTACTGCTCTGCTAGGTTACTCCTGTGTAGAACAAGCAAATGATGGACATCTTGGGCCCTATTCTGATGCAGATGTAGATCCTCTCTGTGTGTCTGGTCTGAACTGGACGCACAGAGGGCATCACGATTCTGATCCCATGGGGAATGTCTAGCTTCACGGGATCAGAATCGTGAACAGTCCTGCACATGCAGGCCAGGACAGCGATTCTGTTTGACCTGCACATGCAGGACTGCACCTGGCTAACTCAGTCAGGACATTTAAATGGAGCCACGACGCATGGCACTGTGGCTCCAATTAAAAGCCACGATGCCGGCCACCGACCAAAACGGTACATTCCTCACAGCCCGACCCCTGATCCGACCTCTGAAGGCCAGAGTCGGGCTGCGGGGAATGTCCCCTGGCCTCCCCAGCCCCTTTCATGCCCCGAATGTTAAAAAAAAAAAAACGTCCAGGGGAGTTATTCTACCTCAGAGGTGGAATAACTTCCTCGGCCATTTCCCGAGCTCTGGATGCACAGGGTCGACATTAGAATTGGCCCTGTATGTCCAGGGCTGGCCACTGCTCACTGCCCACCCACTCTCCATCCCACCACCCATTCCCTGCCTCTGACTAACTTCCCCTCACAACTGGCATCCATCCCCGTTATTCGTGGTTCAGAATGACCCCCCTTGGGTTTAATTTTCCCAATTTACATTTCCTTTTTTATATATAGTAATGTAATATTCACAAGTTTCTGTTCTCTTTCATCTTCCAGAAGCCTTCTCTACCATATCACTGGTCATAAACCATCACTAACCCAGCTTACTCTATAAATAATACATTATGCTAAATTAACCTTTACATCTTAATAATAAAAATAGAACCTGAATAATTATGAAAATTCCTTAATTAGCAGGTAATTAGGTATGCAACTAATCACAAAATTCTGTTGATGGATCTTTGCATATCAAACGTTCATTCTAGCAGTGATATGCAGAAAACTGCACCGCCTAAATGTAAAGACCTTTGTCCTTTCAGAAATAAAGGTCGACAGATCATCATCCTTAATTACATTAACTGAGCTACCTTCCTCTTGAAGGTAACAAGATCCTCATGGTTTATTGATGGGTTCTGTAGGCTTAGGATTTGCAATTACAGACACAACTTTTATCCTTTTCTTTGTTTCAAGAGAAAGAATCTTTTCTTACATTTCTTGCTGATTAGGCTCATGAACTATTTACGCAATATTTTTGCTGCAATTTTTCTGTCCAGTACAGGATCTAACATGAAAAGCAAGTGCAACTTGGAGCTTATAAGCAAACGTCACATTCTTCGAGACTAATGCATACATTGCACAAAAAACAAAATACAGCTGATGAAATGTAGAAGATGCACTGGAGCTGACAATGAGGGAAAAAGAAAGCAAATAAGTGTGATGGAGCAATCTTAACAAAATGATATATGTTCCCTAAAAGCAAATTGTTTTAGTACCAAAAAATTGATTTTGCTAACATAGAGGACCTTTTACTAAAATGTGGTAAATTTTTGAACTTACCTTGTGTGACAGGCAAAAAAAATAATGTGCGCAAAGTGCAAAGCCCGTGCGATAACCTTTGGGGGCATGATCATCATCTGCCCCAAAAGCTCCCATGCAAAGCAGACATTAAGAGAGAATGTTATAAACTCCAATGCACTTAATACATGTTGCTATGAGGGTCATTTTAAAAGCCTTAGTCATGATTTGGATGTCTGAAAACATGTATGCAGACATCCAAATCACAGAGACATTTGGCTCTGGTGTGGGGACATTTCAAGTAGGCAGAAGGCATGGCAGAGGCGTGCTTGAGGGGGGTGGGGGGGGGGGTTGCGATGGACTCAGACATTTCTACTTGATTTTAGAAACGTCAGGGATGTCTGTGACTTCGACCAAGTTTAGACCTGCTCCAGGGAGGTACAGGCATCGGGAGAGTGCTTGTTTGGCCGTAAAACATCCAAAGGCTAAAGAGAATATGACACGCCACCATCCCCAGACCTCTACAGATTCACAATGATAGCAGCAGTGGAATTTGAATGCTGGCTTTCCTGGTCCTAGTAAGCTCCAATTCAAATACCTGCTGTGATCACACAGATTAGTCTTCACTCAAAAACAATCCATTTCATAAATATTTTCCTCGAAAACTCACATATTCCTGTAGCATCAGTCTCATCATCACATGACCATAAACATATTTAAAAAAAGACAAAAGGGGGGTCAACCATATTCCAATTGGATAGTAAGACGTATACAGCTGGAAACCCTTCAGTGGTTTTACTAGTTTGATGTTTGTCATCATCGCCCTAATTGTCTCTTTAATGTCTTTTGTGTACAAACTTGCAATGTCCTTGGTGCATCCACCCCCACATAACTTCATTTAAAAATAACACAATTCCCAAAAACAAAAATCTCTCTTCATAACTGCAAAAATAGCATTGAAGCACCTCCATCATGACGAGTGACCTCTTCATACATCTCCTCCAACTGGTTTCATCCTATCCAGGTTTCTTCAGGGAATAATTGTGAAAAATAGTCTATGTGCACTTTGAGTACTCCACAACTTCATATTCACATTCATACAGAGCTGAACCTTACTACTCACAACATGGCGCACTGTTGAGAATAACACCACACATGTGGACTAAGCTAGCTTTTATCCATTTCTCCCTATACGAGAATGATTTAGGAGAACCACTGCCACTCAATTTCAGCATTAAGGTCATGTGGTTCTTCTGTGTGCCATTGGAAAATGTACTCCTGTTCGCATCTGCACAACCCAACTGATAACCTGATAGGTGAGAAGAATGGTGTCTTAATTTGGCAGTAGAAACCCTGATGTACATTAGGAAAATATTTATGAAAAAGATATTTTTGAGGAAGTGAGGAATAATGTCATAGCTGTTTAATCACAGTGGGTATCTCAATTTGTGCGAAATAGTAGTGTGAAGATATAGATTGAAGAAATATGATTGTGGTGGATGACATTATATGGTTTTATCTTAATTTTTAAACTTTGCTGACCTGAAGAGTGTTTTTGATATTTTTTTATTTTTCCTTGGTCCTAGCCCAGTATTCTAACCATTAGGCTATTTCTAGCTGTCCTTGGTCTGGGGACATTTATGTAGATGCCCCCACAGACGACCATATCGAGCACGTCCACATTTGTGAAATCATGTCTGAACTTGGACGCGTCTGCTTTTTTTTAAGACATTCTGGCTTGGACATTCCAGATTGCGCTTGAACATCATTTGTAAAATGTGCCATCATGTGTGTTTGTAGGGCCTATTCTATGAGGCATAAGAGCTGTGATATGCATGCCAAATCTAGGTGTGGCAACTTACACCAACCCTAGACTTGCCTATGATTAGATATGTAAAAAAAAAGTGCATAAGTAATATAACTTAGGTGCATAAATTTAGAGCTTTCTCAAACTCCACCACTATGCCCACCCAAACGGAAAGTGCACGCAGTGGTACTTAAGGTCATTCTTAAGTGCCCGTTCACATGTATAAGTCCTTTAGAATAGGAACTTACATATATAAAAAGAGTGTAATTTTCCATGTGCCCTTTACAGAATCATCCCCTTAATGCAATGCTGATAGTATGGTTGCAGCTTGCGCTATCAGCAATGCAAAAGTAAACAGGCTCCCTAAGACAACTGGTGCATATACCACATTGCCTGCATCCACCAACAATTTCCACATTAACCCTGTCAGTGAATACAGATATCCCATCCCTGATACTGCCACTGGACACCTGCTGACAGTGAATACAGACCATCTACCTTCAATAACCCACCTAATACCCCCTACCCCAGAATCTCCCAACCCCTAACATCCCCCTGAACTCCTACCAGTGGTCCCTGGTGTCTAGAAAGGATAAAGAGTAATCCTGGGTTCAAAACGGTAACTCTGATTTCAGGTGGTAGTCTCTCAGTACTTCCGCTAGGGTTCAAGCAGCCAAATGAAGGTCTGTATTCACTATCAGGGATGGTGTTGGGGGATATCATTTGTGGTATAATGTCACGGCAGGAGCAACCCCCTTTGCTACTACTACTATTACTACTAATCATTTGCATAGTGCTACAAGGTGAATGCGGTGCTATACATATAGATGTAAGACACAATCCCTGCTCATCAGAGTTTACAATCTGATCAAGACAAAACATGTGGAGCCTGATTCACGTAGGAGCATGTATGGGCTGTCCGGATAGCCCCGAGCAAGACGGGCCTGTTTGGATCTGATTCTGGACTGCAGGAACAAAATGTTCCTGTGGTACATGGAATTGGGCGCGAGGATGGCCTGGTGTGCCCTTGCCTGCTTGTAAGGATGACTTCCCCACAGGCTCCCTTAGCTGCCCCAGCTCGGCCCTCCATCATCCCAACCACCCAACCCACGGCTGGCCTGACAGAGCCTGGATCAGGCAGCGGAGACCTCCCTGCACTCGTATCTGGCCTGAGGGGGATTCCTGGGCCCGATCATGGGGTTGGTGCTGCTTATTCCATCTTTGAGATGGAATAAGCAGCATGTCCCCTTTACCCCAGCAGGATGTACAGGTTACAATACTTACTTTCTGTCCCATTGCTGCCTGGGTTCAAAATGGCCATTAGGAACTCTAGCAGTGGACTTGTACTACTATTGCTAGGGGGTAAAGCTGCCCCATAAGGAGCAATTGCCCTTATTTGTCTTCTTGACAGCTAGTGGTAGCATACCACCGATATTATACCACCGATGACACCCCCGGTAAGTGCCGGGACAGAGATTTGGAGGTGGGGGTGTACTGACTGCTGACACTTGGGGGGTTGGGAATTGGAAGTAGAAGTTGGGGGTGATACATTGTCTAAAACGTTCCAGAGGGGATCAGAGAGGATCGAGGTGGGTTGGGTAATACTCTTAGGGGGCTAGGTTATGATTGGGAGGAGAGAGGTTGTTATCAGGGGTTTGGGTTGTGATTAGGGGAAGTGCAGTTTGTTATTGGTGGGGTGGGAATGTGACTTGGGGGGAAAGTTTTTTGACCCCATAGAGTTCATTATCAACAACACTGGAAAATAACCCCATTTCAGTGGTTTTCTGGTCATTTTAGGTTAGAAGCGTCATGAAACAAGATGTGGAATGTTATTTACATTTCCCATGTTATTTTAAGTGAATGCACGTCTCTAGTCCCTGGTGGCTTTTAATGTGCACTGCTGCTTTACACATGCCTCACCATTTCCCCTGCCACAGTCTCTGTTATGCTAGGCCAGCTGGCTAAGCAACTACCCTATCCTTCTTGTGCTATGTCTTTCAAATGCCCCTTTTCAAGGACTAGACCAACCCTCTCCCAAAGAATAACTAAATATTCCTCAATGAGACTTTCCCACCTTTTGTTTACTCCTTTGCACTCAACCCATCTTCTCTCTCATTTTTCAGGTAATCAACAGCCTGCTCTAATACATCTACCAGATGAAGGTGAGGCAGCCACAGGGATGAGCCCTGCCCTCCTACAGCTACCAGCAGAAGCTTGAGTCAAGTGTGTTCATTTGGGTACATAGGGCTCTACTTCCTTAGCCTTGCCCCCACTCTATCCTTCCGGAAGAGATGCCTAATATATTACCATACAGAGGAAAATGATAAAACCTAAGTGCCCTTTCTGCTAGGCCCCTCTAATTTATTCCCACTGGTTCCATAGGCTACCATTCAACACAGATTCACCTCTGGGGTCTTTAGCACAGACCTGTGCAGGGGGAAAGTGACATGGGCAAGGCATTCTGTTGACTCAGCTGCATGAGTAAACCTTCTTATGATCTTGCCCTTGGGAGATCTGCCTGCTTTTCCTCAAGTGCTGGTTCTTCCCATCTGCATAGTTACTGGTTACCGGATCCAAGGCTATACAGGTTACAGCTGCATCTGATGACAGCATCTAATAAATATGACACAAGCAATAACAAACTATATACAACTACTGCATCACAGCACAGTCCACAACATACGTGCTGCTTCCACCATTAACATTTCTGTACTCATACCATCTTTCGGACTCCACCAGTGCTTTTTTGAGGGGGTTTGTGGAGATATGAAGAGCCAGCACCTTTTTCATTGCCTGATAAAATTGACCATGGTCCTCATGTTTTATTGAAAGACCCCTACATGAGTACTGCCACCTTTTTGCTTTTCCACATGGAGGAGTAGTCTAGTGGTTAGAGAAACAGCCTAATACTCACATAGTCTGGCTTCAATTCCTACTGGCATACCTTGGGCACTTTATACTCCATTGCTTCAGAAGAAAAGGCCTAGCAGTCTGCTTTCAGTCATACCTTGCCAAAAAAAACAGGAGTTGCAAAGAGTCTGCATTGACTTGATAGCATATAAAAAGAATCACTTTTGCTAAAGATAATGCGTGGACTTCACTTTTAATATATCAGTTGCACAGGTAGAAGCCCGGTCAAACTCACAGTGACAGAGGTCTCATCTCTCATGACAGATTGATACAGAGACATGCTGTCCTAAGAAACAGTGGTGTACATTAGGGATGTGCAGTCGTTTGAAATGATATAGGAAATATCAACATTTTCAATATTGTTTAATGTAATTTTTGAATGCAAACAGAAGAAACCCCCCTGAAATGTCATCATTTCCCATTTGTCATTAATATTGCACAATATATCTTAATAGTGCACCCTAGTAAGTAATAGTGCACACTATTTGCGCATGTGTCAATAGTGAGCACTATTGCTCAACAGTACACACTACTGCATTTGACCATAGAACACTCTATTAAGTCATAGGGCATATTATTAAGCGATAGTACGTACTGTTAACATTTCCCCTGAAACAAAATTAAAACAAAGCAAAATGAAAAATCCCACAAACACGGGGAACTAAACATAAAAAGGTTTGGCCTGACCACCACTACGGTATATGCCTTATTTATTTATTTATTTCCAGTACTTGATCACATACCTCTGCAGTTAGTTCAACTGTGTCATACATTATAATAATAAAATATAATTATAACCCCTCCCCCCCCACACACATGCATTCCCCAATTGCATCCTTAAGTGATGAATTTACAGAAAGCATATGTAACCCTCTTTCTGTGTGGTCTTAGCAGCTACCCCCATTAGCTGCTTGATAGACAAGGGAGAATACATTTTCCAAGGGCATTTTGCAGTTTTTCAGCTTCTACTCTTGGAATTAAATTATCAGGGTTCATTGAATGGGGATTACACTGGGAGGCCCTTGACACTTAACTCCACTCAAACCTCTTACCTTTTCAGATAACTGAGTCCTGTCCAAAGTTTGTGTTCTAACCAAGGCTTTAGGGCTACTGATGCAATAACAACAAAACCAACTGGCAAGATCGAAAGTATAACTACATCACAGGCAGTTTACTCCTTCTTTTTCCTCCACTTGCTATGATCAGGTTACTTCCTTCTTCATTCCACTTTTGAATATTCTGTATCTGATGCTGGAAATTAAAGTCTAATTTCTCCACTCTTGAACCTTTAATGCTTAAGATGACTTTCCTTGAGTGGGAATCTCTTTCCTACTATATTGTTCTTTACCAGTGTACCTGGAACTGGTGGTGATGCAGATACAGGTCCCCGGAAATGTTCTGAGATCACTCTTGGTTCTGGTGTTACTGTTCACTGAAAAGCTCCAGGATTCCTCAATTCTTGAGAACTGGTAGACTCTGTAGACGCAGGTCCCCTGCATTACACAGCAAGTGTGCCTGGCTCAGATGTTCCTTGATCCTTGAGATGTCTCGTTTTGGAGTTTCTTTCATGTATCTTTGTGCCTGGATGGCCTCTAAGTCGTTTATACAGGCAGGGCTTCAACCTTGTTGAGCCAAGGAGAATGCTGGCAGGTTTTGCACAGTCATTCCCATTTCCCCTTGCTCTCTACTCCTTTGCTCCTATAAGAACATAAGAAATGCTTTACTGGGTCAGACCAAGGTCCATGAAGCCAGTATCCTGTTTCCAACAGTGGCCAATCCAGGCCACAAATACCTGGCAGGTTCCAAAAGAGGCACACAGGTTCCGCAATACTAGTCCCAGGGCAAGCAGTGGATTTCCTGGGTCCTTTTTAATAATGGTTTATGGACTTTTCCTCCAGGAACGTGTCCAAACCTTTCTTAAAACCAGCTACACTAACAGCTTTTACCTCATCCTCTGGTAATGAATTCCAGAGTTTGATTACGCATTGAATAAAAAAATATTTTCTCTCATTAGTCTTAAATGGGTTGCATTGTAGCTTCATTGTGTGTTCTCTAGTTTTTCTACTTTTTGATGGCGTAAACAACCGATCTACGTTTACCCCTTCCACTTCATTCATTAATTTATAGACCTCTGTCATATCGTATACCTGTGGCTCCTCTTAAAAAGGGATGATATGCTCATATAACCCCTCTTCCCAAGTTGCTTCATTGGCTCCATAACCATTTCCATATCCAATTCAAACTTCTCCTACTGACCTATAAGTGCACTCATTCTGCTATGCCTCACTACCTTTCCTCTCTTATCTCTCCCTAGACCCCTCCTCGGGAAGTCCACTCTTCTGGCAGATCACTTCTATCTGTGCCCTTCTCTTCTACTGCCAACTCCAGACTTTGAGCCTTCCACCTTGCTGCTCCTTATGCCTGGAACAAACTAGCCGATTCTGTGCGCTAGGCTTCATCTCTGGCCTTTTTCAAATCCAGGCTAAAACCTCGAGCCTCTTTGTGGCCATTTTTGGATCCTGATCTGTTTAATCTCCTATGTGTTTCCTTACCATTTCCCTAGATATATCCTTGTCCTCAGCTGTTGTGTTGTCTGTCTTGACTAGATTTAAGCTCTGATGGGCAGGGATCATTTTTTACATGTGTCTGTACAGCGCTGCATATTCTTGCAGCACTATACAAATGATCAGTAGTAGTAGTAGTAATGCCCATTTCTCCGAATCCTCTCTCCCAGCGGCTCAACTGAGAGCAAACCACAGTAGGGACAATGGGCATCCCTACCTAATCCTCCCCTCCAAGTGAAAAACCTTTGAGTAACTCCCATTCACCTTTACACTTGCTACAAGCTTATCATAGAGCTTCCATACCCAATAAATAAAATCTTCTGAATTATCCCCAGCAAAAAGTTCAGTTGACCTTATTTATTTATTTATTAGTGCTCATTTACCGCTTTTCATGAATCAAAGCGGTTTACAGAGAACTCAAGAATTGAACATTACATTAAACAAAAAATATATGCAACATATTAACAGGGAGTGAAAGGGGAAAAGGGATGAATTAACTTAAATCAGCAACAGCTGATTTAAGTAATAACTATGTACAGAGAACTAAGCATATAAATAAATTTGTTACAATGAACTTGAAAGCATCTTGAAAAGTGTGAGGACTGTAGTTTTACACGAAGAATTGTCACTAGGTGACTGGTTCACCAAAGTGCTCCTTAAACAGGAATGTTTTTAGCAGTTTACGCAAGGATTTAGGATCCTTAGGGGTATGTTTACTAAACCTTCTTAACGTGCGCGGCGCGCATGAGCACGCACTAAGGTACCTTAGCACATGCTAATGACGCTTTACGGGGCAAAAATGCGCGCTCATGCGCGCAGTGGCGCACACGAGCGCTGAAGGTGGGGAAAGACTCCCAGAGGGCGGACGAAGGCTCCCCAGGGGCAGAGAGAAGGGGTCAATGGGTGGAGAGTGGGAGGGGAGAGGCTCCCCGCACACTAGCGAGGTGAAATTCGAGGCCAAAAATAACGCAAGTGAAAACTTCGCGTTAGAGCCAAAATAAAGGGAAGAGAAACCATTTCTGTCAGCAATGTACAGCATAACCAGGGAAACCTACATAAAGTGATAAGTGTGATACATGTGCACAGAACAAAAGTACAAATAAACATTGAAAAGGACCCCAACAAAATTAAAAAGAATCATAATCAAGCTGGGCAATAGTGATAGTAATGGGAAACATCAAAACACACTCCCAAGAAAGCCCCAAAAAATAAATATGAATTTTGGAAGGGTCTACGCTCCGTCCCCATACAAGGTGAATGAGCCCACAGTGAAATAGCACTGATCAGGGTTTCCCTCTCCATTGGACAGGTTACCTATGGCATGCACATGTTCCACAACAGCAGGGCGGGCATTTTGGAATGGGCAACTGGACAGATGCTGGGAAAGGGGATACAGAGGGCTGCAGGCGGCACATGCTGTGGTGCAGCTGGGGCACAGTGTGGACTAGGCAGATGCCTAGGTGGCACTTAGGAATGCTGAAACTGAACAGCAGCCAGACAGCAAATGATGAGGGCCCAACATGGGCACGAGAGTGTTTATCACAGTGGCACAGGGGATAGTACCCAGCAGGTACCCCCAAGGGCACAGAACATTGGCAGGCGGTGTTGGGGGGAAGCGTGGACGCCTATGCAGGCACCCCTACCCCAGAACACGCACCATAGGCATCCGCCTACCTGCACACTGGATGGCTTAAGACTGCACACCACCAGCACCACCAGCAGAAGGGCATGTCAGCATGGTGGCAGAGGGGTACTGGTGGTGGAGGGGGGCAGTGGCAGCTGCCCAGAGCCGACCATGGCCTAGCCCTGTGTAGGTGGGTGCCATGCACTGCAACAGACAGGCTCTGTCTGACAAGCAACCATGGTATCTCCAGGGACTGCACTGCCTCTGTGAGTACAATGTGGTGCAGTGAACACAGCCAGTGTGTTCATTAGCAGAAGGTCACAAGTTCAAGTCCCAGCTGGGGCTACTGCCAATCCAGTCCCCATATTTTACCCGCTACTAAACCATGATAGTAAGGAGAAACCTTTATTGCAGAGAACATACGCATGGTTCAAACGCCTATATTTTACCCCACCGAGCACAGACACCAGAAACATGCGGATTACCTAGAGCAGAGTCCCCCAAATGCAGTCCTGGAGGGACACAAATCATTCAGGTTTTATACTGTCTCCAATATAAGGCCATGTCAGCATGGTGGCGGAGGGGTACTGGTGGTGGAGGGGGCAGTGGCAGCTGCCCAGAGCAGATCATGGCCTAGCCCTGTGTAGGTGGGTGCCATGCACTGCAACAGACAGGCCCTCCCGGACAAACAGTCATGGTATCACCAGGGAATGCACTGTCTCTGTGGCAACACGGTGGTGCAGTGCATACAACCAGTGTGTTTGGAGGCAGAAGGTCACAGGTTCAAGTCCCAGCTATGGTGCCTGCCAACCCAGTCCCCAAATTTTACCCACAACTGAAACGTGCTACTACAGACAGAACGTTTATTGCAGATGATGTAAACATGCCCAAAACACCTACATTTTACCCTACAGAGCAAAGACACCATAAACAGGCGCATTACCTAGAGCAGAGTCTCCCAAATGCAGTCCTGGAGGGCCAAACACCATTCAGGTTCCATGCTGCCTCTGATAAAGATGCCTGTGCTGCATATCTATGCACCACCCCCATGGTATGCAGATGTATCTCATGCATATTCATGAGGGACAGCATGAAAACCCAAACAGTGTTTGGCACACCAGGACTGGAGTTGGGAACCTCTGCCGTAAAGCAGCAGCCAACAGGGGCAGACACACCTACACCCACAGACTCCATTAGCCAATGCCTCCTGGAGAGGCAGGACATTGGGCTCTGCGTGCATCTCCCAATACTAGCACTTGCATACCTTAGCAATGCCACCCTACACCTGGGAATACGGTACACAGCTATCAAACGTTTGCTATGATTACTGTCAGATAGCAATTCCTACGTTAAGCACAGTTTGCTGATTGAGCTCCATCATAGCAACCTTTCTGATGTCTGTAGAGTGTGCTTCAGGTCTGGTCTCTGACAGTGTTTACCACCCTGGGGAGTGACCCCCAACAGTATTGCGTACCATATCCATGCCTGCACTGTGCCCAGGACTGGTGTGGTGGCCAGGGCTGCTAAATTCCTCTATAGTAGCAAATGCTGGCATAGGTGTGGGAGTGTGTGTCTGTCTATCCAGTGTGTGGCGGCTGCAAACACCCTCCACAGCCCACACTGCCAGCACTGTATTGGCCTGCCAATTTGCATAATGAGGAGCAAGGTACCATGGGTATAGCCCGGACAGGGTGGCCTGGCCAGGATGCATCTGCACAGGGCATAGGGCAATGGCTGGGACATTGTAGTGCCCGGCCACCACCTACACAGACAGGGTGGCCACAGCATGTCTTGCTGGGAGATCACTCTCACCCTGACTGTGCAGTGACCACAGCATGGCTAGGCACCCCCATAGTGCTATATAGTATTTTTCTCATGTGATATTTATGGGTTTTCTTTTGGGGCCCAGTCACTGACCTATCTGCTTGTTGTGTATGTTGACATCCCAGTTCTGGTTGCACGCATTTTTACCAGGAACATGCACTATGGACTAGCTAGCAGACTGTCTGCAGCTGGTATGTGTCTTGATGGAGCACCTCGCAGGGTGCAGCGGCTGAAGGCTTGCTGCAGGAGAATATCAGATAGTGGTGGGGTGCAGCTTAGCATATCTGGGCCTAATGTCTGTCTGCTACTGCATTATGGATGCGCACAGAGCTGCATTGACTGCCCTGTAGGGTGTCTGTTCCCCAGCAGGACTGGGGTTGATGGTCCCCTCTACTGCCACCATTGCAGGGAGGTAGAATGTGGATCTGTTGGTGGGAGACCCTGTTTACCACCCTCAGCCCTGGAGGAGGAGGAGGAGGAGGGTGATGGTACATAATCCTCCTAGGGGTCCATAGGGGATACACCTGACTGAGACATACAGATATATCCAAGGTGTGTCTGCAGAAGCTACCTATCTCACACATTAGCACTGCTGGGGACCTGGTGCTGGGCGCCCCACCTCACCCTCAGGGTGAGTGCAGTACCTGCACAATGTGACGGTGTGTAGCTACTCTGTGCCAGTACCACACACGGTCAGTTCCCCCTACCAGGCCGAGGTGCTCTGGCGGTGCATACCCCATCTTGTGATCATCTGTAGACTGCTGATTTGCATGTGCAGTGCATCATGGGTATGGGTGGATTAACCCTATCCTGGTGACCACAGCAGACTGTTTGTGTGGTGACTTGCAGTCCTCCTGCAGCCAGCCAGGGGTTTGTTAGCAGCTATAGAGCTGTAGCCCACTGGTTACTTCACTGCCAGTGAAGCCAGAGGTCATGGGTTCAAACCCACAGTGTGGTTATTTGATAGGGCTGTCCAAAGCATTATCTATTTTTAATGTACATTAGTGCTGCCAGCAAAAACACCCTCAGCGTACTGTACCCATAAGGTGCCTCAGAGGGCGCTTTATAGGGCACCCTATAGGGCACCTTATGGTTACCGTCCATATAAGGTGCACTATACAGTATCCAATGGAGCGACTGATAGGGTGCCCTATAGGGGACATTATAGGGTGCCGTGGCGGATAGTGCACTTTATAATGTGCCCTATGGAGTGCCTTATAGGGTGCCTTATACGGCACCTTAGATTATGGCACATGAGGGTGTGTTTGCTGGCAGCAATTAATAAAATACAAATAAAGTGCTGCAGGAAACAATACTTACATGTCCAAGCTGATGCCTCAGCCAGCCTTATGTATTAGGCACACTGGGGATCAAACTCATGACCCCTGTATCATCAGTCAGTGCCTTAACCACTGTGCTACACTCAGGACCGGATTTACCTTAAGTGAGGCCCTACGCCAACAAAAATTGTGGGCCCCCAGAAAAAATAAAAATGAGATCAACTTACCAAAACAGAAATGGCAATAGATGTATAGAATTGCCTGACATAAAGAGGCAATAGGGACAAAATCAGCATCGGAATTCAAGAAATACATTAAAAAAGACATATTCCAGTTAATAAATTCAAAATAAAAAGTATTTTTCTACCTTCTGTTTGGGCATTTTTTCAGTTGCAATTGCTCCAGTCACTTTATTCTGGTTTCTTCGTGTCTTCTGCGAGCTATCCATTTGTCCTTTCTTCTCTTTTAGATGTTTTCCATTCTCTCTCTATTTCTGCTTTAACATACTGATTGTTTCCCTTTTGCTCTTTCCCCCAATTCTTTACTTATTCCTTTATCATCCATTTAAATTTCACCCTTCCATTTTCAAGCCCCTCTTACTCTCCCAATACCCAGCCCATCATAGACTTTTCTTCCACACAAAATATTTTTCCCCTCTCCATTCTCATTCCCCATCCATTCTAGTCCTTCCCCAAAATCAGTTCCCTTATAGTTCTAGACCCACCCAGCATCCACTCCCTTCTAGTTCCATTCTCCCATGCCCCACATCAGCCCATTTCCAGTCCTATTCTAGCTCTTCATCAGCCCATTTCCAGTGCTAGCCTTCACATCACAGGCCATTTCCAGTCCTAGCCCCCCCCCATCACAGTCTATTTCCAGTCCTAGCCCCCACCATCACATCCCATTTGCAGTCCGAGTCCCCCTGCACCATCACAGCCCATTTGCAGTCCTAGTTCGCCCCCCCACCATCACAGCCCATTTGCAGTCCAAGGTACCCCCCCCCCCATAGCCCTTTTCCGGTCCAGGTCCCCCCCCCCAATCACAACCCATTTCCAGTCCAAGTCCCCCTCCCATAGCCCTTTTCCGGTACAGGCACCCCCAACTTCACAACCCATTTCCAGTCCAAGTCCCCCCCCCCCCCATAGCCCTTTTACAGTTCAGGTCCCCCCCCCCCATCACAGCCCATTTCTTTCCAGTCCAAGTCCCCCCCCCCCTAGCCCTTTTCCGGTCCAGGTCCCCCCCCAATCACAGCCCATGCAGTCCTTGGCCCCCCCGACCAGCACCGCGGCTGTCTGAGAGGCTTCAGAGGGAGCCGGGTAAGCTCGCGCGAGGCCCCGGCTCCCTCTGTACAGCCGCCAGCGTGAAGTGCCTTTTCCTTCACGCTGGCGGCTGTATCTGTGAAGCCGCGAATGCTGGGAAAGGTTAAAGGGCATTGCCTTTAACCTTTCCCAGCAATCGCGGCTTTACAGATACAGCCTTTTCCTTCACGCTGGCGGCTATATCTGTGAAGTCGCGAATGCTGGGAAAGGTTAAAGGGCATTGCCTTTAACCTTTCCCAGCAATCGCGGCTTTACAGATACAGCCGCCAGCGTGAAGGAAAAGGCTCTTCACGCTGGCGGCTGTACAGAGGGAGCCGGGGCCTAGCGCGAGCTTACCCTGCTCCCTCTGAAGCCCTGCGGTGTGTGGGCTGGCCCCAGGTGGCCCCTTGCCAGCTGTGGGCCCTACGCCATGGTGTACATGGCGTATAGGTAAATCCGGCCCTGGCTACACTGCTGCTCCTCCTTGCATGTCAGCGCACCTACTTAAGATTTTCATGCGTTTAAATGCACAGTGCTGCCATCAAAAACAGTGCTATGACCTTGCTGTGCCTCATAGGGCACCCTATATGGCGCCCTATAGGCCACCCTTTCAGCAACATTGTAGGGTGCCGTGGCTGACAGTGCACTTTAAAATGTGCCCTCTTGGGTACCTTATGGGGTGCCTTATGCAGCACCTTATGTTACAGTGCTTTGAGAGTGCATTTGCTAGCAGCAGTAATTAAAATAAAATTAAAAAGCCTCATAATGCAATATTACACATAAATGGTAGTGCCTCAGCCAGCCTTATTCATTGGGCACAGTGGGGGATTGAACCTATGACCCCTGCACCATTGTACTGCAGCCCTGTTCCTCTGTTTGCACATCAGCGCGCCTGCTTATGCTTCCCGCGCGCGTTACTCATGCGCTAATGTGCGCGGCGCACAAGAGCGCGCGGCGCACAAGAGTGCGCTCACTAATCCTGTTTTGCTATTTTTGACCGGACCGCCCACTCCTTAAATGGCATCCTGCAGACTAACGCGGCGCGCACGTTAAGAAACTTTAGTAAACATACCCTTTAGTGTTTCTTATGAGTGAAGGAAGTGAGTTCCATAATAGAGGGGCGTAAAGGGAGAAAGCTCTCTTGGATGTAGTTGCGTTGCAGTTTTTGAAGTCAGCATGTATCTCAAGAGAATTTCTATTGTTACTTCTACGTGGTCTGTTTTCCGGAGTGATTTGAATAAACTCTTTCAGGCAGATGACAGGTTCTGTTTGGAGGGATTTGAATATAGTGTGGAGTGCTTTGAATTTTATTCTGCTCTCAATTGGTAGCCAATGTAGCTGCTTTAATATTGGGTTAATGTGCTCTTTGATAGAGGTTTGTGATATTACTTTAGCCGCTGTATTTTGAGCTAGTTGAAGGCAGCGGATGTTTTGCTTTGGGAGGTCCATTAAAATGGCATTACAGAAATCGAAGTGTGGGAAGATTATCGCCTGGACTGCTGTTCTGAAATCATTTGCGGAGAGAAGAGGTCTTAGATGTTGAAACATTTTTAGCTTGGCATAGATGGCTTTTGTTAGGTTGCTCACATGCTTGGTGAAGTTAAGCTGATGATCTAGTGTAATGCCCAAATACCTCACTTCTTTTTTGATTTGGATGCTTGCATCTTTTATCTTCATAGTTTCTGGTGGAGTGAAAGAGTTGTCCTTTGTGAAGAAAAGGAATTCTGTTTTTTCTGTTATTTGAAGATTGTGTTATTTAAGCCATGTGCTAATGTTATTGAAACATTCCTTTATATTTTTTAGTTTCAGTTGTTTGGTGTTGATTTGGGTGAAAAGCATGATGTCATCCATGTACAGGTTGTAGTCAATGCCATGACTCTTAATAATGTTGCAGATGGGTTGGATATAAAGGTTGAAAAGGAGCGCTGACAAAGCAGAACCTTAGGGTATGCCTTTCCTTTGGTAGAATGGGCTTGACGTGTTATTACCCATCTTTACTTGGATGGTTCGGTTTGAAAGGTAGGATTTGAACCATGATAGAATTTTGTCTTTGAGGCCGATTTCTTGTAATCTGAGTATGAGGTAATCATGTGATATGGAGTCGTAAGCTGCTGTTAAGTCGAGAAAAATTAAGATGAAACCAGAATTAGGTTTTCGATTCCTTTTAGAAGCTTGTCTGTTAATGCCATGAGGAGTGTTTCAACTCCATGACCGATTCTAAATCCGTGCTGATGTGGATCGAGCTGTGCAAAGTGGTCTACATGATTTGAGCTGCCTTTTCTAGGATTTTTGCCATAAATAGCAGACTTGAAATAGGCCTGTAAGAGCTTGGTTCTGATTTATCCAAATTCTTGCCTTTGAAGAGGGGACGGATAGAGGCCTTTTTTAATTGTTATGGAATATAGTCTTAATCTAATGAGGAGTTTATTAGATTTAGCATATGAGGAGCGAGACTGTCGCTAGTCAGATGTATCCATGTGGCTGGGCAAGGGTCGAGAGCAAAAGTCGACGTGCTTAGAGATTTGATTATGTTTTTGAGCGTCTTTCGGAGATGTGAGAAAAACTTTTCCAGGCCTGATTTGCAGTTATATTGCTTGTTTTGCAATGGAAATCTGTTGATGATAATGTCCCCACCTTTTCCTTGTAATATTTAGCTATGGCGTCTGTATCTGGTGCGACCGTGGCGTTGTCCTCCTTTGGGTTAGTTGTTAGGGATTTAACTATATCAAACATTTCCCTTGGCTTGTTCAGTGCTGACATTATTAACTTGGTGTGATAATCCCGCTTATTGTTGTTTATTAATAACTTGTATTCTTCCAGTTTGCTGAAAAAGGATGCATTGTCGGATTCTGTTTTTGATTTTCTCCATTTCCTTTCAAACTTTCTTAGTTGTTTTTTTAATGATCTAACTTCTTTAGTGTACCATACCGTACTTTTCCTTGAATGAGGCTTGGTAGTTGTGTGACTGTTGGTAACTGTGGCTGCTTGAGAGATTGTCGAGTTCCATCTCCTTATGAGTAGGTCTGTTTTCTCAATGTCCATTTGAAGCTGTGGAAGGACTTCTTTCAGGAATTGATCCTTGTCGAATTGGCAGAATTTTCTGTGCTGGTAGAAGACTGTATTCGTATTGGCTCTGCTAGGAAGGGACGGGATACTGAATTGGATAGTGTGGTGGTCAGACCAAGGAATATGATGTATCTGTACCTTTGGGACTGAAGAGCTGTTTAGCAAATCTTGCTGGATAAAAATGAGGTCTAATGTATTACCTTTAATGTGGATGGGTTCTTGAATTATTTGTTTATAGCCTAGAGCTTCCATAGATTCCATAAATCCTTGAGACATATGAGTTGCGGTGGAAGGTAAGTTTAAGTCGCCTAATACTACTGAGAACCTATTAGTGGGGACTTTGTTGCACAGATAGTCGGTGATGATAGTCAGCTCCTCACCTTTTGATGTAGGTGGATTATAAATTAGGCATAAATGCATGCTCGTGTTTTCCACTAGTAGAACGTCCATGTTTTGAGCGAATTCGTTTGAAGTTTTTGTTAGATGCAAATCTTTCCTTGCCAAAATGGTTACTCCTCCTCCTCTTTTATTTTCTCTTTGGTGGTTGAATATGTTGTACCCTGTTGGTTTTAGCTGATTGATCAGTACCGTGTCGTTTGTCGTAAGCCATGATTCCGTTATGAATAAGATGTCCATGTTATTGTCAGTTATGTAATCAATAATTAGGGGTATTTTATTTCTAATAGAGTATGGGTTGATGAGAGAGCATTTTAAACTGGTTGCAATAAATTTAGGATTATCCTAAGTATGACTCCATTTGTTGAGGTTAATCTGGATTAGACGTTGTTTACGTTCACGTTTACGTTTACGTTCAGCCCTGTTAGGCAATGGGATGAAGATATTTGCATCAGAGGTAGGTCGGTAGAAGTTGTGGATGACTGGTATCGGGAAGCCTGATGGGGAAAGGGCCTGAGTTGCCATAGGTAGAGATAGAGTGACAAGTAGGCCTATGGCTATTAATGCATATGATGGATACATTTCTGATGAAATTGGAAAATCTTTGTTCCGCAATACTGACGGGCCTGAGGAATGACCTTCAGACTCTTAGATGTAGAGTGATCCTGGAGATTATTTAAGGTAACCGCTAAGATTTTAGAGGTTGAAAAGGCATACCTTTCATCAGTAGGAGCAGCTAGATCATAGTTGTGGTGTAATCTTGAAGATTTTATATGAGAAGATCTGATGAGTCTCAGCTTTGTTGTTGCTTCTTCTGATCGAGGTTCTGGGTAGTGCAGGAGGTGAAGAATTTAAATTACTTTAGAGCTAGCTGAGTTGTTGGCTGATGAGGATTTTTATGCTATAATTTGTAGCTGAGAAGTCATAGTTTCTAGTCTTTCTTTATCAAATTTTTATCAAACCTTATCAATTTTTTTTGTGTGTCAGTTGCCAACATATAGTAGATGGTCCCCCTCCCCTTTGTGCCACTCACACCAACTGCAGTGTTCTCTTAATATTGTCTGCTGTTTTCCTCCTGGGAATAAAACCTGCCTGATCATTATGTATTACAGTTGGTACTTCTCTGACTGAACATATGGCCAACACCCATGGCCATTATTTACATTTTCATGCAAGAAGGATATGGGTCTATGAGTCCTGCATAAAGTCACATCCTTTCCCTCTTTCAGCAAAACAATTATGCCTGATCACTGCATAGACTCTTGCAGAATCGACCCTTCCAGAAGAGTTAAACACCCTAGATAAATAACCAACTAATTCCCCTTTAAATTTCTTAGAAAACCCTCATGAGAGCCCATCAAATCCCAAAGCCTTTTCATTGACCAGGCTTTTAACCATGTATTCCACTTCCAGGCTCAGTCCACCTCTGGACTCCTCTGACAGTGTTGCCAGTGCTCTGCCATTTCCTCATGACTAGTGTCACTTTTTTTTGCATATAGCTTCTTATAAAATAAGGCAAATTGTTTTCTAATTTTCTCATCATTGACTCAGATTTTGGTGACTTAAAGCTTGGGACAAAAGTGATTGAGATCTTATTTGGCAAATTATTTTATATTTTTTAAAATCATTAAGTAGTTATTGGCTTGGCTTAAAGTTTTAGATTTAATTTGCCCTAGTCAGTAGCTAAGCATTTTAGATTTTTTTTCCCATTCACCTCAGGCATATCCCATAATTTATAGTCAGTTTTCACAATTAAGAGTGAAACTGGTTATCACAGGGTATTTTAATCAGCAAGTGATTATCCCTTAATAGATTATTAACGGTTCCGTGAGAAGAAAGCACAATTTTAGCAGATAATATACCAAAAAATCCTGGAGTCTTTCCATTAGTCTAGGTATTCCTACTCCTTTAGCTAATCTAAACAACTGAAAAATTCATCAATCAAATATACAAACAAACGTCCAGAAGCAAGATGGGGACTATCCAGTCTTCTGTATTGAGTGCCACAAGTATGATTATCTCTCAGTTGGTGAGAGGTCTTATGTGTGCCTTCAATGCAAAGAGCTCCTAGCCCTCAGAGAATAAGTCTGATCTCTAGAGGCCAGAGTAGCAGACTTGAAGGAGCTGAGGCAGGCAGGAAGGTACATAGAGAAGACCTTTGGGCACATAGTAGAGAGGTCCTACCTCCAGACTGGCACCCTTTGTGCTGCCTTTGAGGAGAGCGGTCACCTGGAAGGAGAGCATAACTTTGGTGTAGTAGGAAGTGATCATGTAGCCAGAACCTGCCCTATTCCATGTGCAGGACCCAAGAGACAGGCAGAGCTCCAGAATCCCAATGTGTGGATGAGATAATGGTGCAGGAAGGAAAGTTTTAGATTTCTTAGGAACTGGACTACATTTTGAGGAATGAAGGTTGGCTTCACCTTACCAAGGATGATATGAGGCTACAGGTGCTAACATTCAAAAAAGGAGATAAAGCAGTTTTTAAACTATAACCTGGGGGGAAACTGACAGTCACTTAGGGGTGCATGGTTCAGAGTAAGATATCTTTGAAGTACAGCATCATAACAGGGATTAGGGCATCCTGTTAGTGAGGATGCAATAAAGGCTATAATAGCCCAGTTGCCTTTAAATAAAGAGCAGAAAGAGTTGAAAGGCTGCAAATTATCCCTGGCAGCTGCTATAAAAGTTGTGAATTCAAGCAAGCATACCATGATATGCCTCTATAAAGAATACTGGAAGCCTAAAAAGTAAGATGGGAGAATTGGAATAAATAGCACCGAATAAAGCGATAGATACGAGGCATCTCGGAGACCTGGTAGAAGGAAGATAGCCAATGGGCCATTGTGATACCAGGGTACAAATTACATCACAATGAAAGGATGGATAAAATTGGTGGAGAAATGGCACTATATGTTAGAGATCACTGAATCAAATAGAATAAAGGTTCTGCGGGAAAAAAATGCACCAATGTATATATCAAAATGTACCATTGTGCTAGGAAGATAAAGTTCCTAGATGAAAGAAATTATTGCTTCATGGAGTAACTAATTGAGGAACTAACTAGAGAATGAGCTATTTTAGACTTAGGTCCCGATTTTCAAAGGCATTTACATGGTTAACAGCCCATGTTAACCGTGTAAATGCCTTAATCAGGGATTTTCAAAGGTACCTACACAGCTTTACGGCTGTGCGGCAAACCCTGAATTTTCACTTCCGTCACAATGGAAGTGAAAAACCGGGGTTAAGGAGCCGGTGGGCAGAGCTACACGGCTATGGCGCCTAGCCCTGCTCAACTGAAAACCGGGCTCTAAGTTCTTTTTGGAAC
Source organism: Ichthyophis bannanicus (assembly GCA_033557465.1). Classification (NCBI taxonomy): domain Eukaryota; kingdom Metazoa; phylum Chordata; class Amphibia; order Gymnophiona; family Ichthyophiidae; genus Ichthyophis; species Ichthyophis bannanicus. The sequence goes on along the minus strand of CM066032.1, from coordinate 1,683,640,275 downwards.
ACAGGACCTGGTACAAGACCTAACTGTGTTGGCACTATTGATTATAATATGATCCATCTGATTTAATAACTGGAATGAGTATGCAAGTAAATCGACTGTGTCAGCATCTAATTTTCAAAATTGACACTTATAAAATGAGGAAAATGGTTAGACTAAAATCCCTAAAAGAAGCAGCCGCAAAGGTCAAGAATTGTTAAGTACAGTCGAGCCGATGTCGACTCATGGTGACCCTGTGTATAGTTGTCCTAAATGTACTCAGTCTTCACTCAGGCTAATTGTTGATAGAATAGCTTCCATTGTCACTGTTGCTGTATAGATCCATTGCATCACTGGCCTTCCTCTTTTGCATTGACCTTTAGCTTTGTCAAACATGAGGTTTTTCGCTAATGATCTTTCTTTTCACATGATGTGTCCAAAGTATTAAAGTCAAAGTCTTGTCATTTGAGTTTCTAAAGATAGCTTAGGTTTCATTTCCTCTGGAACTGACAGATTGTTCTTCAGACAGTCCATGATATACACAGTATTCTTCGCCAGCACCATAATTTGAAGGTATCAATTTTTTTCCTATCTTTCTTCTTCAGTGTCCTACTTTTGCATCCAAATAATGTTATTAAAAATGCCATGGCTTGGAGAAGTTTGATCTTTATATGCAGTGATATTATTTATGCATTTATTATTAATTTAACTAATTGTATATACCACAAATCTAAGAGTCTAATTGGTTTACAGTAAACCAATGTAGCACCTATTTTTATGAAGGACTCCAGGCATGATCCAAGAAACTACAGACCAGTGAGCCTAATGTCAGTTCCAGGAAAAATGCTGAAAACCATTATTAAGAATAAAGTTACAGGATACATGGACAGACATGGTTTAATTGGACAAAGTCGACATGGACTTAGCCAAAGGAAGTCTTGACTCACCAATCTGCTAAATTTCTTTGAAGGTGTGAATAAACATGTGGATAAAGATGAGCTAGTTGGTATAGTAAATTTAGAAAGTGTTGGACAAAGTCCCACATCAGAGACTCCCGAGGAAATTAAAAAGTCAGGGCTTAGGAGGCAATGTCCTATTTTGGATTGGAAACTGGTTGAGAGACTAGAAAATAGACAGGAAGGATAAATAGTCAATTTTCTCAATGGAGGAAGGTGAATAGCATAGTACCCTAGGGATCTGTATTGGGACCAGTGCTTTTTAGCATATTTACAAATGATCTAGAATAGGTAACAACAAGTAATTATATTTGCAGATGACACCAAAATATTTAGAGTTGTTAAGTTGCATGTGGATTGTGAGGACCATGGGAGACTGGGCATCCAAATGGTAGATGAAATTTAATGTGGACAGGTGCAAAGAGATGCATGTGGGGAAGAATAACCCAAACTATAGATACACAATGCAAGGTTCTACCTCAGGCTTAGCCACCCAAGAAAAGGATTTCAGTGTGATCATAGATAAAAAATTGAAATTGTTTATTTAGTGTGCAATGGCAGCCAAAAAGGCAAACAGAATGTTAAGAATCATTAGGAAAGGAATAGATAATAAAACAAAGGAAATCATAATGCCTCTGTATTGCTCCATGGTGGGACTGCACCTTCAGTGTGTGTGCAATTCTGGTCTTCGCATCTCAAAAAAAGATATAGTGGCATTAGAAAAGGTACAGAGAAGGGCAACCAAAATGATAAAAGAGAAGGAACAACTCTTCTTTGAGGAAGGGCCAAAGAAGTTAGGGCTAGATGGCCAAGGGGCGATATGATACAGACCCATCCTCTCGCAACATACACCAAAGAAAAACTAAACAATACCCAAAAATTAAAATGGGCACTCATGAAAGCACATTCCATAAGAAATAAAATCCCAGTACTAAACGATTCCCTAACATCCCAAGATATAGACATTATGGGGGTTATTTTAAAAAGCTTAGTTGTGATTTAGGACATCTGAAGATATGCATGTGGATGTCAAAGTCACGGAGACATCTCTGAAGGCATTCTACAAATGACATTTACAGACGTTTCCAGTGCAGGGACATTCAAGAAGGCAAATGGGTGTCGTAGAGGCGCGATGGACATATGTCTCAGTTCAATTTCAGGAACAATGGGGATGTCTGCAGGTACCTACTGCAGATATAATAGGCATCAGGAAAGTGCTTGTTTTGGCCTTAAAACATCCAAACAGTGTAAAGAAGATAGAGAGTTAAGTGATTAGTCAGAGAGCACAAAGACCGACACTGGGATTTAAACCCTGGCCATCCTGTTCCCAACCCACTGCCTAATCATTATGCTATTAGACATCCAGCATCTAAGATGCTAGTCTGGAGATGGTCATGTAGATATCTCTACAGACATCCATATTGGGCATGTCCACGTTTCTGAAATCGTGCCTGAACTTGCATGTGCCTGCTTTTTTTTCAGATGTTCTGACTTTGATTGTACTTGGATATCCGATTGTAAAATGTGCCTTTATGTGTATAACTGAATCATGGCTATTAGAAAATGACACTGTCCTATTAAACCAGTTAAAACCAGCAAACTACAGCTTCTTTAATTGTCCCAGAACTGACCAAAAAGGGGGAGGAGTAATAATACTGACGTTAGGCAACTTACATTTCAAAAAGATAACATCAGAGAGCACAGAAAGAATAAACATACTCACCATATCAAACAAATCATTAACAATATGCCTGGAGGCCAATTCCAGAACGTGCACAACCGGCCCGCGGGCATGTCCAAATGAAAAACATGAACAAATGAACCCTGATTCCATGGGGATAGACGCAACCATAGGCACAGAATTGTGTACATAGACGTACTCAGCATGGCCCGCACAAAACACTACGGTATATGGAGACGTGTAAACGCCACCAATGGCTGTGTACATCCCTTCGCTCACCGTATTCCCAAAAGATGTTCGTATGTGATCCTTCCCATATCCGCGACATATCTGTGGACAGCCATGCCTCCCCATTAAAACGTGCATCTCCTAAGCTGCTGTGCTCCTGGACAGTGATGTTTTGAGACAGAATGACAATGAAAGCTGAAGATACATATCAGTGCATGCAAGCGAGACAATAGAAACTAGTCTGTGGCATGCCCAGAACACTACAAATCAATCGCAGTATTGTAGTAGAAAAACAAGTAGAGAGTACTCTGTCTGGCACAACTTATGTGGCAGTAGAAGACCTCCCTAGGTCTGCATGTTGTGGGCATCTCTAGGACATGTCTGTACAATGCTATGTAAGGATATGAACACAGCAGAACAGGTGCCCCATAGCAAACTGTCCAAACATTTCCCTTTAACTAATAAGGGGCCTTTAGAATGACAGCAGTCAGCAGTTCAAGCACCACACAGACATGCCCAGAAACACTATCGTTGCTCGCTACAACTGTTCACATTTGTAGAGACCAATGATGTACACCAGGGCATGCCATACTGATGTTTGCACTGTTGCATGCCCTCTCTCTGAGGTTCCCTGATTAGTGACAGGGATATGTATGACGTGGACAGGTAAGCAAGTGCGGACCTGTTCAGATCACTCCTGCCTGTTTGCACTGGCACTTGGTGATACTGTAGTCATTCATACCATCCAGGTACCTGCCAGCCATTCCTGTCCCCACCAGATCTGTGTATGAGCATGCAGCTTTTTTTTGCTATGAATGTACTTGAAAAAGTTTTTATTATGCATTTTTGCTTCCACGGCATGCTTTTTTTCAAATTCTCTCTTTGCCAGCCTTATCAATGCCTTGCATCTACTTGCCAGTGCTGATGTGATTTCCCAGTTTCGCCATTTGACTCCTTTTTTCATTTCCTGAAAGATGTTTTTTTGGCACAATGGTCTTTGCTGATGCTAAGGGAATGGAGTTTATCTTCTGATCTTTGTTTTTCCTTTTGTTCGCTCCCTTAGGCATACCTGCACAGATACCAACGTGTCCAAAGCTGGCACCAAACTGGCAATGAAGAGGCAACAAAGGGGCAGACCCCTTTGTCTATGTGTCTCTCCGGCCATGTACCTGCATCCGTGGCCTCTCGGCTGAATACCAGCTTTTAAAGGGATAGTCATGAGGTGATGATGCAAGCAGAAGAGGCAGAGCTATCGCACAGCCATACATCCAAATGTTCCTTTCTACACTGTGACACTCACTGCAAACACACATGACCCCCTCAGGACTCCAAGGCAGGCAAGTCCTCCTTTCCCTCATTTCTTCTTTCATAGCAATACTGTGAATGTCTTCAATGAAATCTCTGTTCATTTATTTTACCTGTAAAGGAGCTCTGTATACAATATCACTACAAATGTATACTATATTTCCTCTTTCCAGTTTAACCCAGTGCCTCCCCCTTCTCTTGCAAGCCCTGCAATTCTTTAGCTTTAATATAGTGCCACTCATCCTCCCTTACTTCCTACCCTGTCCTTCCTGGATAAATTATAGACCACTATAATTATATCCCAGACACAGTTCTCCATGAACCATCACTAAATCCAAGTCAGCCTCTTCCAGTAAAGCATCTGCATCCAGAATCTTATTTCCCACACTATAGGTATTAATAGACACCACTTTCCAAATGTTGCCCTTTTTATCCATGTCCACAAAGGTATTTAATGTTACCTGAGGGTTTTCACTTACCTATGGGGCTTTCTTCACCCATCCCCAACAAATCTAGTTTAAAGTCCTCTTTAGTAGGTTAGCTAGTCTGCTGTGGAAGAACACATCAACCCTTCTGGGATCTCTAGGATCTTGGAAAATCATCATATGGTCCAGGAAACCAAAATGCTATCATTGACACAATCTATGCAGCTATGTATTCATCTCTAGGGTGCGAGCTTCTCTGCCTTGACCTTTACCCTCAACAGGGAAGATTGAGGAGACCACCAACTGCACACCTACTGAATCTACTTCACGCTCTGTCCCAGACCCATGACGTCACTCTTGCTATGCTTGAAGGGATACTTAGCAGTATTATTTGTGCCAGCGTAGATGAGCAGCATTAGCTAATAGTCAGTAGGCTTGACGAGTCTCAGCAAATCCTCCATAACATCTTGGATTTTGGCACCTGGCAAACAGCACACCTCCAAGGACATTAAGTCTGTTCGGGAGATGGATGCCTCAGTATCCATCAGAAGAGAGTCACCAACCACCACTTCACTTCCTTATCACTGATCCTGCAATTTTGGGTGTTTGAGCTCTAGTTCTTCCTGTTCCTGGGATGTTTTTGCCCCCTCCAATTCCAGGGCTGCATACTGGTTCTTCAATTTGAGGGATAGTTGAGTTGGAGATGGAATGTTGATTCTGCAGGCTCTGGTGAGCTGCTCCAGTTCTCTTCTTTTTGTAGCATACCATCCTTACCTCTGTTGGAAAACTTGGATACCTCAAGATGCATTTCATCAAATGTACTTCTCATTGTAATGGATGCTTCTCAGCCTCACCACCTCTTCTCTCAATTCCTCCACTTGTCTCATGAGGAATTCCGTTTTTAGGCATCTTGCACATGGAACCAGTTCCCTGCCTGGGATCAGACTATCCATCTGGACAAAGGCAAAAGCTGTAACAGGGGTAACAGCCTTGGCAAAATGATTTTTCCCAGCCATAGCTCAGTTGTTGGAGCTTGTCACAACTACTCATCCAGGCAGTAGCCTAGGAGCAGGTGAACTTGCCTGTCTTACTCTCTACAATTACTGTCCAAGATGGCCGCCAAGGCAGGCTGCTGGGTAATGTAGTTTTTAGAGCAAGGACTTTGACCACAGGGTAAATAGGCAAAACAGAGAATTTTATTTTGGGGTTTCCCTCCCGCATTGAATTCAAAAACCTCAACTGAAATTGGATAAACTCTCCAATAAAGCAAACAAGAATGTGAAAACAGGTTGAACACAAAAATACAGGATTTCCTTTTAAAACATCAGCTTTCCACTTCCCGTGAGGAACAAGCTTCTAAAGCTCAATCTGTTCTCCAGATTAGCTTTTTGTCATTCACTTTCAAAACAGGATTTTTACTTTGTACAAGTTGGAAGACCAACACTTGTCATTCTTTTTCAACAGCTTCCTTTCTCCAAGCCATGCACAGCACAAGTCCTTAAATGGCTTTCCTGATACAGTCTTTTACATAGGAAAAGAATCAGTGGCTATTCAAGCTCTTGGCCACACAGAGAGCACTGCATTTCTTCTATATCTGAACCATTAGGATCCTCCAGCAAATCTATATCCATTTCATTTCCAGATTCGCTGTGTCTATCTTGAATATCAGCTGACTGGTTATTCTCCTGCCTTATCAGCTCCTGCAATCTTAACAACAGCTGTTCCCTATGGTCTCCAGCCACAGGCTCTTGCAACAGAGTTTCTCTCCCTTTCAACAAGTTAGCAAGTTCTGTTAGAGTGGAGGTTTGGCAGTCACTGGCATAAGTTCTAGGCTTAATAAAGGTTTGCTTTCCAGAGTTCAGGGGCACACAGTGTTTAGCACTGTCTCTTAATTCTTTAACAATGCCTTCAGCTTGGTTTTGGTTAGGAATTAAAGAAAAGACATTTTCATTACCTTTAGGGTTTAAATGCTGTCTTGAACTACTTCCCCACCTGGAAACACTTCTTTGTCCTGGAAACTGTTGCCTGCCCTGGGTTCCTGACACCCTCTGTTTCTCTTTTACTCTTGCATGTGAATCAGCCAGGTCTCTTCCTGAAGCTCCTCTATTCAAGGGAACTAAAGTACCTGCTTCCAAACCCAGCAAGCTTCTGGTTCCAGGCTTGTTCCCTTCAGAATCAGCTCCCCTTACTTGAACTGCTTCTGGAACTCCACAGACTCCAAACACTGCCTGCTCATCCTGCTGCTGCTGCTTCGTTTCTGTTTCTTTCGTTTCTGTTCCTCTCTGCTGCGTTTCTGTTTGTTCTGAAACTGAAATACTTTTAAACTGCTGCCTTTCAGGCACCACGCCTTTCTTCCTGCCCATGTGCAGCTCATCAGTGCTCAATCTAGCCCTGACGTCACTAGGTGGGCGGGGCTTAGCACTCGGAATACTCTGCCCTGGAGGCTTGTGGTTTCTATGGGAACTGCCTTTCTCTCTAGATTTAAAGGAACAGAGCTCCTCTCCCTGCCATTCCATTTCCTCTGTAGCGTCCTCCTCACCACAAGCTTTAGTACCCATTGAAGGAAATGAGAAAGACCTACCAAGGTCCTAATTTTTCCTTAGCTGTCCTTTAAAACAAACATCTGCTAGCCTCATTTATGTGAGATCTAACAGCTCTTTCTATGTCCCTATGTATAGTCCTGCTTGCTTGCTAAATAGATTTTGGGTATGGAGCAGTTTCTTATTACTTTAACTACTAAAAACTCTGATAAATGTGTCTGAGGTGTATTGTCTAAAATGACCTAATCAAATGTTCATTCAAATATATCAAATTGTTTACTTTTAGCAAATAACCAAATGTGCAACTATTTACTTCCTAGATTTTTTCCTTCCAACCAATAACAAAATCTGTTATCTTTGTCAACAAGCTAATTGGTGAGTTGCCCTATGTAGCAAGATTACTCATATGAGGTGTGTGGGAACTTAGGTGGGAAGGCAGTGATCTAACATCTTAGGAGTGCAGTGACTTCAAAGAGCTTGCCTTCCTCTTTGAACCTGAATGTTAGAGGAGAAAATAATCGCAGCAGAAAAAAGCTTTGTCTAAGAACACAAAAAAATCCCCTTCTGCAATACAGCTACAAACATAAATCAGTTGGTAGAGCTGCAGAAAGAGTTATTAAAAATAAAAATAACCCCCTTTAAGAACTCTCAGGCAGAGAATTTGTATCTAGAGCCACACATTTACCTTTTTTGCAATGGAGATTTTCCAGTTGGTGTACTCCTAAAACCAACCACTCCAATCTGATCCACTTGGCCACTCCACAGACTCTATAGAATTAAAACCTTACCATTACATACTTATTTTTTCAAAATTTATCCTGCATTTAATAATATTTAATTCTTGTCATCCATGCTGTTAAAATTTTCTCAGACTCATACTGTAACTCAACGTGGACGACATTCAGTGTTATTGAAAACAAATACCTCAAAAATATTATTACTAACATCAACATTACCACCTCACCTAATGACCCTTGCCTGGTCAGTTGGTTAAAATCAACAAAAGAAGAATTCATACTAATCATCTTTGAGATAGTTAACGTCTCATTGAACCAAGGATACATGCCCGATGTACTGAAGAAGGTGACTATCCGACCCATACTGAAAACCTACCAAATGCTAACCGCCCAATTTCAAGCTTACCCTTCCTAACGAATGTTATAGAAAAAGTTGTACAACTACAGCTTCAAGATTTTATAGAAATAAATGCCCCTCTAGATGAGAACCAACATGGGTTTAAACCTCAACATAGTGCTGAAACCTGATGTTAATACTACTTGACAAGCTTATGCGTGGCCTGGACTCTGGTAAACAAGCCTTTATAATGATCTTTATAGACATAGCGGCGGCATTTGACAGTATAAATCACAATCATCTAATAAACAGGCGAAAACACATTGGACTGCAAGGAACAGTCATACAATGGTTTATATCTTACCTAAATAACCGAACCCAACAGGTACAAATAGCCCAAAAATACTATTCAACCTTCCCACAGAAACAAGGTATCCCCCAAGGATCCTCCCTTTCCGTCCTCCTTTTTAACATTTACATTCAGCAAATCTGCAACATATTCAAACACATAACATCAACTATCATCTCTATGCGGATGATATAATGATGTATCTTCCACTGGATACCACAAACCCGGACTATCCAGCAGTAACCGCATGCATGGCTGATATAACAAATTGGCTCAACACCCATAATCTCAAAATCAACCTCAAGAAAACTGAAGTGCTATTTATCACAAGAAACCCAAACTTTATCACCCCCAGTAAAATCACACTACTAGAAACAGAAATAAAAGTCAAGGAGGAAGTTAGATACCTAGGAGTAGTGTTAGATAAGAACCTGAGCACGATTCCACACATAAAAGGTCGGGGGTTCAAATCCCACTAGAGGACAGCAACCTTGGGCCGGAAGGACTGGGGTTTCTAGTCCCACAGGTGCTCCTTGTGGTCTTGGGCAAGCCACTTAACCCTCCATAGCCCATGTTCCCTGTAAAATAGTTATCTCCAAGTTATAATGCCCTGTTCAATGTAATTTCAGTTTGTTCAATGTAAACCGCACTGATGCAGAATAGCGCGGTATATAAGAGAATGTAAAAAAATAAATAAATAAATAAATAAATAAATAAAATAAATAAAAAACAGTTACAAAAAATATATACTTTAAACTGAGAACAATTCAACGCCTCAGACCTCTTTTGGAAGACCACGACTTTAGGACAGTACTACAATCACTAATAACCCCAATCATCGCTTATTGTAATAGTATCCTCCAGGGACTCCCCAAAAAATACACACACCAGCTCCAATTAGTGCAAAACCTTGCAGCACATATAGCATCCAAACCAGGGCGCACAGATCACGTCACCTCCATACTCTGTGATCTTCACTGGCTACCGGTAACCTCTAGGATAAAATACAAAATCATAATGATTATCTTTAAACATCATTGCAACATCGCCTCCACCACATTATCAATGCTCCTTACAATGTCAAACACCACAAGGGTAAGAAGAAACTGCTCTCAAAACACATATATACTGTAATTCCATCACACATCCGTAATACAAACCAATGCACCAGCGCCAGAGCCTTCTCCTACATCGCCCCAACATAATGGAATTCTCTCCCCAACAACCTAAGAACGACAAAAGATCTCCTGCAATTCCGAAAGGATTTAAAACATACCTTTTCACTGAATACTTTGACTACCCAAACAATCACACTAGTTCCCAGGTACATAAAGAACTCCTAAAATCATAGAAGTATACTTAGGGTAAATAACTAAGCAACCATACTGTACATAGTTATCTGTATATAGTTTTATATGTTTTATGTATTAGTTATATTGTTCACTGCAAAAGTTGTTGTGATGTTCCATGTAAACCGCCTCTGATCTAAGGAAGGGGCGGTATATAAAACTTTGTTAAATAAATAAATAAAATATTATCTCTTTGATGTTTTTGCTCCAGGTCTAGTTTTATAAATAGTCACAAATGGGGGTAATTTTATAAGGGGGAACATGCTTTAGGTGGTAATATACATGCGTACTTTGGCAATATTTTAGCCATTATTGCACATATGTGGCCACATACATAGGTTAATGACCTCTTATAAATTATGGATTGCCATAAAGTGCCTCTTGTGCCGGCTAGGAGTGGGCTGCACCCCTGCTGGGCCCATGGAGGCAGTGTGGCATATTTACTTTTAAGCTGGCTTTACTGCTGTGCCTCGCGCTCCAGGGGCCTGCCGCTCTTCCTTCCTGGCCGAAGTCTCATGAATCACGAGACTTTGGCCAGGAGAGAACGACTAGCCCCCGGAGTGCAGGGCATCACGACAAAGTCAGCTTAAATGTAAGTTTGCCATGCTGCTATTGACAGCCCATGTGGGGGAGGGGAATGCTTCGCAGCATGTGGGAGGTGCCGGCAACGCAGTGGAAGGCAACCGCCCTGGGTGCTGAGGGGCCTGGGAACGCCATTGGTCATCCTGAAAACCTGGCTGGCTAAGTGTGTCGTGGGAACTGAGTTGAGAACTTCTGGGTTAGAGCATCCCTAATCCTGGTATGACATGTTACCTCCAGAGTGTACCTAGCCTAAGCCAGATCAGTATCCAGATGCAAGCTACCTGCTGGGCTGTGCACTCTGCTGCCGCAAAATCATTGAGTTTTACACATAATTTTAAGAGTGGAGAAAGACCCTGCCCTATTTCCCTTACATATTTAGTACAGCATTAAGAAATAACTAGTGATTCATGTGGTTATGGGAACTTATTAATGTTAACTCTTGCCAGGGTACTGGTGGGTTTATGTTTAGAGAGGAAATGACAACTATTTTCTTGTAAGTTTTCTGAAACTGCATTGTAAAAACATAATGTGCAATGATTTCCTCATTAACATCATCTCTATTTTTAAAAAAGAGAATTAAGAGACAAACACATTTCCAAAATCTCATTCCTGCATACTTCCATTGGCATTCCCTGAACAGGGCTGACTCATCACTGACTGAAATCCATCAGTCACAATGTGCACTACAATGCAGGGCTCTTGCAAGTTGGGATCAGTTCCAATATGCCACTGAGCTTCAGTTAATCAACAGAACAAAACTGCAAAGGAATCAGTTTGAAATATTCCCAGCACTCTATGGGGAAGAAAAACATGCCTATTCTATTTAGGCCTGGAAGCAAGGAGGCAGTTTACTTCTACTAGTAGTAGTATTAGTTTTGTAGCTTCAGGAAATGAAACGAAGCTGCAAGGAGGTAAACTTAAAACCGACATCAGGAGGTACTCTTTCATGGAAAAGATCATGAATGCCTAGAATGCTCGCCTGGTGGAGGTGTTGGGGACAAGAACAGTGACTGAATTCAGAAAGGCTCGGGATAAACACAGAGGGCATGATATTCAAAGAGAGTAACACGGTTAGCATGCCCAGATACCAACCGGTAAGCATCAGGGCTTTCCGGAGGTGGCACCCGCCATAACCAGGCAGCGGTGATATTGAGCCACTGCCCGGTTTTGGCTAAGCGCGATATAACCCTAGCAATAAATGCCGGGTTTAAAGTTCTAGACAATAGATCAAGACTGGGGTTTATAGAGCAATATAGACACCAAAATCAAAAAGTAATTTGCTCAAATTCCTCACATCATCCAAATACTGTGATCGTTAAGGAAAAGAGTCTCAGAATGAATGAGGACGGGTCAAACCAGGCACAAGCATTTCCAGATAAGCTATTTTGCTATTTTTAAGCAGTTTAAAGAGTTGGGATTCTATTCACAGCTTAGTTTTGTTTGAACAGTGACTGCATTGGGAGCTGGGAGCCACTTCTCGACTCACATTACAGTCCCAGACAAGCTATTTTGCTGTTTTCGAGTCGGGACTCTATTTACAGCTTAGTTCTGTTCGAACAGTGACTGCATTGATAAGTAAAACAGTGCCTGCATATATAAGTTCGTTTTACCGGAGTTAAAGGAATATTTGGGTCCTTGATGTAACGAAGGGGATTGTGAGTCTCAAGGCTTGTGCCTGGTTTGACCCGTCCTCATTCATTCTGAGACCCTTTTCCTTAACGATCACAGTATTTGGATGATGTGAGAAATTTGAGCAAATTACTTTTTGATTTTGGGGTTTAAAGTTCAGCAGCAGCGATAGCTAGCCATTTTAAATCGGATAACTGCCGCCACTGAATATCGGGCCCAGAGAATCAATATACGAGGTGTGACAAAAAAAGAAACGAGACTGTCCCATAAATGTGTTTTATTACAAAATCTACAGAGAAATTACGCATTGTCCCCTTCAAAGTAATCCCTCCCCCCCCCCCAAGAGTTAATGCACTTCTGCATTCGCTTCTGCCACGTACGGAAGCACTCGGTAAAGTCTTCCTCCTTGAGGTCTCTCAGCTCCCTCATCACAGTGGTCTTGATCTCTTCTACAGAGGTGAAATGAGTTCCTTTGAGCACAGACTTCAGCCTGAGGAAGAGCCAGAAGTCACATGGTGCGAGATCTGGGGAATAAGGGGGGTGGTCAAGAGCTGTGATCTGTTTGTTGGCCAAGAACTGCCTCAGACTGAGCGCAGTGTGCACGGGCGCGTTGTTGTGGTGGAGCAGCCACCACTTGTCTCTCCACAAAGCCCACCTGCTGTGCCGAACCCGGTCATGGAGGCAATTGAGGACCTGCTAGTAGAAGTACTGGTTGACTGTCTGACCCTCAGGCACAAACTCATTATGGACCAGTCCCTTCTGGTCGAAGAATGCGATCAGCATGATCTTGATCCTTGATTTGGACATGTGTGCCTTCTTGGGTCTGGGTGACAGTTGAGTCTTCCACTGCAGGCTCTGTCTCTTGCTTTCAGGGTCGTACTGGAAGACCCAAGTCTCGTCTCCTGTGATGACTCGGCCAACGAACTCTGGATCTTCTCCAATCTTCTCTAGGAAGTCTCGACAAACATTGACCCGGTGCTCCTGGTCATCCGCTAAAAGTTTGAGTACCATCTTGGTGCACACCTTCTGCATCCCCAGCTCCTGCACCAAGATGGTCCGCACTGACTCCCTGTTCAGGCTGAGCTCCTCAGCTATTATCCGCACTGTCAATCTGCGATCACTCCGCACCAACTGGTTCATTCTGTCAATGTTCTCAGCTGTCTTTGTCGTGGAAGGCCATCCTGACTTGGGGTCATCCTCCACCTCTTCGCAGCCAGTCTTGAAGCATTTGTGCCACTTGAAGACTCGGGCCTTGACATTTCATCTTCTCCATAGGCCTTTTGGAGAAGTTGGAGAAACTCAGTTGGGCACTTCTCCAACTTAACCAGAAATTTCAAGTTGATTCTTTGCTCCACATTTCTGCCACCTCCAGTTGCGTGACAAAGCGATGGAGCAGTGTGCTACAAAAAAACCTGAAAAAGAAAAACAGAGTGAGAGATGAAGAATATTATAGCAGAATAGTGGCGAGATGTTGCACAACACAGTGACATAAGCGGTTAGCCAATTGGCATTGAGTCTCATTTATTTTTTGTCACATCTCGTATAGCAAGAGAAATATTCCAGCTCAAAACAAAACTTAAGTGACTTTTACACTTCAAAAACACATAGAGTTGGGGGAACCTGCACAGAGTGGCAGTTACAATCCAAAGTAAAAGCACCTTACTGGGCAGACTAGATGGGCCATGTTGGCCTTTATCTGCTAAAACCACACTTAAACCAGCACAAGAAAAAAACTTTTTAGGACCATCAGAATGGGAGTTTCTTTATCTACAGTCATTTACTATGCTACTATAAATTAAGATACTGTATGTGCCTGGGGTAGGAGTGAGATGGAAAGAGGGTTGGAGGGAAAAAGATTGATTATCTGTCTGTTTTGTATTAAGTGTCTAAAGGCTTAATTAAAACTAGGAGAAACTAATTCTAGACCTTTGTTTCAAGCAATTATATAATATTCTAAGGGTACAAGAAAAAGTGAATCTGTATATAGTATAGAGATTAGCTTGTTCTCCTCCCCTTAGAGTGCTAGTGTAAAAATAGAAAAGAAGATTAATGAACTCTTTGACTGGAAGGTGAGGGATGCACTGAGAAGGCCAGTCCCTTTCAACCACAGCGCTGAGTCCTTCAGGTGGGAAATAGAGATGCACTTAGGTGGCAGGTCCTTCTTACAAATCTGAGTCTGCTCTCTGTTACTCTTTCCCCAACAGATGTTCATGCAATTCCCTCTTCTTTGGTACCACCAGCTGCTCTGTTGCTGGATTCTTTTTTTCAGTGACCACTCTTGATCTCAATTTTCCTTCTCCTCTTTATTAAGAATTAAGCTGGGTCAAGACTAGACGGCCTGTGGGTAAACTGGGTCACATAGGATGGAGTGCCCTAGCTGCATTATGGTGTGCTCTCAGACAGTATCTCCTACTCCTGGACTACTTTCTAGAAGGAAGACAAAGGATCCAGGATGCAGACTCTTTTATAATTGTCTCCAATATCGAGCGGGGACTCCTCTTGCTCAGTGATTGACAGAAAAGATCAGTCTCCATTACATCATATTGCAAACTGGGTTTAAAGTAGGAGAAGAACTCCAACGTTCCTCTTTATAGATATAGAGGGCACACTTCTGAGGCTCCTGCTACACAGGATTTATCCCCAGTACAGGATTACATACCTTTAATTCAAACCAGTTTCAAATGCATTTACTGTACAAGGAAAGTTTTATCAGGAATCTACCTCATGGTAGATATCATGAAAGGCGGTATATAAGAAATGTTAAATAAAAATAAAATAAATAAAATAAAAATAAATGGTTTCTACTAAGGTAGTTTTCTACCTTAGTAACCATTGATTAAGATGAGTTGTCTGATGACTAAATGACCTCTTTTGGGACTTGTTTTGCATTGTGAGTGCTCTGTACTGCCATATGCAAGGACTGGGTTGATTTCCTAAACCCAGCCCCTAATGAAAGGAAGTTTTAGCAATCACTCACAAGTTACACCCACTGGTTATACTCAGAATATATGTATACAGAGTTCTGGAAGGATTCATGATTTACAGCTTCTGGCCAAGAACTTTTATCATGAGGGAAGATCAGATGGCAGTGGGATTATATAGTAACATAGTATATGACAGCAGATAAAGACCAGTATAGTCATATGCCATGGTCTTATGCCATCAACAAGGAAACAAGAGTAGGTGCACTTGCCACTCAGTGCAGGTCACCTCTCCTCATGCCTTTGTTTAGGAGTGTACCCACCGCTCCGTGTAGGTCACCCCTATTTCTTCAGCTATAAGAGATAGTTATGCTTATTTTGATTTTATCCTGTTGCTATAAAGGGATCCACTATGTCTGTCCCATGCCATTTTGAATCCTGTCACTGTGTTTGCCCCCACCACTTCCATCAGGAGGGCATTCCAAGCATCCGCCACCCTTTCAGTGAAAAAGTATTACCTGACATTTCCTTTCAGTTTACCCCTTTGCAGCTTCATGTTATGCCCTCTAGTTTTACAGCTTCCCCGTCTTTGGAAGAGGTTTGTTTGTCCATTAATACTCTTTAAGTATTTAAAGGTCTGAATCATATCTCCCCTGTCCCTCCTCTCCTTCAGAGTGTGCATATCTAGGTCTTCAAGTCTCTTCTCATAAGTCTTCTAACGCAGGCTCCAAATCATTTTGGTCGCCTTCCTCTGAACAGCTTCCAGCCTTTTTATATCCTTTGTGAGATACGGTCTCCAAAACTGAACACAATATTCCAAGTGAGGCCTCACCAGCGACTTGTACAGTAGCATTAGTACCTCTTTCTTTCTGCTGGTAATTCCTCTCTGTATGCAACACAGCATCCTTCTGGCTTTTGCCACCACCTTTTCACACTCTTTCGCCACCTTGAGATCCTCAGAAACAATCACCCTGAGGTCCTTCTCCTGGTCTGTGCACACCAATCTCTCGCCCCCTATTGCATACAATTCCCTTGGATTTCTGTTTCCCAAGTGCATGACACTGTACTTCTTCACATTAAATTTTAACTGCCAAGCATTAGACCATTCTTCCAGTCCCTGCAGATCCTTCCTCAAGTTATCCACTCCCTGAGGAGAGTCCACTTTTCCATTCAGCCCTTCAGCAATATCACTTATGAATATATTGAACTGTACCAGTCCCAAGACCAAACCCTGGGGCACACCGTTAATCACTTCCCTTTCATCCGAGTGAGTTCCATTTACGGTCACCTTCTGTCGTCTGTCAGTCAACCAATTTCTGAACCAGTTCACCATCGTGGGACCCATCCCCAAGCTGTTGAGTTTATTGATAAGCCCCCTATGAGGAACAGTATCAAAGGCTTTGCTGAAATCTAGGTAGATCACATCCATCGTATGCCCTTGATCTATTTCTCTGATCACACAGTCAAAGAACTCAGTCAGATTTGTTTGGCAAGGTTGCCCTTTGGTAAAACCATGTTGCCTCGGATCATGCGAGGAAGTCCACTATTTGCTCTTTCAAGAGTGCCTCCATTACTTTTCCCGCCACCAAGGTAAGGCTTACTGGCCTGTAGTTTGTCACTTCTTCCCTATTACCACTTTTGTGGAGAGGTACCACATCAGCCCTTCTCCAGTTCTGTGGAACTTCTCCTGTCTCCAAGGATCTATTAAAAACATCTTTTAAAGGCCCTGCAAGAACTTCTCTGAGCTCTTTCAGTATCCTGGGGTATATCCCATCTGGTCCCATGGCCTTGTCCACTTTCAGTTTTGCATGCTGTTCAAATACATCATCTGTGAATGGTGTGGTATCTACTCCATTCCCATTTGTATATGTCAATCACAGGTGATCCTTCTCCAGGATTTTCTCTAGTGAAAACAAAGCAGAAGTATTTGTTTAGCATTGTCACTTTTTCAATGTCAGTTTCCACAAATCAGTTCCCAGCACTTTTGAGTCCTGGAATTCCGCCTCCCTAGGTTACTGCAAATGAAGGCTCATGAATATAAGAAGGAGCTAGAGAATCTTTTGTTAAATGGTTAAACACTGTACTTTACTGCAACTGTAAAATGCCATACATCAAACTAATTGATCAATGAATGTCTTTGTGCAGCTAGGAAATTAGATTTGAATGGTAAATTAACTCTATTTGAACTTTAATGAGGTCTCTAACATGCCCCAGAAACAAAACTTCTAAACAAGCTTGGCATCCTATAACTGAATGCTAATATTAACTGACTTCATAAGAAGTGTCTCTCCAAAGAAACATGAGTAATCAATGGAGTGCCACACAGTTCAGATCATGGGTTTGTTTATGTTTAATATTGTAAACAAGAGAAAATGAGTTCCTACCCCCCCCCCCCCCCCTCTTCAGGAGGGCTGGACACAGGAAGAAGTCCCCTGGAACACTGAGAGAAGCAGAAGTCTGACATCAAAGAAACAAGAAGACAACCCCCCTCCTTCAAAGAGGAAGAATGATGATAATGATCTTATATGGAGCTTTAAAAAAGAAGATGCGGATGAGTAACAGGCACGTGGAAGCCAGAGCATATGTTGAAGAGACAGAAGATAAAAAAGTCCCATGTGCTATGAAGACAGAAGCCCATAGAATTGGGAGGAGCTGAGCTAAAGGCAAAAAAAGAGGTTCTCACCCTCTCTTTAAGAGAGAAAGAGAGAGAGAGAGAGACCCTCTGAAAGAAGAGAGATGCCTTGAGAGAAACTGAAGGAATTCAGGCAGGAACCAGAGCAGAGAACAACAGGACTGTGGCCTCCATGAATCCCTTGAGGGGAGAAGGAAGATCCTGGGAAGAGGCTGCCAGAGCATCTAGCTGAATAGAAATTGACAGCAAGAAGGTAAGCACTGAATGCAGTGTTTCTAGAAACACACGGTCAGATCAGGAAAGAAAGGAAAATGCTGGTCTCCAGTTGCAGCCAGAGAAGAGAGGTGCCAAAGGGGCAAGCAGATGCTTAAAGCAGAGACAGACCAAACAGCCTGAATCAGAGAGCCCTGGGGCATCAGAGTCTAGGAATCTGGCTTATAAATTGGAATGGAGAATAAAACCAAGGATATTATAATGCCGCTGTATCATTCCATGGTGCGACCGCACCTGAAAAATTGTGTGCAATTCTGGTCGCCATATCTTAAAAATAATATAGCAGAATTAAAAAAGGCACAGAGAAGAGCCACCAACATGGTAAAGGGGGTGGAAGGATACCCCTATGAGGAAAAGCTTAAAAGGTAAGGGCTTTTCAACTTGGAAAAGAGACAACTAAGGGGAGATATGATAGAGGTCTATAAATTAATGAATGGAATGGAATGGGTAAATGTAGATCGGTTCTTTGTGCCATCAAAAAGTAGAAAGACCAGGGGACATGCAATGAAGCTACAATGTAACCCATTTAAGACTAATAAGAGAAAATATTTTTTTATTCAATGCATAATCAAACTCAGGAATTTGTTACTGGAGGATGCAGTAAAAGCTGTTAGTGTAGCTGGGTTTAAAAAAGGTTTAGACAAGTTCCTGGAGGAACAGTCCAAAAAACATTATTAAAGATGACCCATGAAATCCACTGCTTGCCCCTGGACAAGCATTGTGGAACCTGTGTGCCTTTTGGGAACCTGCAAGGTACTTGTGACCTGGCTTGGCCACTGTTGGAAAACAGGATACTGGGCTTGATGGACCTTGGTCTGACCCAGTATGGCATTTCTTATGTTCTTATGTTCTGATATCCTTGTCAGTAGCATTCCTAGCCCCGCCCCTCCCCCATCACCTGAAGGCTGCATCTCCAAAGGGACATTAACACTAGAAGCCCCAAAAGGAATTTTACCTAGAAACCCCAAAGTGTGTCAATTGATGCATTATCACGACGACTGCGTTTAGCATGAAATGCAGATTTGAATAAATGTGAAGTTACTTATTTGTTAAATACATGCAGTATGTAATGTCATTACATGACGAACACACAGGAGAGCATCATGTGTTTACTGTTTGTAATGTCGGAGTAAAACTGTAAACAGTGATTGAGATGCGCCACCTAGTGGGAACATGAATTTATACCTAGAAGCTCCAAAGTACATCAATTGACTCATCCAAGACAATTGAGTGCGTCAATTGACGTACTTTGGGGCTTCCAGGTATAAATTCATTTTCACACTAGGTGGTGCATCTGTCATTAATTTTTGATGCACATATTTGAACATCTTGACCTTGCTAACAAAGTCATGGAACATGACTGACATGGTTCTAGCAGAGGCGCTGGTATACAACTTCAAAGATGCATTTGGGTCAATTGATGCACTTTGGGGCTTCTAGTGTTAAGTAGATGTAATCCATAGGGAGGCTATTAAAGAGGGTAATTTTATAACAGGGTACCTAAGTTTTGAGGTTTGAGGACAGGAAGGTACCTATTTTGGTCCAATTTAGTATGGACATAAAAGTGCCTGTAGTGTGCTTTATAATCAGCACACATTTATTTAGCTGTATTTATATCCCGCTTTTCACTGGGTCAAAGCGGTCAATTGCGAGATACATTTAACATGAGGGGATATGACACACATACACTAATACTTACAGGGAACATGGGCAATGGAGGGTTAAGTAGCTTGCCCAAGACCACAAGGAGTGCCTATAGGACTAGAAATCCCAGTCCCTCCAGACTGAGATTGCTGTCCCCAGGTGGGACTTGAACACCCAACCCTCCGGCCTGAAGTACCTTGTCCTAACCACTAGGCCACTCCTCCACACATAGTTTGAAACGCCATCTGCAGTCCACCAAGACCACATCCCTAGGAATGCCTATTGTAAAAGTATATGCATTCATTCCTGTGTGCAGTTTTATGTCTCAAGTCATTTTATAAGAGTTGTTTTATGTATTTATATTTACACATGTGCACTAAAATGACTTTTTAAAGTTGCTCCCAAAATATGCAGTCAGGTACTGGCGTCGAATACCGAAGAACAAACCAGTCAGTACTAGAGGAGATCAAACCTAAGCTTTCTTTAGAAGCTCAGATGACAAGACTTCGACTTTCATACTTTGGACACATCATGCGAAGAGAGAGATTATTAGAGAAAGACATCATGCTTGGCAAGATAGAAGGTCAACGCAAAAGAGGAAGGCCAGCAATGAGATGGATCGATACAATAACAGCAGCTACGGGTACCAGTCTGTCAACAATGAGCCGCCTGACTGAAGACCGAACACAATTTAGGATAGCTATCCAGAGGGTCGCCATGAGTCGACTCCGACTCGACGGCACTTAACAACAACATTAAAGGAGAAAAAGACCTCAGACACACAATCCTTTAGTTGTTTGAGGACTGGTATTGTATCAATCAGAGATCAAAAAACTCCTTAGAATTGCTTCAGAATCAATGTCAAAATGTGCTTAATTCTGCTGATCTCAGATTTTGTGTTTTTACACTTGTCGTTTGACATCAGCCATATCACCACAATCGAAGATGGCAGATGAAATTTAATGTGGACAAGTACAAAGTTATGCACCTAGGAAAGAACAACCCAAACTATGGTTACACGATGCAATGTTCCACATTGGGAACCACCACCCAGGAAAACGATTTAGGCGTCATCGTGGATAACATGTTAAAACCCTCCACCCAATGTGCAGCGGTGGCCAAGAGAGCAAATAGAATGCTAGTTATCAAAAGGAAAGGAATGGAAAATAAAACAAAGGATATTATAATGCCTCTGTATCGTTCCATGGTGCGACCGCACCTTGAATATTGTGTGCAGTTTTGGTCAACGTATCTTAAAAAGAATATAGCATTATTAGAAAAGGTACAGTGAAGAGACACCAAAATGGTAAAGAGGATGGAAGGATACTCCTATGAAGAGAGGCTTAAAAAGTTAGGGCTCTTCAACCTGGAAAAGAGATGGCTGAGGGGAGATATGATAGAGGTCTATAAATTAATGAATGGAGTGGAACATGTAAACGTAGATTGATTGATTATGTCATCAGAATATAAAAAGACTAGGGGACATGCAATGAAGCTACACGGTAACCTACTTAAGACTAATAAAGGAAAATATTTTTTCACTCAACGTGTAATCAAACTCTGGAATTTGTTACCAGAGGAATTTGTTAGTGTAGCTGGGTTTAAAAAAAGGTTTGGACAAGTTCCTGGAGGAAATGTCCATAAACCATTATTAAAAGGGACCCAGGATATCACTGCTTGACCCAATACAAGCATTGTGGAACCTGTGTTTTTTGGGGAGACTGTTAGGTACTTATGACCTAGATTGGCCACTGTTGGAAACAGGATGCTGGGCTTGATGGACCTTGGTCTGACCAAGTATGGCATATTTTATGTTCTTATGTTCTAAGATGGTGGCATTGTAATGAATAAGACTGTCAATGCTTCCACAGGACCAAGTATAGGGGGCTTAGGTCTAGGGGCTCCCTTGTCAAGGACCCCCCTTTGCCGAGGACCTGAGTCAGGGGCGCCTTGCCTGGTGATCTGGCCAAGGGTAATCTGGCTTGGGACACCTGAGCCACAGTGTCCTGGGACCTGTAGGTCCCCAACTTGGAGATCCTATCCCCAGGGGATCCTAACGTGATGATCCAGTATTGATTTTTTTTACTTTCCATTGACTGCCATTGAAATTTCAGCTGCTTTAGAAGTAATTCTTTATATATCTCATTAGCATGCTAAGTCTGGTACATTGGTTTACTTCTGGATTAGTACTTATTTTTTTGTGTGCCACCATACTTGCTTCATGGGAAATAATTGTAGCACACACAAAATCAGCACAAAACTGGAAATAAACCACTGCACAGAGATTATCATAGATAATATACAAAAGGCAAACATCTTGCAGAAGAAAATAGTCTAGAACACAAGGGCCATGATCTGAGAGAAAAGTGGTCTAAAATTATATGCATTGTCAGAAGGAATTCTGTAATTCTGTTATTGAAGAGTCTCAAAGCAGCAGTAGTGGTGACTATGGAGGCAAAACTGGTTTCAGTATTTTAAAAAGCTTGAGAGAAACACAGCGGGTCTTTAGCATGGAACAACAAGGGTAAAACTGGATATCAAGGAGGGGCTATGGCACTGCAAGAGCCTGAAAAAATGGGCGGAATACAAACCTTTATTTTATCAACCATCACTTCCACTATTTTACTGTAATTCCTTCACTGTGATTGTTTGCTAAAGACCATTTCATACCTCTGTCCCAGTACAAAACTATGATTTATATCCCAACACTCTAACTTTACATACCAAATAAATAAAGACTGCCACAGTGATTGCTGGGTTATAAAGGAAGAAGAGTGGGACCTAATTAAAAGGAAAGCAGTGAATAACTCATGGCCATCGTTCAGCTTCCAACCCCCTCCTCAGCTACGAATAGCAGTGTTTGGAACAATCCCATTTGGTTGAAAGCTCGGTTGCTATAATGTCACTACATGAGCACAATCAATGGACTCAGATATAGGCAGTTCAGAGGACACAGACAAATTGATAATTTGTACCTATATACAGTAATAAGTAAATTTAGAAGGTGACTCCAATTTTGAGTTAAGAATGGAATCGATTCCTAGGAAACTAGCTGAGAAAAGGTAAAGGAAAAAGCAGCATGAAAAGCCAGCCATTAGGGTTTAGCTCATGCCTTTCCAAGGCTAGATCCATTCAGGTATGTAGGCTTTGCCCTATCCCAGAGGACTTACAATCTAAGCTTGTAGCTGAAGCGATTGAGAGTTATGTGATTTGCCCAAGGAACACCAATAGGAATTGAACAGATTGCTTGGGTACTAGGCTCTTGCACTAACCACTAGGCTTCTCCTCTCTGTCAGAGCCAGAGCTGGAAAATAGAGACCAGAAAAGACAGGAAAAGTCAAGCATAAACAGTCAGGGGCACATAGAAACAAGCTGGTGGGTACAGCAAAGAAGCCAGCTGCAGAAGTCAGTAAGAGGAACAGTAAAGATTTTTGTTGTATTGCTAAGAAGCCCAGGAGGGTGTGAGGTGTATATGATCATTCTTGCTGAATGGACCAATCATGTGACAGAGAGTGATCCCAAATTCAAATTCCCAGGAAAAGAGCAGAATTAACTGGAGGACATCCATATAACTAGCTGCTGTAGCTAATCAAGGAGTGACAAAATGAACCAGCCAGTTCTGGTATTACATTAAGGCCAGTACTGCCATTAGGCAGACTTGACACCAACCTAGGGTGGCAGAATTTGAGTGGAAGCAATGTAACTTACAGGAAGAAGGAGAGCAGCACGTCATGCTGCTCGACACAATGGCAGGTCTTTTATTACAGGCCTTTTATTATGATTGGAATATCAGAGACATGGTGGAAAGAGGACAACCAGTGGGACACTCTGATACCTGGGTACAAACTATATCGTAATGATAGAGCTGATCAAATTGGTGGAGGGGTTGCTCTCTATGTTAGAGAGGGCATTGAGTCAGAAAGGATTAAAGTTTTGCAAGAAACAAAATCTGCTGTAGAATCTATATGGATTGAAATTCCATGTAAAAGGGGGAAGGCAATGGCAGTGGGGGTGTACTATCGAGCGCCTGGCCAGAATGACCAAATGGATGATGAAATGCTCAAAGAAATCAAGGAAGCTAACAAAAGTTACAGCGCAGTAATAATAATGGCTGATTTCAACTACCCCGGTATCGACTGGGTCAGTGTCACGTCAGGACATGCTGGGGAGATAAAGTTCCTAAATGAAATAAATGACTGCTTCTTGGAGCAGCTGGTTCATGAACCGACCAGAGGGGAAGCCATATTAGACCTAGTCCTTAGTGGAACACCAGATCTAGTGCAAGAGATAAGGTTGTTGGGGCCACTTGGCAATAGTGATCATAGCATGATCGCCTTTGATTTAATTAGTGGAGGAGGGATAGTAAGGAAATCCACAGTACTACCTTTTAACTTTCGAAAGGGAGACTATGATAAAATGAGGAAAACAGTTAAGAAAAAACTAAAAGGAGCAGTTGCAAAGGTTAAAGACGTACATCAGGCTTGGCTGTTGTTGAAAAATACTCTCTTGGAAGCCCAGACCAGCTGTATTCCACGCTTTAAGAAAAGTGGAAGGAAGTCCAAAAAACTGCCAGCATGTTTTAAAGGTGAGGTCAGAGAGGCTGTTGTTGCCAAAAAAGCATCTTTCAGGAAATGGAAAAAAGAGCCAAACGACGAAACCTGGAAACAGCACAAGCACTGGCAAGTCAAATGCAAGGCATTAATAAGGCAGGCAAAGGGAGAATTTGAGAAGAAGCTTGCTGCGGAAGCAAAAACGCGAAGTAAAGACCTTTTCAAGTACATTCGTAGCAAAAAACCTGTGAGAGAGTCAGTTGGCCCATTAGATGATAAAGGGGTTAAAGGAGCACTAAGAGGCGACAAGGAGATAGTGGAGAGACTGAATGAATTCTTTGCTTCAGTCTTTACTGAGGAAGATGTACGGATGTTACCCATGACTGAAGTGGTATTTAAAGGTGCGGAAGAATTGAAGGAAATATCGATACATCGGGAAGATGTATTACAACTATTAGATAAATTGAAAAGTATTAAATCACCTGGGCCGGATGGCATACATCCAAGGGTGTTGAAAGAACTGAAATATGAGATAGCAGACCTGATATTAGTAATCTGTGAACTATCATTAAAATCATCTCTAATACCTGAAGATTGGAGGATTGCCAATGTAACACCAATTTTTAAAAAGGGTTCCAGGGGTGATCCGGGAAACTACAGACCGGTGAGCCTGACATCAGTACCGGGAAAAATGGAAGAAACCATCATAAAGAATAAAATTACTCAGCATGTAGATAGTCATGACCTAATGGGAGACAGCCAACATGGCTTTAGACAAGGAAGATCTTGTCTTACTAATCTGTTATGTTTTTTTGAAGGAGTGAATAATCAGGTGGACAAAGGTGAGTCGGTTGATATTGTGTATCTGGACTTTCAGAAAGCCTTTGACAAAGTCCCTCATGAGAGACTTTTGGAAAAACTAAAGAGTCATGGATCAGGAACTGGTTAAAAGATAGAAAGCAGAGGGTAGGGCTAAATGGCCAATTTTCCCAATGGAGAAAGGTGAATAGTGGTGTACCCCAGGGATCTGTGTTGGGTCCGCTGCTTTTTGACATATTCATAAATGACCTGGAAAGTGGAATAACGAGTGAGGTTATCAAATTTGCAGATGACACAAAACTATTTAAAGTTGTTAAAACCCAAGAGGATTGTGGAAAATTGCAAGACGATCTTGATAAATTGGAAGACTGGGCATCAAAATGGCAGATTAAATTTAATGTGGACAAGTGCAAGTTTATGCACCTAGGGAAGAACAACCCAAACTATGGTTACACGATGCAAGGTTCCACATTAGGAACCACCACCCAGGAAAAAGATTTAGGCGTCATTGTGGATACCATGTTAAAACCCTCAGCCCAGTGTGCAGCGGCGGCCAAGAGAGCAAATAGAATGCTAGGTATGATAAGGAAAGGAATGGAAAATAAAACAAAAGATATTATAATGCCTCTATATCGTTCCATGGTGAGACCGCACCTTGAATATTGTGTGCAATTCTGGTCACCGTATCTTAAAAAGGATATAGCGATTTTAGAAAAGGTTCAGAGAAGAGCCACCAAAATGGTAAAGGGGATGGAAGGATACTCCAATGAAGAAAGGCTAAAAAGGTTAGGGCTCTTTAACCTGGAAAAGAGACGGCTGAGGGGAGATATGATAGAAGTCTATAAATTAATGAACGGAGTGGAACGGGTAAACGTAGATCGATTGTTTACCTTATCAGAATATAGAAAGACTAGGGGACATGCAATGAAGCTACAGGGTAAACTATTTAAGACTAATAAAAGAAAATATTTTTTCACTCAACATGTAATCAAACTCTGGAATTTGTTACCGGAGGATGTAGTAAAGGCTGTTAGTGTAGCTGGGTTTAAAAAAGGTTTGGACAAGTTCCTGGAGGAAAGGTCCATAAACCATTATTAAGAAGGGACCCAGGATATCAATGCTTGAACCAATACAAGCATTGTGAAACCTGTGTCCCTTGGGGAAACTGCTAGGTACATATGACCTAGATTGGCCACTGTTGGAAACAGAATACTGGGCTTGATGGACCTTGGTCTGACCCAGTATGGCATATCTTATGTTCTTATGTTCGGTGTGCCCAGGTCCTGCTGTGTCCTACCCTCTCCAATAGGAAGAATGCCTCAGGGGGGTGAGGGGAGCAGGGATATGAGAGGGCTGGAGTGCCAGCCTTTACTGAAAGGCCAGCTGCTGCACTGAAACAGCATGAAAGTGCTTCTTTCCTGCTCCATGGGAGTTGTGCCATCATTAATTAACATAGAAACATGACAGCAGAAAAAGATCATACTGTCTTGCCTATCCAGTCTGCCCTTCCATACCAACTACTATAAGTCCCCTTTTTCCCTTTAGAGATCTTCTGTGCTTGTTCCATGCTTTCTTGAACTCAAATACTGTCCTGGTCTCTACTACCTCTACTGGGAGACTATTCCATGCAACTACCACTCTTTCCATAAAAAAATATTTCCACAGAGGCACTATCACCTCCTTCTTCCTGCTGGTCACTCCACTTCATATGCACCCGAACATCCTTCTGGCTTTTGCCATCGCCTTTTCTATCTGGTTAGCTGCCTTAAGATCATCAGAAACAATCACGCCCGGGTCCCGCTCTTCTTTCATGGACAGAAATACTTCAGCCCCTATACTGTACTGCAGGGCCATACCGATCGTGAAATGCACCCTGTGCGACTTGCACATTGGGTGTGTGCACCCCCCCCCCCCCGCACCTCCATCTAGCCACTTTATGGGATCGGGAGAGAAGAGGCGCGCCCGATGTGCAAGTCACTGGCACGCTAAGCAGGTCTGGTCCCTCCCAGAGAAGGCTTAAGGGGAGCATTTCAGCTATCTGCCATTACCTGCCGCCTCTGAGAGAAGAAAAGTGGCGGCAGACAGCTGAAATGCACCCCTTAAGCCTTTGCGCCCTATGCGGCCACACCACTCGCACAGGGCTAGGTACAGTCCTGCTGTACTGCTCCCTTGGATTTTTGCTGCCGAAGTACATGGCTCTGCATTTTTTAGCACTGAATCTCAGCTGCCTAATTACACAGGTACACTAAAAAAAAAAATTTTTAAACTGCCTCTAATGTTTCGATTGATTTTTACGTTTTTTGGTGCGCTGAATCCAAATCTGGTAACCAATTTGCTCCATCATGTACAGATTTTTGCTACATTGGGTTAGCAGTTTGAGGTGAACGTTTCAGATTGAGTGCGATCGAGATAAAAGTTTCTTGGATGAATTCTTTATACTAATTGTTTAGTAGTTATTCAAATAAGAATAAAGAAAATTGTAACAAGGCAGCACATAAGAATAGAGTAATGTCAACAAAACACACTGTGATGGTAGCAAAATTGTCTGCACTTAAAACAGCCACATACATGTGCACAAACATTGAGCATATAAGAGTGAGGTTAGACACAAAGCAAAGCAAAGAAATGTGCAAAAAATGTTGTACAGGTATGTATGTAAGAATAGAAAACGCAAACCGCACCATTGCAATACATGAAGACCCGATGGTGTGAAAATAAAATTCTAATAAATGAGATCCGACACTGTGGTAATAACTAGCAAATTTTTATTTCAAAGTTTAGTAAAACCACGATATTTGTCAACACAGTTTAGATTTTAAAGTCATTCTTGGGTCAATCAATCTCCTGGTGGGCCCGTTTCTTCTTCCCCCGAATGCTTCTCTTGGTGCGCTGCTTGGCGTATTTTTCATCTGGGGTTTCCCGCAGCAGCAACCAGCATAAATCAGCCATCATAGTGGTGTTCCATCTTCCTTGGTACCTTCTCTCTGCGTCCTTGATGTCCTGGTGAAACCTTTCACCTTGTTCTTCACTGTACGCCCCCACGTTTTCGGGAAAGTAGTTCACATGGGAGTGCAAGAAATGGACTTTCAGGCTCATGTTACAGCCTTGTTCTTTGAAGGCATTGAGCATCCTGGCAACAATATCCTTATAGTTCTCATCCCGCCTGGTCCCCAAGAATTTGAGAACAACATCCTTGAAGGAATCCCAGGCTTCTTTTTCCTTCTCAGACATCGTTTCAGCGAATGCTCCATCTGAAATGAGTTTCCTTATATCAGGGCCAACAAACACTCCTTCCTTTAGCTTTGCTTCAGAAAGTCGGGGGAACTTTGAGCAAAGGTACCGAAAGCACTCACCATCTTTTGGAAGGGACTTGATGAATTGCTTAATGAGACCCAACTTAATGTGGAGAGGTGGTAATAGAATTTTATCACGAGGTACCAAGCTCTCATGAAGAACATTTTTCTCACCGGGTCTCAAATACTCCCGAATTGGCCAGTCTTTTGTCCCCCAGTGTAGGTCGCGGGCCCGGCTATCCCACAAGCAAAGGAAGCAGGGATATTGGTGAAACCGGATTGCTGCCCTAATAGCATGGATAGAATTTTAAAGTCTCCACAAATCATCCCTTATGCTCATCATAACGAATCTCTGAAGAATCAGGGCCAAATTCTCGTATTTTTCTTGGAGAATAACAGAGTGAGCAATAGGAACTGAAGCGAATGTGTTGCCATTATGAAGAAGAACACCTTTTATGCTGTCTTTTGACGAATCAATGAACAGCCTCCATTCAGCAGGATCATACTTGAGTTTACTTTTCCATCACTCCGTATATATCGTTGCAAAATACCAAATCTTCCTCTTGCTGAAATACTTCAAAAATTGTGTCTCGCGGGTGCGGTACCAATAAAAAGTTGTTCCTGGTGACAATAGATTTTTCTGTTTAAGCCGAGAACCTAGCAGTTGGGCAGCATCTTTTGGGAGTCCTAAATCCGGACTAAATCATTCAATTCAGCTTGAGAGAAAAGTTCAGGTTTCGGATCTGGTTCAGTTTCAAACTCGGAAGTACTGGACTCATCGGGAAAAGCCATCTGATGAGTCTCATCATGATCAGAACCGTCCACACAAATATGATCCAAAGATTTTGGTGGTTCAGGCACAGGTACTTCGTTGCTATGAGGCATAGGCCTAATTGCTGAGGGAAGGTTGGGGTAAACTTATTACGTTCTTATTTTTTAAGTTGTATCCTTCACAATGCAAGAGCAAAAATAGCAGTCACTGCTGTGGTCTCTTTGTTCACGCCACATCATAGGTATTCCGAAACGAAATACTTGTTTTTTACCTTTCATCCATAAGCGTAGATCTTCCTCACATGTCTTGCACACTTTGTGAGGAGCCCACGGTTTGTCTTGATCGCCTAACTTCAAACCGAAATAGGCGAAATATACTTTTAATAAATGCAGAAATGTTCCTCTGCCGCTTTTTCACGGTATATTCCCCACAAATAAAACAAAACCTGTCCGGAGAGTTGACGCAACCTCTGGCTCTGTGAACCATCACAAATACACAGCACTGCAAACTACAACTGTAGTGAACCACTTTGGAATAAAGCTGGATTACGACTGAGCAAACAAAAGGTAATAATGAACTTGCAAGAAACTGAAATTTGACAGGAACGTTCATGTCGCAACCACCGTGTTTGAGCGAGCGAACGAGGCGAGGCGAACAGGAAAAAACATGCGCCAGCGCGAGTACTGGATTTAGCCCCCCACCTCCCAGTTGTCCTGTTAATGTATAAAATGAATACAAAACACTCTAAATATCATGAGGGAGTGTTTCTAGTTAGTTAACCATTACAACCTCTATTTTGGGCCAAGAAAATAAACTGCAGTCGGCTAAAAAGAAATTATGTGAACATTCCTTATATGGTAAGAAATCTAATTTTGCAAGAAAACGTGACGTGATGGAACATTTTGGCTATTTTTCCTGGATTCAGCACCCCAAAATCTATAGGAATCAGTTGCAAAACTGGAGGCAGTTTTTTGGTAGTGTACCTGTGTTATCCACCATTCTTCAAGCTTTTCTAGATCCCTCTTTATGTTATCTACTCCTTCCTGTCTACTCTTTTGCAGCACTGAAGAGGGAAGAACAGAGGAAGTATGATGGCAGTGGTAGAGGGAAGAGAAGGGAGGTCATGTGATTCTGGACACCTTGGGGAATGGGTAGGGAAGGGAAGATGAGATGAGATGAGATGCTGGACATTTGAGAGGCAGCTGGGGGAGGGGTGATGTCAGACTCATTGGAGAGGTGGGGTTAGGAAAGGGGAGGGAGATGCTGGACTACAGTGGGTGAGTAGGGGCTTGAGTTGCCTCATGGAGATGTGCATGGCTAAAACTTCACTTAGGGTGTTTGATACCCTTTGACTGGACTTGGTACTGCACCTGTCCTCTACCTATAGACAACCTTTGGGTCCCTTAAATCTGGCAAAGATAATAGAGACTATGATGGCACTAGTGAAGACTAGTCACTATAAGGTTCTACTGATAGGGAAAAATGTCCCTTGTCTCTGACAGGATGAATGTGAAGCATATCTGCACTGCCAACTAAGTGCATGAAACCAAATCCACACTGGGAGGCACAGAGTCAAGGCAGTCATGAAGCATCAAGTCTGATTCATATCTAACAGGTGGCTCTGGCATGACCCAGGTGCTTTCTCTACTTGTCAGGATTACCAAGTGGTGAGCCTTCCTATACCGATGCTGGTAGGTAATTCTGATATCAAAGAGCATACTGGAATATTGTTGTTGTGTGCCATTGAGTCAATGCTAACTCATAGCAACCCTATGGATAATTGGGAATATCCCCTGGGTTTTCTTGGAAATCTTTGACTGGAAATATATTGCTAGGCCTTTCTTCCGCATGGTAAGCCTATAGCACCTGGTATTCCAAAATACTGTAATTGCAGGTGATCTCTGGATTATATCTCTGTAACCACATCCATTCCTGTTTAATATAAATGCATGGAGGCTGATTCTGATATGTGCATGTTCCAGGCCGTCCGGATGTGCAAAAAATGGACAGGGACAATCTGTACCTGATTCCGCAACTGTGGGAGCTAAACGTTCCTGCAGTTGTAGAATCGGGCACTTAAATGGCCCAGCTTTCACCCAATTCTGAGTAGGGAGACATCCTGGAGGCTGGCCGACCCCACCGCTCAATGCTCCGACTAGTGTGCCAATCCCATCGCCATGGCACTGGCACGTCCAACCCAACGGGGAGTGCGGCCACAGCATACCACTATCCGACCTTCAACATGGCCTGGATTGGGAGGCCGGTGCTGTGCCATGCCATGCGATGGAGTTGTGGGGCCCACAACTTGCAACCGATGGGGCGCCCGACACTTATTCCACCTTCGGGTTGGAATAAGGCGAGATCCATCTCTGCGCCGGGGGACATACAGAGGACTGACCTAAATGGCCTCTGTACGTCCTGATACATGGCTCCACCCAGGCACTGCCCTCTCCCGCTCCGGTCCAGCGCTCCCCGCACAATGGCTCTGTGCATCTGGAGAACCAAAGGCACAGAAAGTGGTCCCAGAGATGGGCATGGGCTGGATGTCCAACCCGGATGTCCAACCCCACATTTCGGCATTCAGAATGATCCCCCATAGTGTGCAAATCAAATTGAATCAAATGAACTTCTGGTTTTCCTGAATGGTGCTTAAGATGAAAGTAGTTAATAAAACAGTTCCAGAAGATCAAGTACAGATATGGAAAATGTCTTGTGGTTAACTGTAATGTTGAAATGCTGGACAAACTTTGCATCCATAGTGCTTGCAGAGTCGTCAGAATATGAGCCAAGTTCATAAATAAATGAATAACTATATTTGTGATATCTTATGCCAAATTGCGACCATTGGTCACAAAAAATAATACTGATATTCACCCAACTATATATACACTTGTTTGCACTACTACTTGATTCCAATTGTGGTAAACAACATTGGCGCCCTTGCATTTTAGATATGTTGTGTACAATATCTTGAGAAATAATTGAAAATATTCCAACTGTATGTCCTCATAATATTTTAATAGTATGTTCAAAGAATTAGGCAACTGAGATTCAATGCTAAAAAATGCAAAAAAGATATCTGTGCATCTTAGACATGGTAATTTCTGAGAAAAAAAAACAAAATAAGAACTGGACAGTATTAATAGCACCCTTCACTAATATTTGGTTGCACAACCTTTGGCAATGATAACAGCCTCCAAACGTTTCTTGTAGCCATCTATAAGTTTCATACATCTGTCTGCTGATAGTTTCTCCCACTCTTCAGTTGCGGTTTGTTGCAGCTCATGAATGTTTCCAGGATTCCGTTTACCATTGGCAGATTTCAGTTCTTTCCAAAGGTTTTTGATTGGATTGAGATCAGGACTCATTGCTGGCCAGTTTAAAATAGTCCATTTGTTCCTTTTTTTTTTTAATTAGGATTTTTGATATATACAATACCAGAACACAAAGAAATACAATAACCATCAATAGTTATAAAGCATTGAGGAAAATAAACTTACAAGGTTTTAGTCCACGTCACAGGGAGTATAAAATCTCAAGAAAACAAAACAAGGATTGACTTACAAGAAAACAAAACAAGGATTGACTTACAAAGCAAACCAATCCCCATCTACTCATAGCCCAAAAATTAAAAAAATCACCTTTCAACAGGCCAAACTTAAACACAACTGTCTCAGTTACCTTCCTTCAATTCCCTTTCTTTATCCAATAAGAGTTTCTTTAAGTCAAAGGGTGTCACAAATACATAACGTTATTGCCCAAAGGAAACCAAACATTTGCAAGGGTAACAGAGGGAAAAAGAGGCACCTAAAGCAATTGCCCTAGCTTTCAAAGACACATAGGATTTCCTCCTGACTTGAGGGGTACATGAAACATCTGGAAAAATGTATCTCCACAAAAAGGGGAATCTTTCTTTTTAAAATGAGCCTTTAACATTTCTATCTTGTCCGCCTCCGAAACAAAGGTAACAAGGAGAGTAGCCGTGGTCGAGACGATATCCTGTGAGTCCTCAAGAAAAGCTGTGAGAGTCAAAGAATGTTCCTCAGCCAGAACATCCAAATCCCGGTCTAAAGGATTTTCCTGCCTAACCTTAGAGGGAATGCAATAACATTTTGTGAAAACAATGGTATCAGCATTAGACAAGGACAATGCCTCCTTCAGATATTTACGCCAAAGAATCAGAGGGGACAATAAATAAATACAGGAAAAATTAAATACATGCAAATTCTTATTCCTAGCAAAATTTTCAAGTGTTTCAATTTTCTGATGTAATAACAGACTACATCTTTAATTGATGAAGCATATACAGATTGAAGAGTCTTAACATGAGCATTTATTGCTTCTGCACAAGAATCCAGTGTCCTGCCCTTTGCATCTAAATCATGAAGCTTTGTAACAGCGTCCTTAGTGAATTGGCATAAGCCAGGAACAGTATCCAGCATTATCTGATCAGTACATTTGACAATCTGCCAAATATCCACCAAAGTCGCTGAATCCACCTGAGTATCCTGGGAGTCATGGGAACCTTCCTCCATTATACCATCTTTGGGAGCCCAACCTCAACCTGGGAACTCTGCTCCAAAGAAGGGGTCAAACTGGAAACATCCAAAGAACCTGGAGGAGAAGGTGGTATATGCTTGGGGGAACTAAGACTAGCTTCCTCTCTAGGGGACAGGAGAGAAACAGTACCTGCCATCCTGTAGGGGCATCTTCGGCAACAGATGTTTATCCATAGGACCAGCTGTAGATGAAGGCAATACAGCCTTCTTCTTACGTTTCCATCCAGACATAATTAAACAAACACAGCAGCTCCTACGTTGCTCCTAAAGGGCCCCAAGAGGCATACATGTCCCTTTGGATAAGCCCCTTAGGTGACACTCTCACCGCATGCCAAATGGCTGCGTACCTAAGAAACAACATAGGCCTTTATGGGCCTTCCAGCTGACGTCAGCATGTGGTGCCTTGATCAGACCTGATGGCAATCAGAAGAGCCAGCACTCCCAAAGCCCTCCGGCCCATGCAAGGCTGGTAAAGGACTCCCAAAAGAAATCTCTCTCAATACCAAAAATTGGCAATTTTTGGTATTGAAACCTAAGGTTTTGGCAATTGGTGCTACTTTCTTTCTACGTTTCCCATGTAAGTGTGTTGTCAACTTTAAGGATGCTACATATGTTTTCATGGATGTAACTCAGTTAGAGAAATTTGTTCTTGATCGATCAGGCACAGTAGTTGGGGATAATTCTGGTTCTTAGATAGATATTTCTCCGTTATTGTAGGCTCTAGGGCCTTGTTTACTAATTTGTATGTTTTTTTTCATTTCCTTGCTACCTTCTGGCTGTACCCCATAATGTGGACTATATCTTCTTCTATTTTCTTATGATGATTGTATTCCTATTGTACATGGTGGTGTGATTTTCTTTTGCTAATTTGGTGGAAGTTTTCATCAAAATCAAATAAAAAAAAAAAAGAAATCTCTCTCTGTGAGCCTTTATGGGGCTTCCAGCTGATATCGGTGTGTGGCATCCAAAACGGGCCTGACGGCAGTCAGAAGAGCCAGCACTGTTCAAGCCCTCTGACATGTGTAAGGCTGGTAAAGCACTCCCCATTTGTTCCTTTTTAACCATTCTTTTGTACTTTTGGATGTATGTTTTAGGTCATTGTCCTGCTGGAGGACTCATGAACTTCAATCCAGACCTAGCTTTCTCACACTAGGCAGCACATTTTGCTCCAAAATACCTTGGTAGTCCCTCATGATTTCTTTAATACGTTCCAGGCCTCCAGTTCCTGAGGCAGCAAAACAGCCCCACAATATTATTGAACCTCCACCATATTTAATTGTAGAAAGGGTGGGTTTTTTTCGTTATACTGCAAGTTTCATTTCTTTGCCTGTAAATATATCGCTGGTCTGCATTGACAAAGAGCTCATGTTTAGTTTCATCAGTCCACAGAACATTTTCCCAGAAAGATTGTGGTTTCTCAAGGTGGATTTGGGCAAAGATCAGGAGTGCTTTTTTATGTCTGTCTTTGAGCAGTGGGGTCCTCCTTGGCCTTCACCCATGAAGTCCTTTTCTGTTTAGTGCACAGCGTATGTTGTGTGTTGAAACCAACACTCCAGATTGCTCCAGGTCAGTCTTAAGTTCTTTGGATGTTGTATGTGGTGTTTTTCCAACAGTTTGCACTAACTTCAAAGACTTCTTGGATTAATTTTCCTTTTCTCACCACATCGTGGGAGGTTCTTGACAGTTCCATAAGCAGAAAACTTCTTAATAACATTGCAAACTGTAGACACAGGAATTCTAAGATCTTTGGAGATGGCCTTGAACTCCTTTGAAGTTTGATGTTTGGTGATAATGGCTTTTCTGATGATTTCAGGCAGCTCTCTTGTCTTCACCATTGTGAAAATGGAATAGGGAGTGAATGTGGCCATTTTAAACTTTAGAGCCATCATTCATTGGTTGATTCAATTCATGCGAATACTGACAATTTATCACAGGTGTGTCTAATTTTACTGCAGTGAGAATGTGGTTCTTCTGTTCAAAGAGGGAGGGGTGCGGGCAGGGTCCCGGCGCCCGATGGTAACCGGGTGTCCGGCCCGGTGCGAGCCCCCTGCTCGTGCCTCTGTGGGAGCGGTAGCGTGTGGGGGGGGGGGCATAGAGGAGTCTGTGGCAAGGGATTCGTCGGGGCGCCAATGCGCCCTTTGAAATGATTGGTCCCCACGCGTGCATGCGCGCGGGGATTGCTGGGGTCGGCGTGCATGTGCTCAGTCTGGTCGGTGCTGAGCACATGCGAGGAGCAGGAAAAAGGTTGCCGTGAAGGAAGAGGTTGCCATTTCCGGTTCGGCAGCGTTCTGTCAGTCGTCTTGTGGCCTGGTGGATTGGTGTGAGCATAGGACGTCTGGGTCGGCATTGCGGCTCGAGTCCCGCGGGAGCGGAGAGGTGTGGAAGTCTGCACGCGGCCGAGCATAGACGCGGCGTTCTGAGGAGCGTGTGGGGCCCCAATTCCTACAGGCGAGTGTTTGGGCTTCTGGGGGGCGGTGTATCTAAGAATCGGTATATCGGGGGGGGGGCATAGAGAACCAGCGCAAGGGGAATGAAGCTAGGGAGCGGAGGCTGTTGGGCACACAAGCAAAACAAAAAAAAAAAAACCCGGCGGACTGCTACCGTGAATTTTCAAGAGTCCGGTGGGGGACAGTACTTTAGTTAAAAAAAAAAAAAAAAAGAGAAGAAGAGAGTGCACCTTGCCAGGGAAGATGCCTGCTGGGCATGGAGGTGGGCGTCGCAGGAAGTGGTCTGGCAGGGCCGGTGTGAGCAGGTCGGTGGGCGGTGCTTCAGCACGGGGGGGTGTCGGGGGTCAGAGGGGGGCCCTTGTGGCCTTTCTGGGTCCCCTCCCGGGGGCGGGGCAGGCATGGGGCTAGCAGTGCTGTGGGGGGCGGGGTAGATCTGGGCTGTCTATGAGACAGTCAAGGGGGGTGATCGTGCTGGGGCGCGGGGCCGAGGGTCCAGGAGTCGAGGTGGTGTTGCTCGGGGTAGAGCGGTTGCCTTGTCTGTAGAGGAAGGGGGGCAGGCTGGGCCCCAAGGGGAATCTCAGCCCATTAGTGAAGGAGGCGTGGGGCGTAGTACTGGGTATGGGGTTGGCACCGTTGTGCCTTCTGGGAGTCACGGGAGTGAAGGTGTAGTGGGCAGCATGAGTCCCTGTTTGGCTATTGGTGCGGGGGGTGCTGGTCAGCCTTGGATTGGTTCAGGAGGGGGTCCCGGTTATACCTGGAGGGGGTATCAGGGTCCATGGGATCAGTGGTTACGGGGTGGTCAGGGTCCGTCTGGGGCCTATTGGGTGGGAGCGTGGCAGCCAGCGTGGTCTGGGGTTTTTTCTCCTGCTCCTTTTCCTTTTGTTTCCCCTCAGGTGC
Organism: Ichthyophis bannanicus; assembly: GCA_033557465.1. Classification (NCBI taxonomy): domain Eukaryota; kingdom Metazoa; phylum Chordata; class Amphibia; order Gymnophiona; family Ichthyophiidae; genus Ichthyophis; species Ichthyophis bannanicus. Next base: position 1,683,603,374 of record CM066032.1, on the reverse strand, counting down.
TGTGGATGGCCTCTTCTGGGCTAGCCGATGCAGTGGGACAGCAGCGGGCGCAGGTGGATGTCCGAGCTGCAGAACCATCGCAAGATCGTGTGGCGGGAGCCATGGAGCAGGTGGTGTCTGAGCAGAGGTCGAGGGCTGAGGATGCACAGGGGTCGATGCCTCCTGAAGTGCCGGATGTTGGGCACTCAGCAGTACAGGGTGAGTTGAAAGGTGATGATGGGGCAGGGGGGAAGGGGGTGCGGAGCTTTCGCTGCGGTCAAGAAAAGCTAGCAGGAAGAGGAAGCATACTTGTAGGCGCCGGTGGAGTTCTGACTCATCATCCTCCTCCTCGTCTGGTTCGTCGAGGTCCTCCATGGAGTGTGGGGATAAGGCGTCAATCGAAAAGGGGGGTGTGGCGGCGGCGGGTGTGGTGGCCAGTGGGGTGGCAAATGTTTTGACGCTATCTGAATTATGGGAGGGGGTACCGCGGAAGTTGAGGCGCAGAATTAAAAGGAGGAAGTACATAGACATATTCCGTTTGTTGGAGGGTCGTAAGCGCTCGGGGGAGAGCAAGAAAAAGCTGAAGGAGGATGAGAAGGCTGGCAGGGTGCGAAAAGTGGCTAGGACAGTCGTGAATTGGGTGCGGTCCTTCTTGCGGTTGGCTAGTGTATGGGGACAGCAGTACCCGGAGCAGCAGGGTATCTTGCTGGCATATGCGGATTCGATTCTGGAAGCCTCGCAGACGCACGAGGGGTGGGCGTGGCTTAACTATGACGAAACATTTAGGGACAAGATGGAAGAGAACAAGGCCTTAACGTGGGGGACGCAGGATATCAACTTGTGGCTCACTCAGATGTCAGTTAGGGCAGCACCCGGGGGTGTTGGGGGGCAAGGGGGGGTTGGTGTCAATGTAGGGGTGAGTCGTTCCTTTCGAAGCAGCGGAGTTACTTCGCCCATTCGGACGGTCGCAGTTGGGGGAGGGGATGTCTGCTGGCATTTTAATAGGGCGTCCTGTCCGTTCCCTGATTGCAAATTCCGGCATGTGTGCTCAGCCTGCGGCGGGGGGCATGCAGCAGCAAAATGCCTTAAGAAAAGTGCGGCCTTGCCCTCCTTGCCGGCTAGCAAGTAGTGGGGGAACTTTCGAGTTGGCACCCCTGCCCATAAAGGTCGAGGTGTTGCAGACGTGGCTGCAATGTTATCCGAGGAGGAAGGAGGGAAAAACGTTATTGTTGGGTTTTCAATGTGGGTTTGTAATTCCGGTTAAGGGTGTGGTTCAAGGTATGGCCACGAGGAACTCTCCGTCTGTGCGGAGGTTTGCTGGTGTGGCCCGTGAGAAGTTGCAGGTGGAGTTGGAGTTGGGAAGGGTAGCAGGGCCATTTGTGCAGCCTTCTTTTTGGGAATTTGTGGTATCCCCGATTGGTATCATTCCGAAGAAGGAGCCAGGGAAGTTTCCGATGATACATAATCTCTCCTTTCCTGGTGGTGCTTCAGTGAATGATCACATACCGCGGCGGTGGTGTAATGTGCGATATGCATCGTTTGACAGAGCAGCGGAGTTAGTCCGAAAGGCAGGGCCGGGGGCGTGGATGGCGAAGGTCAATACTGAGTCGGCTTTTCGCTTGTTGCCGGTGCACCCTGTGTCTTTCCGCTTATTGGGCTTTTGTGTGGATAACGAATTTTATTTCGACAAGTGCATGCCAATGGGGTGTGTGGTGTCTTGTGCTTACTTCGAAAAATTTAGTACCTTCCTCCAGTGTGTCTTGATGCGTCAGGTAGGTAGGTCTGAGGTGGTTCATTATCTCAATGATTTTTTGTTTGTGGGTGCTGCACAGTCGACTGCTTGCACTGAGTTTTTAGAAGGGTTTGTGCGGCTGGCTGGGGAGTTGGGGGTGTCGCTGGCGGCTAGTAAGACTGAGGGTCCGTCTCCCAGGATCACTTTCTTGGGCGTCGAGTTGGACTCCAACTGGATGGTGGCACGTTTGCCGCCGGAGAAGGTGGTGAGGTTGCGGGTCTTGGTGGCCAATGTGTTGGCATCCTCAAAGTTGACATTGAAGGAAATGCAGTCATTGTTGGGATCCTTGAATTTTGCTTGTAAGGTGATACCTATGGGTCGCGTGTTTTTACGTCAATTTGCGGGAGCAATGGAGGGAGTGAAGAAGCCGCATCATCGTATATGTATTTCACGATTGATGCGTGAGGATTTGCGTATTTGGGACGTCTTTTTGCGGGAATTTAATGGGATGTTGGTCATTTTGGAGGAGGAATGTTCTAGTGAGGATCTACAGCTCTATACTGATGCGGCGGGGGGTGTTGGGGTGGATATCTATTTTGGGGGTGCATGGTGCGCGGAGCGATGGCCTGCTGAGTGGCATGAGGCCGGTTTGACTAGGAATATCACTTTCTTGGAGTTATTCCCGATGCTCGTGGTTTTGGAGTTGTGGCCAGAGAAGGTACGAAACCGTAGGTTGGTATGGTGGTGCGACAATGAAGCTGTCGTGAGTGTCGTGAATCATTACACGCTGCGATGTATGAGGGTGGCATCGCTCATGAGAGCGTTAGTGCTGGCGTGTCTGCATCAGAATGTGGTGGTGAAGGTGCGCCATATTCCTGGTCATGCTAATGGTATTGCTGATGCCCTTTCCCATTTGCAGTGGGAGCGTTTTCGGCAGTTGGCACCGGAGGCGGAGTTGGAGGGGTGTGTGATCCCTTGGAGCTTGTGGAACGATGGCCGGCTGAGATGAAGGAGTTGCTGCGGTGTTCGGTGGCTGAGCGAACCTGGGATGCCTACTATTGAGGTTGTGCTACAGTAGTAGAATTTTTGAGGGCCTGGGGGTGGCGGGCTGGGGCGGTGGGTGAGCATCTCCTTGGGCAGTACATGGTAAGCGCCAAGGGGAGGGGGTTGTCCAGATCGGCAGTAAAAGGGCATCTTGCTGGTTTCGCGTTTTTCATGCGCATGGTCGGCAGGGATACGCCCGGGAGGGGCTTTATGGTTCATAGGTTGCTAAGAGGATGGGAGTGCTTAAGGCCGGTGCTGCGAGATCGGCGTCGGCCGATTACACATGGCTTACTCCTGAGACTCTGTGCTGAGCTGCATTGGGTGGTGGAGTCGCGCTACGAAGCCATACTTTTTCAGGCAGTGTTTACGTTAGATTTTTTTCGGGGCGTTTAGAGTTGGGGAATTGGTGGCGAGCTCGAAGAGGGCGGTGGGGGGGGAATAGCTTGCAGCGGTTGCATGTGCAGATTGAGGGTGAGCAGTTGCGGGTATTTCTTGCAAGATCCAATATGGATCAACGGGGTAAGGGCCTGTGGGTGGTCTTGAATTCGATTGCCGGGCCGACCTGTCCGGTAGCGGCCATGCGTGAGTATCTGCAGGTGTACCCAGCGGTGGGGGGTGCGCTCTTTGTCCATAGCGACGCGGGGGTGTTAACACGTTTTCAGGTGGCGGCTGTATTGCGAATGGTATTGTCTCGCCTCGTTGGGGATGCGACGCAATATTCCCCGCATTCTTTTTGTATCGGGGCTGCTACCAGTGCCGCGGAAGCGGGGCTGTCTGGGGGTCAGATACAAGATATTGGTAGATGGCGTTCCAGGGCATTTAAAGGTTACGTGCGTTTATGAGTGGGGGGATTGGGGGGGTGCTATTAATGTCTGATTTCTTTTGCAGATGGGAGACTTGGCGGGAGAACTTGTTGGATGGTGGGTCACTCCTTCGTCTTCTGGGCTGGCCAGCGGGCGGCAGTGCGGCCAATCGGACGCAATCTTGGCTGTGATCCGGCGGTAGTTTCTGTGTCATGGCTGGGCGAGCGGGGTCTGCGATGGGCTCAGCTGCTGCCTTTGCTCCGTCATCATCGGCGTCGACTGTCACAGCCTGAGATCTTATTGGTGCACTTGGGTGGCAATGACTTGACCTCCTGGACCTGCAAGCAGCTGATTAATGCGGTGAAGAGGGATCTGGCAGTGCTGCTGAAGTGGTTTGCTGGGGGGGTGTTGATCTGGTCGGACATTATCCCTAGGCCGGCATGCCGGGGGCAGCGGAAGTGGTCGAGAGGCCTGACGAAGATCAACAGGCAAATTGGGCGGTGGGTGTGTGAATTAGGGGGTTATCAGGTTCAGCATGCTTGGGTGGACGTTAATTGCGCCGGGCTCTATAGGAGCGATGGGGTGCATCTGTCTCCCATAGGAATGGACTTACTTTTGAATGACTGGCAGGAAGCGGTTGAGCGGGTGCTGCGTGATTGCTCACACTGGTCGCAGCTTGAGGCGGGGGGGGGGGGGGCGGCACAGACTGAGCAGCAGGTCTGTGCCAGTGGCGGGATCCCGGAGGTTTCCGGGGTCCGGAGCCTTAGGCCACTTGGGACGAGGGCGGGGTGCTCACGACCCGGATAAACCCTGGTGGACTTGTGCTACTGATATGGCAAAGTCTGGAAGGGGGATAGGAGCTTTGCCGCGGGCTTGACCATGGCAGGTACGGAGGTGAGGTCACCTTGCTAATCGTATGGCTGGTGACAGATCCCTCTGCGTTTTGGGGGGGGGTTGGGGTGTTAATTATTGTTATGAGTGTTCAATTGTTTGAGTTAATTAATAAAGCTGCGACCAGTTTGCTTCCAAGAACAGTGTCTGCTGAGTTTGTGGGCGAGTTGGGATTGGTGGTGGGGGGTAGGTAGGAGGGGTGGGTGCAGGTTGGGTTGGTCTGGCTCACATAAGGGAGCAACGGGTCCGGCTACCCAGTTAGAGGGAGGGGCGCTGGCAGGGTCCCAGCGCCCGATGGTAACCGGGTATCTGGCCCGGTGCGGGCCCCCTGCTCGCGCCTCTGTGGGAGCGGTAGCGTGTGGGGGGGGCATAGAGGAGTCTGTGGCAAGGGATTCTTCGGGGCGCCGATGTGCCCTTTGAAATGATTGGTCCCCGCGCGTGCATGCGCACGGGGATTGCTGGGGTTGGCGTGCATGTGCTCAGTCCGGTCGGTGCTGAGCACATGCGAAGAGCAGGAAAAAAGTTGCCGTCCCTCCCTCCCTCCCTTGGCTGGGGGTGGGGTAGGTGGTGATTTGGGTTGTCGCGGCTTGGGGGGGAGGCGGGATCCCGGAGGTTTCCGGGGTCCGGAGCCTTAGGCCACTTGGGACGAGGGCGGGGTGCCCACGACCCGGATAAACCCTGGTGGACTTGTGCTACTGATATGGCAAAGTCTGGAAGGGGGATAGGAGCTTTGCCGCGGGCTTGACCATGGCAGATGCGGAGGTGAGGTCACCTTGCTAATCGTATGGCTGGTGACGGATCCCTCTGCATTGGTGGGGGGTGTTTGGGGTGTTAATTATTGTTATGAGTGTTCAATTGTTTGAGTTAATTAATAAAGCTGCGACCAGTTTGCTTCCAAGAACAGTGTCTGATGAGTTTGTGGGCGAGTTGGGATTGGTGGTGGGGGGTAGGTAGGAGGGGTGGGTGCAGGTTGGGTTGGTCTGGCTCACATAAGGGAGTAATGGGTCCGGCTACCCGGTTACTAATTTGAATTGTTTATAAATCATTTTGAGATTGCTGTAAAACACTAGGGCAGTGATGGCTAACCTTTTTGAGCCCGAGTGCCCAAACTGCCGCACAAAACCAAAGAATTTCCTCAAAGTGCCAGCACGTCAATTTGCATAAATATTTGCATAATGCTAACATACACTAACTTTTAGTAAACATGTCTCTTAATGAGTGTATGGATAAAGACAGACTAAAAGATTTCTACATTACTATAATCCAGTGCCAACCGCCAGGCACATTAGGAACTACTACAAACACTGCCCATTTAGAACCAATAGCAAACCCGCCGTATCCTAACAGCACTACCAGGACTCACAAAGCACCACACCATACCTATCAAAAGGCAACACTGCAAATATTAAACCAATACATTTCAGACAATAACAATACATGACCTACTGGGGAAAGAGAACAAGTGGCAATGTCAAAAAGGAATTACATAAACAGAATACCTCAGCTCAGTTACACAGTTGCAATTGCTCCAGCCACTTTCTTCTGGTTTCTTCATGTTTTCTGCTAACTCTCCATCATCTGCTGTCCATTTGTCCTTTCTTCTCTCTTCTAGTTTTTTTTTCCATTCTCTCTCTCTACATCCGCTTTAACATACTAATCTTTCTCCTTTTCCTCTTTCCTCATTCCTATTTCATCCACTCAAATTTTACCCCTCCATCCTCAATCCCCACTTACTCTCCAAATACCCGGCCAATTGTAGATTTTTTATCCCTCCCACACAAAATATTTTTCCCCTCTCCATTTTACTCTCCCAGCCCCATCCCATTCTAATCCTCCCCCAACATCAGCTCCCTTCTAGTTCCAGCCTCACCCAACATCCATTCCCTTCTAGTCCCTGCATCAGCCCATTTCCAGTCCTAGCCCCCCATCAGCCCATTTCCAGTCCTAGCAACCCCCCAACCCAATACCAGTCCTAGCCCCCCCCAACCCAATACCAGTCCTAGCCCCCCCCATCAACCCACTTCCAGTCCTAAACCCCCATCACCCCATTTTCAGTTTAAGCCCCCCCTATAACCCATTACCAGTCCTAACCCCCATCACCCCATTTCCAGACAGCCCCCATCAGCCCACAGCCCATTAGCAGTCCTACCCCCCCAGCCCATTAGCAGTCCTACCCCCCCCCCCGCCCGCCCGTCCATTAGCAGTCCTACCCCGCCCGCGCCCGCCCCCCCCTGCCCATTAGCAGTCCTAACCCCCCCCTCCCTCCCTGCCCATTAGCAGTCCTAACCCCCCTCCCTCCCTCCCTGCCCATTAGCAGTCCTAACCCCCCCTCCCTCCCTCCCTGCCCATTAGCAGTCCTAGCCCCCCCCACCCCGCCCATTAGCAGTCCTAACCTCCCTGCCTGCCCATTAGCAGTCCTAACCCCCCCCTCCCTCCCTGCCCATTAGCAGTCCTAACCCCCCCCTCCCTCCCTGCCCATTAGCAGTCCTAACCCCCCTCCCTCCCTCCCTCCCTCCCTGCCCATTAGCAGTCCTAACCCCCCCCTCCCTCCCTCCCTCCCTCCCTGCCCATTAGCAGTCCTAACCCCCCTCCCTCCCTCCCTCCCTCCCTGCCCATTAGCAGTCCTAACCCCCCCTCCCTCCCTGCCCATTAGCAGTCCTAACCCCCCCCTCCCTCCCTGCCCATTAGCAGTCCTAACCCCCCCTACCTCCCTCCCTCCCTCCCTCCTGCCCATTAGCAGTCCTAACCCCCCCCCCTCCCTCCCTCCCTGCCCTGCCCATTAGCAGTCCTAACCCCCCCCTCCCTCCCTCCCTGCCCATTAGCAGTCCTAACCCCCCCCCTCTCCCTCCCAACCTCCCTGGCCATTAGCAGTGCTTACCCCCCCTCCCTCCCTGCCCATTAGCAGTCCTAACCCCCCCCTCCCTCCCTCCCTGCCCTGCCCATTAGCAGTCCTAACCCCCCTCCCTCCCTGCCCATTAGCAGTCCTAACCCCCCTCCCTGCCCATTAGCAGTCCTAATCCCCCCCTCCTCCTCCCTGCCCATTAGCAGTCCTAACCCCCCCTCCCTGCCCATTAGCAGTCCTAACCCCCCCCTCCTCCCTGCCCATTAGCAGTCCTAACCCCCCCTCCTCCTCCCTGCCCATTAGCAGTTCTAACCCCCCCCCCCCCCTGCCCATTAGCAGTCCTAACCCCCCCCCTCCCTGCCCATTAGCAGTCCTAACCCCCCCCCCCTGCCCATTAGCAGTCCTAACCCCCCCCTGGCAAATTTTTTAAAAAAAAAAGCAGGCTCTGGCTGCTGCCGCGGCAGATTGCAAAGTCCCGCGGGGCCCCCTCCGCCCGCTAAGCCCCTCTGCAAGGGCTTTCAGATTCGCGAGGGAGAGCATCTCCCTCGCGTCTCTGTTAAGCCCGCAGGGGCTAATGGGAAATTTCCCATCAGTCCCTCGCGTCTAAAGGGGCTGATGGGAAATTTCCCATTAGCCCCTGCGGGCTTTACAGAGACGCGAGGGAGACGCTCTCCCTCGCGAATCTGAAAGCTCTTGCAGAGGGGCTTAGCGGGCGGAGGGGGCCCCGCGGGACGCTGCATTCTGCCCTTGCCGCGTCCGCGGCAGCAGTCAGAGCCAGCTTTTTATTTTTCTGCGGACCTTCCTGCGTGCCAGCTGCAAGGCCTTCGCGTGCCACAGCTGGCACGCGTGCCATAGGTTCGCCATCGCTGCACTAGGGTCTATGCTACAAGAAAACACTGGCATTCTTAGGTGGCTGAGGGCACAAGGCCAAACAATACACATGAGTCACGCGGATATCCTCCAGCAATATACACTTTCTCAAGTTCTATTGCTTATTGTAACTCAGAACGAGACAGCTGAGCATAGAGCATCAGATGTGTTTAAACAGCTAAAACCAATAGTTTGGAATTTATTGATATATTTTCTGTGTTCATCTAGATTATGTTTTCAAGACACTGGAGCTCTTCATCATAGTAGAAATGTGAAGACCAAGTCAGAAGCACTTTGTGTAATCTTGTGCTTAATTGTAAAGCTCCAGAGGGCTTTCGGCCTACTTCTGAATCCCATATGGCACAGTCGACACAGATAGCGGAATGGCTGTTGGACCATTCCACAGAAGGCCGTGGAGAAGCATATTTAACATTTCCAAATACACTGTGTAAAACAGTTACAAATGTGTAAATTGGAGGTAATGTTAATAAGATAAATGTTGCTTAAGTTTAAACTATGAAAGAGTACCATTGCATGTCTTGCTTTCAAGAGGCGCTCACTCTACTTGCTTAGTCTCGTGATGCTATGATATTCTTGCATAATAACAGACAACTGCATACCCTATACACAGCCTGCCTTGCTTTGCATATTTTATACACTGTGACCCTTAATCCTAGGTTTATTTTATACTGCAATCAAAGAAATAGCAGTAGAAAAGCTTTAAGCTGACAGTTAAAGAATAACATTCTCTTTTTTTTTAATATACTCAGTGTTAGCCCAATTGCCCTTGCCTATTCAGCTGTCAACTATTGAAACTTGATCACCTACACTGCTCTGGCTTTAGTCATCACTCTGCCTTGTGCTTACCACAATCAGCTGTCAATCATATAAGCTTGACTGTCTACAGAGGATTATTGCCAAGTTAGGTAATGTTGCCAAGTTACAATAGACTGATACCAAACTAAATAACCTCTCTTGTCCTCTCAGTTACACCTAAGAGTTTTCCAAGGTCCTAGCATTGCTTCAAGCTAGTTGACCCTGCCACCTTTCTCTGGGAACTAAGAGCAGACATACCACAATTCTGTGTCAAGCAACTTTGTTGTCCCTGGGCCAGAATTTCAGCAGCAAAGTCATTTGGTTAAGTTAAATTCCAACCCTTACTTAATCTATCTATTTATTCAGTTTCACTATCCATATAGGTAACAGCATTAAATATATGGATTGATTGGTGACTGCATGGCATACTATCCATTTAGTTGAGGCCTGTTATTTATCATGTCTGAAGTGAAAAATTGCCCGTTTAGCAGCTGTATATCACTGTTAAACAGGTAATTTCAATGGTACCTTTGTTCCTCCTCTAACCTAGCCCACAGTTATAAAGATAGTATTGGGCTGTTTAGCAATTTAAATGGTCTGATGCTATCTGTATAATTTTTAAAATTCTTTAGATAGGGGAGATATGCATTGGTCACCTGGCAATTCATGTATAACTCCCTTCTGAAAATCTGCTTGTCTCTTTTTTTTTTTTTGCTTCATCATTCTGGGTTAAAGATGTATGAGTTTCCATATCTACATAACCCAATTTCACATTCTGCAAGAATCAGGAGACACTTCTGGGAGCTAAAGGGCCTTCCACCACCCATTGGCCTCCTGGGTTCTTTCCCAATCTGGAGGGGGGAGATACTTTTCATGAATCTTAGGTTCAGCACCCTTTAGAAATTGCTTTGAAAACTACATAGCCAAACTAGCTGGGATTATTCCAAATAGAAAAGGTTTGCCAAAAATATTTAGGCAGTATAGATTACGTTGAACAATGGGCATTTTTTTTTTTCAGTGACAACATAAGAATATAAGATATGCCATACTGGGTCAGACCAAGGTCCATCAAGCCCAGTATGCTGTTTCCAACAATGGCCAATCCAGGTTGCAAGTACCTATCAGGTTCCCAAAAAGGTACACAGTAAGCAATGGATTTTTCTAGTCCACTTTAAAAATGGTTTATGGACTTTTCCTCCAGGAACTTGTCCAAAACATTTTTAAACCCTGCTACACTAACAGTTTTTACTACATCCTCCAGTAATGAATTCCAGAGTTTGATTATGCGTTGAGTGAAAAAATATGTTCTATTAATTTTAAATGTGCTACATTTTGGCTTGATTGCATGTCCCCTGTCTTTCTACTTGTTGAAGGAGTAAACAACCGATCTACGTTTACCCGTTCCACTCCATTCATTATTTTATAGGCTTCTGTCATATCTCCCCTCAGCCATCTTTTTTCCAAGTTAAAGAGCCCTAACCTTTTAAGCCTTTCTTCAAAGAGGTATCCTTCCATCCCCTTTATCATTTTGGACACTCTTCTCTGTACCTTTTCTAATTGTGCTACATCCTTGTTAAGATATAGTGATCAGAACTGAACATAATATTCAAGGTGAAGATACAGAGACATTATAATATACAACCACACAAAACAGAAAAACCCCAAAACGAAAATCAGCAACATCAAGGTGTTTCCCTTATCCCACACCCCTAACAGATTACTCCTCCCTTTTCTGGAACTTTCTCTGTATTTTTATCTGGATAAAGTTGCTGATTCTCTTCTCCAAGAGATTATTTGTTTCTTCTCCTGACCAGATAGGATGGGTTTATACTTTGCAAAGTTTCAGTACAGAAACTCTTGAAGTAGTTCTCTTGCCTGGCATCCTTTCTTTATTCCATACAGGAAATGTTATCTCTTAAAACAGAAAAGATTAACTTCAGGGTAGACAAGGAGTTTAGAGTTCTCTCTCTTTGTCAAAGTCCATCATGTCTGATTCTCTTCCACTCAGCATCATTCTGGACTCGAAGCGTATTCCTTCTCAATGAAAACCTGAGGACACCACCCTGGAATCCCAGCCACCTTTCCTGGCAGAAAGCTATGAAAGAAAGAATAGAGAATATTTTGCAGTATGTATCTATTCTCCCTGCAAGGCACCTCCCAATGGGCAATGCCTGTAAAACCACTACACACACGTCATTACATTACTACTATGGAGAATGTTTACTACAGGGCGTTGGCTGCTACTGTTGCACTAATGCAGGTTTAATGCCCTGCGGTAGCAGTTAACCAATGGAAAAAAATCTGATATCGCAGGCAATTTTCTATGATATGAGTTCTTGTCCCTAGGGGTGTGATCAGGGTGGGGAGTAGGGGTGGCCATGGTCAGAAGCCACCATGCAAAAATAATATTTCACATGGTGGCTGCCAAAATCAGGCACAATCGCAGCGGAATATAGCGCCACCTCAAGAGGTGGTGGTATCTGCCAGGAGGCCTGATAATGCGGGGCCTGCGCTGCATCCAATCGAGACACCCCGGGCTAGGATCGGGTCACCCCACCCCAACAATATTGTCGGTGCCATGGATAATATAAAACATTAATGTGTGTGCTCCCTCCCAAGTACTGATGCCCACTGGACAGCTCCCAATCCCCATTGAGAGATGTCCTGGGGGATTGGTGCACTCCCCACTTAAAAAATGTCCCAGCTAGCCAGTTGAGCTAGGCCCCTCCCCCTTCCCCCGATACACAATTGCAAGGGTGAATTGGGGAGAAGAATGGGGGGAGGAGCCTAGCCCAACTGGCTAGCTGGGACATTTTTTTAAGTCAGGGGGTACACCAATTCCCCCCAGGGCAGCGCCAGATGGGGATTGGGAGCTGTCCAGGGGGATTGGTGCTGAAAGGGGGCCCACATTTATTTTTTATATTGTTGGTGCCACAGTGGGCAGTATGCAGCATTAACAATATTGGGGGAGGTCTGATCGCAGCAGTTGGGGGTGCATGGCAGTGATCAGGGCACAGTTCTGCTGCTCTGTGCACCCAATCGCTACCATCCCTCTCCATGGATTTACTGCAGGGACTCACGGTACCTGCTTTGGCAAGCACTGCAGAATGTTTCCCATGGTATCTGCTAAGGCAGGTAATGCAGGGTCTCCACGAGAAATCCCAACCACCGCTATATATGCAGGACCTCCCTGAGGTTTGCTGCTTACTGCATAGTTTCGGCTGCTAACTCACCCTGTTAGCAATCAAAATTAACACAGATTAGTGTCCATGGAAAGGATTAGGTAACTAGTGAGACAATTTAGGAACCTCCTCCAACTAAATCCACAGCCAGACCCCCATTCCATAACCTTACTTCTTTCCTACACCTATTCTCATCATGAAACTCAGAATTTAACTAGGGACATGTGCATTCATTTGATACGACATGAGAAATATATCATATTGCATATGCCAATAAAAACACCCTCAGGAGTAATGCATTACCACCATCTCAACTACAATCTGTACCGTGGTCCGACCACAATATAATACATTTACAGCTACCATACAACACAGCTACAACCCAAAAGAACTACAACCAGACAAATTGATGCTTCAGAAATTTTGACAAATAGACATACAATTGGAATAAAATCAGAGGAGAAGCTGCAGCAGCAACTACAACCCAAAACACAAGGAAACAACCAAAAACTGTATGGTACACTGCCGAACTCAGAGACATCAAAAGACAACTTAGAAAACTTGAATGTAAATGACAACGCTTCAGTCTAACAGATGACTGGAATAATTATATGTCAATGCTTTCAGAATACTATATCAAAACTGACAAGTGCAAAAGGAAAACAAGACAAATAATACCATGCAAAACGAATCACCATGTTAAAAGAATTATGAGCTCAATTAACCGACCAAGAGAAATATTCAACATAGAAAAGATTTAGTAAAGACCCCCAATAAGGACAACACAGACATAGCAAACTACTTTCAAAGCAAAAATCATATGTCTGATCCTTCAACCAACAAAGCCACTACATCATGGAAATCGTTCAGCTTCATCAGCCAGGAAAATATGGAGAACATAATCACAAATCTAAATACAACAACATCCCCCCTTGACCCATGTCCAGTAAACTAGATTAAAATAACTTGAGCTGAACTAAGCCCAACCCTTGAAAAAATTAACCCAACTATCCCTCACACATTGTTACATGCCCACCAACTTAAAAACTACCTCAATTCATCCCACACTAAAAAACCCTAAACTGACCCAAAGGATCCAGCCTCCTACAAACCTATAGCTAGCCTCCCATTCTTGGCAAAGATAATTGAAAAGACAATGCAACAGCAACTCCAAGATCATATCAACACGCATGCTCCACTAGAACCACTATTCCCCTGAATGAATCAACGGGCCATACCCGATGTGGTCAGTGCTCTCTCTGTGAAGTGAACTGGGAAATTTCTTCTTTTACCTATCATGGCAAAAATTATCATCTACGGCACTCAACTAATTGCTCTTCCACACAGGTTATATATGCTATCCAATTCCCTTGTCAACTGGTGTACATCGGCAAGATGGTACGCTCTTTTAAAGTGAGATTGGCGGAACATCGTAGTAGACTCCGCTGTAAAATCTTGACAGCACCAATTGTAGATCATTGCCTTACTCACAATCATGCGTTCAATGATCTTCGCTGTTTCTGTGTGGATCGTGTCCTGAAAGGTAGTGGGGGTAAATCCGTGGATCAAACTTTGATTTACAAGGAACAGCGTTGGATTTTTACTTTACAAACTATTTACCCGGGTGGCCTCAATTCACAAATAGATTGGAACCTTTGTATGTGATCTAACAAATCCAACAGGTGCATTTAATTTATTGTTCAATAAATTGGGGATTCCGTAGTGTTCAAGCCGCATGAGCGGCGTTTTTTCATACGGCTGCGGGGATTGTATGTGGTAAGCAGCTTTCAATCTGTTTTCATCTTTTGGATGCGACTGATATATACATATCTTTATGAAACATCTATTTGAATTATGGATTACTAAATGGAGAATGTTTTGTCTGTTTTCCTAGTTTAAGTTGACAACTTTGGAAGTCAGTGCACAAACCCCTGAAGAAACGATGCATTTGTGAAATGCAGCAGCGCTGAAACTGGCGTTGGGACTCTTCAATTAAGATAAGCCTGACTCACTTGTCTTTTTAAAGATTTTTACTTTAAACTAAATTAAGAAAAACAACAAAATATTAAAAAAAAGGGTCATTGATGCAAATTGGAGCACCTGGTTAGAAAGTTGATACCATAGCTCCTGTAAGTCTGAGACCCGGTTTCGACATATAAAAACATGACATATATTTAAAATGCAATATGGGAAGTTAGAGACTAATTGTGAGGAATTCTCAAACTGGTAGAGTAATTGGTTATTTTTGGCTCCACTAGAACCACAACAACATGGGTTTTTTAGACCATACCATGGACAAACTCACAAAAGGTACCTAGAATCTAAAACAGGGATTCATACTATTATTCCTGGACATAGCAGCAGCCTTTGACATAGTCAGCCACAACCTACCATGACAGCAACCTCAAACTATTGGAGTCCAATACAAAGTGTTGGAATGGTTCCACTCCTACTTAACAAAGTACCAGCAACAAGTAAAAATATGACCTAACAAATCATCACCATACTTTCAAACCAGTGTGTCCCTAAGGGCTCAGCATTAGCCTCCCTCCTCTTCAACATATATCTACAACCATTGTGCTCCATCATACAGTCACACAACACCTACTACCTCATATACGCAGACGACATCATGCTCCATGCACCCTTCAATATGGCCAAAGCTCAATATGCAGGAATAATCGAATGCTTCATGGATGTTGCCCAATGGCTAATGGTACACACGCTATCAATAAACTACAAAAAGACAAAGATACTATTCATCACTAGAGATGAAGGCCCAATATTCAAAGGCATTTACATGGTTTACAGATCTGTGAATCATGTAAATGCCGCTGAACGAGATATTCAATGGCACTAACACAGTGCCACTGAATATCCCCTACTAATGTGCTACATGCCCTGATGCTCACCGCTTAGCAACTGAGCGTGTCATGGGTGTTCCGGGGCATATTGTGGGCAGCGAAGGTCACTAACTGGGTAGCGGCAATATTGCTTTGCTACTCGGTTAGCAACACGCAGGTAAAGCTAGGTGCAGCAAAAGCTAGCCTAACTTTAACTGTAGGAGCTAACTGGGCAGTGGCTCAATATTACCACTGCCTGCTTAGCTTCTGTGGTGGTGGAGGCTGTGCGGCGGTCCCGGATATTCAATGCTGGGGCTGGATATGACCCCAGGTTTAAGGTTCAACGATGATGGCTACTGCTGTACTTGTGCCTAGCTGCCGGCGCTGAATATTGAGCCTGAAGCATTCAACCCCCACCAATCCTAAAAGTAAATGACATTAACCTGAAAGTACAATCTCAAGTTAAATACCTAGGCATAACCCTGGACCAGCGATTAAACATGAAGTCACATATTAACAATACGACTAAGATGATTTATCACAAAATACAACCCCTATAATACCTATGCCCACTACTTGAACCATGCAACTTCCGCACTGTGTTCTAGGCTGTAATCTTCCCATATTTTGATTATTATAATTTCCATATTATCCCTGCAGTACAGGCCAGATGCATGGGTCATGCCCCCCAACCGGCAGGTGGAGACTGAGCAACCCAAAGCTTGCTGATGTCACGTACTAAGGGAGCTGTGCATCATCAGGCTGGCCAGTATTTGCTCAGTGTCCAAAAGATGTGGAGCACTTCTGTGCATCTGTGCTGTCCTGGAGGGTCTCCCTGGCTGGCAGTGCCAGAGGCCTCAAGAGGGGTTAGATCCGGCATGGGACAACTAGTTTCAAGTCCAGAAGGGCTGTTTAAAAAAAGAAATTGTGTGAGGGAATTTATCCTGCAAGTGGGCTCATCATATACCCCTGGTGCCACGAACCGTCCCAGATCAGTGATGGCCTCAGGAGCAAAGAGGTGCAAACTCGGGGGCCCTGAGTCCTTCCATCCTTCTTAGAGCCTGCTTCTTGCCTTTATATTGTGTGGGTGTATAAGCCTCAGCAGAATCTTCCTCATCAGGTGTTTGGTTGCACGTCCAGCGAGTGAGTACCTTCCACACAGCCCATGCGATTAGGCAGAGTGTTAGACCATGGTCAAAAGTAAGCCGGTATGCGCGGCCTGCGACATGCACAGGGGCTCCATTTCCCCAGCTGGGCTCTGTCACCTTTGCTTGAAGGAAAGCAAGATGGCGGAGCAGACTCTGCACACATTGCAGGCGGAAGGCCATGAGGCTCCCACTGAGGCATCATCCTCTCCTCCTCCCGCTCCTTCATGCACCTCCATGGCGGTGGGTTTTCCTGCCTCTACAGATTGTGGGAAGGTGGGAGGGAAGACAGCTTTGGGGAACGCATCCAAGAAGGCAAAGAAATGATGGCAGGCTCCATCTCAGCCCCCGCCAACTACAGGGTTGCCATTTTCGCCTGAAGTTGTGCTCCTGCTTCAACAAGCTTTTGCTTGAAGCAGAGCACCGTGGCAGATTTGGAATCAGTCCTATCAATGGCAGGCCCCTTGGCAGCTGGGATCTTGGAGCTCCCGGTCCCAGGGAAAAGAGAGAAGACCCCCACAGGAGAATCTCTTGTGCTCCCTTGGGGAATGCCACCCATAATTCTCTCCCCTGCTTCAGTGGTTTTGGAAGGAGCAGCTGCAGAGACCCTGGACGAATGGGAAAAGTCTTGGGGGGTGGAGCTGGAAGAGGAGGACTGTCAGGCCTCTGATGAGCCAATGGTCTTCCTTGGAAGCCCTGAACCTAAAAGCTAGTGAGTTGGCAGAGGAGCTCTCTCTGGAGGACCCCTTGCTTCAAGGGATCCGCTCCCCGCATGATTTTTTCCCAACTATAGGGCCATCAAACAGATGATTGATGCAGAGTGGAAACTCCCAGAGACCAACAAGAGGGGTGAAAGGGCCCTGTCCCATTTGTATCCCCTACCACCGGAGGAGAGGGAAGTCTTAAAGCTCCCTAAGGTTGATGCATTGGTGACAGCAGTGACCAAGAAGACCTGGAAACAGGATACTGGGCTTGATGGGCCTTGGTCTGACTCAGTATGGCATATCTTAGGTTCATGATCCCAGTGGAAGGTGGGATGGCTCTCATGGACCCACAGGACTGGAGATTAGAGACAGTTTTGAAACAAGCCTTCAAGACCAACGCCTTATCCCTGTACTCAGCTATCTGCGGAGCTTATGTGGTAAGGGAACAACACCCATGCTTGATGTAAATCTTTAACCTTTGCAGCAGCTTCTTTTAGTTTTTTCTTAACTGTTTTCCTCATTTTACCATAGTCACCCTTTTGAAAGTTAAAAAGCAGTACTGTGGATTTCCTTGCCATCCTTCCTCTATTTATTAAATCAAACACAAACATGCTATGATCACTATTGTCAAGTGGCCCCAAAATGGCTTCCCTTCTTGTCGGTTCATGAACCAGCTGCTCTAAGAAGCAGTCATTTATTTCATCCAGACACTTTAGCTGCCTACCATGTCCTGCTCTGAAACTAATCCAGTCAATGTGGAGGTAATTGAAATCAATCCCGGCGCAAAAAAGATGGGATAACATCTCTGGACTAGCGACAGTTGTGAATTTATCCGGTGTAAATTTAACCCCAGCCCAGATGTCTGTTCTTGCTAGGGGCTTATTGTTTGTATATGGACCCAGTCATGATTGTTTTTCTAGTAGAGTGGCGGTTGAGTGTGTTATATGTTCTTTACAGTTGAAATTGTTTTTCAGTGATGTTTCTTTAATGCTGGATCCTTCTGTTGTGCTATAAATATTGTCAGCTTCCCTTATTTCTTTTTTCATCATCCATTTGTTTATTCTGGCCATTCCCCACTGCCATTCCCTTCACCTTTTTACATGGAGTTTCAATCCATAGAGATTCCACAGTGAATTTTGTTTCCTGCAAAACTTTAATCCTTTGTGACTCAATGCCCTCTCTAACATAGAGTGCATACAACCCACTACCAATTTGATCTACTCTATCATTGTGAAATAATTTATACCCAGGTATCACAGTGTCCCACTGGCTGTCCTCCTTCCACCATGTCTCTGAAATACCAATCATATCTATCTTCTCATTTAGTGCTATATATTCTAACTCTCCCATCTTATTTTTTAGACTTCTAGCATTTGTATTCAAGCATTTTAGAGGCTTTTTTAAATTCATATTAATCTGGCTATCTGTAGGCAGGGGTAATTTGGGTAAGTTCTGTCTGATCTGTACTCAAGGGCATTTGGGTTACTTTTGTCTTTGTTGGAACCTCTCTTCAGCAGGGGTGGGCAAACCTTTTGATCTGAAGGCCGCATTGGGAGATGTTTCTGGGTTGGGGATCCATACAAATAAAGACCTCTAAAATGCCTGCAAAGTCCCTCCCACAGCTTATAATCATCTGTCATAATGCAGATCCCACTGTGGAATCTAACACACCATCAATCTGAGCCAGCAAGCATTTAGACGTCATTAAATATGGACTGGCCATCTCAAAGTGATGATGTTTTAGAGGCTGTGGCAGAATATGCATCAGCAGCGGGCTGAGAGAAGGTGATGATGGGCCATGGGAGGGGCTTAGTGGGCCATTTTCATTGATGTTAGGTGGCAGGCCAAACCTTTTGTGCCAGCTGGCCAGATCTGCTCATGAGCCATAGCTTGCCCTTCACTGTCCTACAGTGTTACTAGTTTGCAAGAAATGTGTCCTGTGCAACTTGTAAACCTAGTGCCTCTGGCACCTCAGCCACATGCAGGAACTGCTGTTAGTGGGCTTCCTAGAAGCCCAGTGATGATGTTGGCACCGCTTGCACAGCCCTTGGTACGGCCCTGCTAGTTTGTACTTCCTTATCTGTCCCCTGCTCTCACCTTATTATTTTTTCCCTTGCCTTTGCTCTAGAGAGCGTGAAGGATGGGTTATTTAAAATGCTGCAGCCTCCCAACCCCATTCACACCACCACACTCTATATCTGCCAAAAGCATGCTTGACTTTTGTCACAGTACTAGTAATATTGTTGTTGTTAAGTGCTGTCGAGTTGAAGTCGACTCATGGCGACCCTCTGGATAGCTATCCTAAATTGTGTTCGGTCTTCAGTCAGGCGGCTCATTGTTGACAGAAAATATCCACTACCTTCTAGGGAGATACTGTCATTTTAAAATGGCATGAAAACATCAAGCATTGTTATACTATTTTGTTTCTGAAAAAACCCCCCAAAAAAATAACAAATTATCATTTGTCATTTCAGTGCTTGCTAAACCTTTTAGGGGCATGTTTACTAAAGGTTAGTGAACAATGACAAACATTCACATGCACTAAAAGAAATAAATGGTCATGACTGCACTTAATATGGGCATTGATGGTATGGTGTTGTCAAAAGGGATTGAAATGGAATCCTATGTTGTTATTTGTCCATTCAGAGATGGCATCCTGGACTACATCATATGTTACGACTAGGGATCAGAGGGGAATGGGGGGTTATAGAAAGGGATGGAATCAGGCCCTCATGATGTACTATCATAATATTCTTTGGGAAATTCTGTATAAAAAAATGAAAATTATACAGGTTGTGATGGTTTTTAGTTAGCATCTTATATTAACTACTACTGAAAACAAATGATTATTTTAACAATTACAGAATTTTGCAAAATTTTGAGATATTGTGCTGAATTCCTCACAAGTAAAAATATTAACAGAAAAAGACCGCTTGTTCCATCCCATCTGCTCTCTTGTCTCAAATTAGACCTTACACAAAGTATGTACCTAATTACATTTTGTTGCAATGTGCATAATTTACTAAATTTTGTGAACAGTGTGCAACAAGGGGCATGTTTACTGAGATTGATTGTTTGAGTTCTCTTCAAATAGAGCAGTAGGTCATAGGAAAACAGTTACTCCATCTTATGAATTCCAGAAGGAGGCTCTCTTTAGAATGATGCAAGTACTTTCCCCTGGGACAGGTTAACCTGGAATATGTTTTGGGGTCGTACTATTCAGCCTACAATGTCAAGTAGCTTTGCACTGTCCTTATATTTCATTGCACATCGAGCGGTTTAGACTCCTTTGCACTTGTTCAGAGCCAGACTCTGGGAGTCCAATTTATTTTGGCATTGCCCAAGTACAATTAGAAATGTAACTCATATATTGTTTGATTGGGTATATATTAAACCATTTTGGGAAGGAGTATGGGGGTATGTGTCTGATGTTCTCAAATTAAATACTACTATCACAATACAAATAATGCTATTTAGATCATTATGCGTACAGGATACCTTAAGTAAAAATGAAATGATGTTACTTGATATTATGATTAATTTATTTAGAAGTCTTCTATACCGCAATTTCAGTCAATCAAAGCAGTTGAAAAGAGTAGCATTACATTGTAACATTAAACATTGACATTTGAACTTATTACATTGGACATTGAACATTTTAATCAAGGGATGGATATGAATTAAATAACATGAACCTTTTACTGAGGTTATAACGGTCTCAGTTGTAAAACTTATTTACAGAAAACAATGTTGAAGTGGTGAAGGTTGTCTTAGGTTTGCTTTATAATTTCTCTTAACAGTTTTGAATATGCCTATTTACAGTTTATTATCAGTTTGTTTGGATTCATGATATTCTGTTATTATATTATTATCTATTTACAAGGAGCTAGGTGTGTACTGGTATGAATTAGGGAGAGAGTAAATTAGGGAGAGTGGTTAATGGTGCTATGTTGGTTGGAGATTCTCAGGGTCAAGGGGTATACCAAAAAGTTCAATAAATATGTCTTTAGGTCTTTTCAAAATTTGAGTAAATCAATGGTGGATCTTAAGTTCTCTGGAAGATTGTTCCATAATATAGGTGCACTGAGGGAAAAAGCTCTGCTACTTGTTATGCGGTCAGTCTTGCGGTAATCTGTTGGAACCGCTAGTGGGTTTTGAGTACAACCTCTTTTTAAATGATCATTAGGGGATATTTTTAGAACATTGGAGAGATATGACGGTGATATGTTTTTTATAAGTTAAAATAACAGTTGTAAGCAGTTTGTATTTTATTCTGCTTCGGATCTCAGTCATTGTTCAACAAATATTGCATAACTGGAAAGACCTGTCCTCTTTAAATGTCACCTTCTGGTGGCATGCAATATGTGTAACCAGGAAATGGGAAAGTGCTGTTTGGGTAACTTCCAGTCGTATTGGCAAAGTAGAAAGAATCTGGAGGTCTTTGGACAATTATCTGGGAAATGTCTGATTCTAGCCTGAATTCCAAGGATTGTTAGGACATTTGAATGATAATCTCTGCCTTTTTTTTTGTTTTTGAGGGGGGAAAATGTTGTATTTTATTGTACCAATGCACTGTTTTGGTTGAGAACTTGAAATTAACTTGGAAAAAAATAAAATGAGAGATTGAGATTATACTCCACATACCCTAACTTAGAAGTGAGGTCATTACTGTCATTATATGTGCAAAATGCATCCATGTGGAGGTGAATTTTAGAAGAGACGTCCAACTGCAATCTGGGAAGTCTAAGCCAGAACATCTGTACACCATTTGGATGTTTTTCAGCTAACGTGAGCACTTTTCAGATACTTGTCTGCAGTGGGGTACCAAGAGTGGGGCGGTGGGTGCAGCCCACCTTGGGTGCCGGCCAGGAGTGGGTGCGCATCCAGCAACCCCAAGGAGGCAGTGCAGCAGATTTACAATTACGCTAGCTTGCTACAGTGCCTCACATTCCAGGGGCCAATTACCCTTCTCTCCCAGATGAAGTCTCGCGATTCACGAGCAAAGGAAAATCAACCTCAAACACAACCACTGCAAGATAGCATATCTGATTTACTTACACTGGTACTCTATTGAATCTCTCCATTTAGTCCAACCAGATAAAACCTTCTTAAATCACAAAGATATCAGAGGAGTTACCCCATCTGTGAGCCTTCAAGAAGAAGGAAAACCTTAACAGATAGGCAGTGTATTATATCAAGGAATCTTCCTGCTTCCTTGATATTATACATTATATGCCAACAAGAGTTTTGAAGTCATCTCAACAGGACTTATTGTCTCCTCCTTCTCTGCAATTGCAAAACTTTCTATCACAAGGAATATGGCTTTTAGTTGCTATGCACAAAGTTATGGAATTCACTTCCACTAGATATTTGTAGCAAGTCATGTTATATATATTTTTACAAAGCTGAAAATTTGGTGTTACTCAAACTCTTCCTTATTAGTACGTCTAGTCAGGTTGAAATTGTGATGATGATTAGTGAATGATTTATAAGGAGCTGATTGTGATAGTTTGGATTGCTTGTCAAGGAGTTTTTCTCTAGTCAAGGTAGCCTATTGAGAATTTCATCATATAAGGAGTTTTGGTTAGTGTGATCTAGGTCTGGAGTTTTTTCAGTTGTTGTTCTGGAATGTAGAATGCCTTGGGTCTGGAGATTTGGGAAAAAACAGAACACTTAATTTCCAGGGAGATCAAGATCCGGAAGGCCAGGGGTTCAATTCCCGCATGGGGACAAGCAACCTCAGGCCGGAGGGACTGGGGTCTCTAGTCCCATGGCCACTCCTTGTGGCCTTGGGCAAGCCACTTAACCCTCCATTGCCTCAGGTACACTTAGATTGTGAGCCGTTCGGGGACAAGGGAATAAATAGTACCTGTTAATATACATGTAAACCGCACTGATTCTAAAGAGCGTGGTATAAAAAATAAAAAAATAAAAATAAAAAAAATATGTGTATCCCGATGATGGAAGTCTAAGAGGGTAATAAATGTAATTGGGTTTGGGACTTGGACTGTGGTGCCAGGAGGTGTTGTTAGATAGGATGAAAGCAGCTCTATTTGTTATCCTCAGGCTTTGAGTGATTATGTTCTTTGTGAGAATTCTTTTAAATTTTATTGGACAACTTGTAAATCAGAGTGATTCTATTGGGCTAGGAAGGCAGTACAAAAGTACATTAATTAATTAATAGTATGTAGCAATTGCCATGATGTAATTATATCTAAATAATGGTGAGAAAGTAAGTTTATGGTAGAATTGGACAAGGAAACAGGTGAATAATTAAAATGTTATCTTTATGATTTTATAATTTATTATAGTGCAGTATTTTATTTTTGCTTTCTTGTATGTAGGTATTATGTATTTGATGATAAAATCTATTCTGTGGTTTTATCATAGAAAGGCAGACTATCAAATTTAAGGAAATAAGCATGCGCTCATCACACTGACCATCAGTGCAACCCCTTATCTTACATGTGCTTCTACTCTGTTAAATTTACACATATGTCAACAAAGTTCCTGGGGCTAGAGATGATTTCAGCAGTTCCCATGTTTTGTCATACCAAACCAAAGATGGTCAGATATGTTTTGCAGTGCCATACCAGAAGTAGTCAGACACAGCAGCTGGCAGATGTTGTCATCCAGGTACCAGGCTTTGAAAGCTGTGCCACTTTGAAAGAGAGAGAGAGAACTGGCAATTGAACAACCTACCCCGAATGTGAGCCTGGACCACAGTTACATTGAGTTGCAAGTGCCTCAAAATAAACTCAGAGCAATTCAGATAGTATTGGGTAACTATCCAACTGAGAATTAATCACCTTGACCAGGTCTATACCAAACCAGAAATGTGCCCTGTGCGACTCATAAACCAGGCGCCCCCTCACATCCAGTCACATGCAGAAACTCACTCTTGTCATGCTTCTAGGAAGCCCAGTGATTACATCAGCATCCCTGCATCCTGTTGGATTGCACCACTCACACACCCCTTGGTACAGCCCTGACCTTGACCGCTCCCAAATAGATGCATCAAAAATTGCTTTCTTGTTATGAAATGTGTCATCATAAAAAGGGGAAGGCAATGGCAGTGGGGGGTGTACTACTGACCGCCTGGCCAGAATGACCAGATGGATAATGAAATGCTGAAAGAAATCAGGGAAGCTAACAAAAGTTACAACACAGAGTAGTTGAAGGAGACACGATCAAGCAAAAACTACTGAGAGAAAAGATCAGTAAAGAAAAGGGATTCTGTTACCCTTTTACTATATTTGCTGCACTGGCTTCCTATTGCATTGCTGCCAGACCTGAATTTAAGTTATAAACTATAAACATTTAAAACCTTGTATGACATTTATCCTGATTATATGTCTACTTATTTATATTTATGTTTGGCAATTAATTCTGTATGATCTAGAGGTTTTCCTACAGGAGCTCTCCAAATTAACCAACACTGGGAAACCGGCTGGTACTTGGTAGATCTCTCTCTCTTTTGCTTTAACAGATACCTAAGCTCCATGAACAGAACAATGGCTGGGTAAAATCGTATCGCTAAAGCTGTTGCCCCCGTTACAACTTCTGCCTCGGTCCAGACAGAGGTCCTAATGCCAGTTGAAGGACCGGTTCCATGTGCAGGGTGCCTGCATGCTGAAGCTCTGAGGAAACAAGTGGAGGAACTCAGAGGGGAGGTGGCGAGGCTGAGGAGCATTCAAGACAGTGAGAAGTACATTGATGAGATGCTTCTTGCAGCAACCAAGCTCTCCAGCAGAGGAGAAGATGGGTGCCAACAGAATGTCGATGGTTGGACACAAGTCACCAGGGCCTGCAAAATCACCAATCCAACTTCTCCAGCCCTTGAATTGAAGAACCATTATGCAGCCCTGGAAGTGGAGGAGGTGAAAGCATCCCTGGAAAGGGAAGAACCAGAGCTCAAGTACCCCAAAGTTGCAGAATCAGTGACCACAAGGAAACGAAGGGTAGTGGTGGTTGGAGACTCTCTTCTGAGGGGTCCTGAGGCGTCCGTCTGCTGACCAGACTTGATGTCCAGACAGGTATGCTGTCTGCCTGGTGCCAAAATCCAAGATGTTACGGAGAGTTTGCCGAGACTCATCAAGCCCACTGACTATTACCCAATATTGCTAATCCATGTTGGAACAAATGATACTGCCAGGTATACCTCGGAACGTATCAAAAGTGACTTCATGGCTCTGGGACAGAGGGTGAAGCAGTTAGGTGCAAAGGTGGTGTTCTCTTCAATCCTCCCTGTTGAGGGTAAAGGCCAAGGCAGAGAGGCTCGCATCCTGGAGATGAATGCATGGCTGCGTGGATGGTGTCATCAAGAGCGTTTTGGTTTCCTAGACCATGGGATGCTGTTCCAAGGGTTGCAGAGCAGAGATGGCATCCATCTGTCCAAGAAAGGTCAACGCATCTTCAATAGTAGGCTGGCTAATCTACTGAAGAGGGCTTTAAACTAGATTCATTGGGGATGGGTGAAGAAAGCCCCCAGGTAAGTGAAAGCCCTCAGGTAGGTGATACATTAAATAACTTTATGGAAATGGGTAAGAGGGGTAACATATGGAAAGCAGTGTGTATAAATGCCCGTAGCATGGGAAATAAGATCCCTGATGTTGAAGCTTTGGTGGGAGTGGCTGACTTGGATTTACTGGCAGTTACAGAAACATGGTTCACAGAAAACCATGATTGGGATGTAACTATACCTGGCTATACTTTATTCAGAAAGGACAGGGTAGGAAGTAGGGGCGGAGGAGTGGCACTATATGTAAAAACTACTATTAAAGCTTTGCAATTACAGAGCTTAAAAGGGAGAGGGGAGGCATTGTGGGTTAAAGTAGAAAGAGGGAAAGAGAAATCTATTTACATTGGTGTGATATACAGACCTCCCTCACAAGAGGAAGAGGTAGACAGAGAGTTAATTGAAGACATGCGCAGCATTGCTAAGAAAGGGGAAGTGCTACTGATAGGAGATTTCAATAAGCCAGATGTTGATTGGCACATTCCTGCTGCAGTATCATCTAGAAGTAAGGAGATCCTGGATTCTCTACAGGGAGAACTATTCAGGCAATTAGTAACAGACCCCACATGTGAAGGGGCCATACTGGACTTGGTGCTTACCAATGGTGAAAGTGTTTCTGATGTTGTAGTGGGAGATCATTTTGCATCCAGTGATCACCAGATGGTGTGGTTCAGTATTAGGACTAGGGCTGTTAGAATCCATTCAAAGGCGAGGATCTTAGACCTTAGGAAGACTAACTTTGCGAAGATGGACCTATACCTCAGGGAGTCGTTAGTTGGATGGGAACAGCTGAGGGATGTAGAAAAACAGTGGGAAAAACTGAAAGGGGATATTTTAAGGGCAACCAACCTTTTTGTTAAAATGGTAAATAAAGGTAAAAGGAAAAGGAGACCGCTATGGTTTTCGAAAGAAGTAGCTGAAAAAGTGAAGAAAAATACGGAGGCCTTCATGAAATACAAGAGATCACAGAGAGAGGAAGACAGGCATCTGTATTTGGAAAAACTTAGAGAAGCTAGCAAAGTAGTCAAGAAGGCAAAGATTCAAAAGGAGGAGGAAATAGCCAAAGCAATAAACTGGGGGGAAAAGACATTTTTCAGATATATTAGTGAGAAGAGGAAGAGCAAGAGTGGTATTGTCAGACTCAAGGGTGCAGGGGAGGAATATGTAGAAGCTGATAAGGATAAAGCGGAATTGCTAAACAAATATTTTTGTTCTGTGTTCACAGATGAAGAACCAGGAGCAGGACCTCAGAAAACACCCACAAATAGGAACAGAAGCGATGGACATCTTGAACAATTTTCAGAAGACTGTGTTCGTGAGAAACTAGCTCAACTTAAAGTAGACAAAGCGATGGGACCGGATGGGATACACCCTAGAATACTGAGGGAACTTGGGGACGTTCTAGCAACTCCACTGACTGACCTATTCAATGCCTCGTTGGAGTCGGGAGTGGTGCCAAAGGACTGGAGAGAGGCTCATGTGGTGCCTTTACACAAAAGCGGAAGTAAGGATGTGGTTGAAAACTACAGGCCAGTTAGTTTAACTTCAGTGGTGAGTAAATTATTGGAAACGCTGCTGAAAGAGAAAATAGTGAGGTTTCTGGAGTCCTGCGGATTACAGGATCCAAGGCAGCATGGATTCACCAGAGGAAGTTCTTGTCAGACAAATCTGATTGATTTCTTTGACTGGCTGACCATGGAGTTGGACCGAGGGAGAGCCCTAGATGTGGTGTATTGAGATTTCAGTAAAGCCTTTGACACTGTTCCTCACAGGTGACTTATAAACAAACTGAGCACCCTAGGGATGGACCCTAAAGTTACTGCTTGGGTTAGAAGTTGGTTGGGTGGGAGGCGACAAAGAGTACAAGTAAATGGAGCTCATTCTGAGGAGAAGGATGTTATCAGTGGTGTGCCCCAGGGATCTGTCCTTGGTCTGATTCTTTTTAACATCATTATTAGTGATATAGCGGAAGGGCTTTCAGGTAAGGTTTGCCTCTTTGTGGACGATACCAAAATCTGCAATAGAGTAGACACGCAGGAAGGGGTAGATAACATGAGGAGTGATCTAGCTAAGCTTGAAGAATGGTCTAGAATTTGGCAGCTGGGATTTAATGTTAAAAAATGTAAGGTCATGCATTTGGGCTGCAGCAATCCAAGGGAGCAATATAATATAGGGGGTGAAGTACTTTTGTCCACTAAAGAAGAGCGGGACCTAGGCACGGTTGTGTCTGATGATCTTAAAGTAGCTAAACAGGTAGAAAAGGCGACGGCAAAAGCTAGAAGGATGCTTGGGTGCATATGGAGAAGAATGGCTAGCAGAAAAAAGGAGGTGATAATGCCCCTGTATAAGTCTTTGGTGCGACTTCATTTGGAGTATAGTGTGCAATTCTGGAGACCGCACCTTCAAAAGGATGTGAACAGGATGGAGTCGGTGCAGAGGGTGGCTACTAAAATGATTAGTGGTCTTCATAATAAAGCATATGAGGACAGACTGAAGGATCTTAATATGTACACCTTAGAGGAAAGGCGGGATAGAGGTGATATGATTGAGATGTTTAAATACCTCCGTGGCATAAATGTTCATGGAGAGAGCCTCTTTCAATTGAAAGCAAGTTCTGCTATGAGGGGACATGGGATGAGGGTGAAGGGAGATAGATTCAGGAGTGACATGCAGAAATATTTCTTTAAGGAAAGAGTAGTGGATCCATGGAATAGTCTCCCAGTGGAGGTGGTAGAGATGAGGACAGTAACTGAATTCAAAAAAGCATGGGACAAACACAGAGGATCTCTAAAGGTAAAAAGGGGACTGTTGTAGTTGTTATGGAAGGACAGACTAGATAGGCCATGTGGTCTTTTTCTGTCGTCATATATCTATGTTTCTATAAAGATAGATTGAAAACACCACCTTTTCCAAAAGGTCTCTCCCTTGACTAACACCTCCGTCTACTCTATTACTCCCACTGACTTCCACTCTATACCCCTCTGCCTGCCCCCCCCCCTTGTGCCTTGTGTGAGTGTACTATGATCCTATACATTTTTGCAGTTATTTTCATTTCCTTAATTAACTTTTATATTGTAAACCGTTCTGCTGACCCCACAAAAGAATGGTATATCAACGTTTTAATAAACATAATCAAACTTAAAACATCAACATCTAAATTTAGATTAAAAGGGACAGGCAATAAGTACTTCATGGGAAAGTTATTTTGCTATGGAATAAGCTTGCATAATAAGAGATCATATTTAGCATTTTGAAAATCTTTGAAAACTTGGCTATCTGTAAAATATTTTAAATGATTGGAAATGATGTGACACGGTTAGGGTGGGATTTGAATTTCAGGGGTTTTGACTCGTGTTTTGTTGCAATTATTTTAGTTTATTTCATTTTTGAGTGGGCAAGATAGAAAAGATTAAATTAAATTAAATATTTTAGGAGATTAAAATCATTATTGAAAAGTGCTTTAACATCACAGAATAAGATACAAGCCATTAATCAGCTGGCAATTCCTGTACTTTCAGATAGTTTGGGATTGTAGACATAGGCGTAGTTAGAGGGGCAGTAACCCTCCACATGTTGCAGACACTAATGGTGTTCTGGTATCCCTGTCCCCACTGTCAGTATGACTTCCTTACCCTTTGGCCCCACAAAATACGAAGGCAAACTACATCGATGATTGGACACTAACTTCTTAAAGATCTTGAAAATCTGGATGCACTTACAAACAAGAAAACCTCTCTGTGCCCAGGAGGCAATTTATAAGAACCAGTGTATGCTGAGACTGTACATCTCTAGAGCTGAAGGATGACTGGGTCTCACAGAAATCATTTATACACACAGAGCTACTATCAAACACCTTCAGGCTTGCTTAACAGCATCGTCAGACCAAATACGCAAAAATGCTGAAATATGAAAATAAATCTACAGAATCTGTCTCTGTCTTAAACGTGGACAAACATTCCAAAAGATAGGAGGGGAGGGGGTAAGAATCCACCAACACACATAGTGGCCATTTACTAAATATTTTAGCATGCCTTAATGAAGTTAATGTGTGTTAACCTTTAGTAAAAGGGCCCCATAGGGAAGAATGCAACAGAATCTGAAAAACAAGAAGAAAAAACACTTCAAAGAATTAAATGAGACGACAAGGAAAAACAAGTAGCAAATGCACAAAATGGTGAGAAATACAAAGTGTTAATTCAGGAACCATTTGTTGATCAAGATCGAGCGCATGAATGGTTAAGGACACGTAATCCAAAACTGAAAAATGAGAGATTAATAGTTGCAGCCCAAGACAGTGGATTACTGACAAGATATGTCAAAGAAAGCATAGAATAAACAGGCAAAACCGACATATGCAGATTCTATAAGAAAGAACTGGAAGCAGCTGCTCATTTTGTAGCTGGCTGCAAAGTTCTGATGGCACTCTGAAAAGCACAATAAAGTGGCATGTCTCATCCACTGAAAGCTCTGTAAATACTACAGCACTGCTGTTCTGGAAAAGCACTGGGAACACAATCCTAACAGAATTATGGAGCACGAAGATGTTATAATCGCCCGTCGATAAAATGCTGGATGCAAGGAAAGTGGACATGGTGGTAAAGGAGAAAGAAGCCAAAATGGCAATTATAGAGGCATCATTTCCAAGTGATTATTCTGTGAATCACGTTGAGAGGAAGAAGATCCTCAAATTCCAAGAAATGCAGTCAGAGACCAAGAAAATGTGGCAGAAAGATACACAAATATTTCCCATCATATTGAGTGGCATAGGCTTGATTAAGAGGAATTTCCAAGTGCACCTTGATTGCCTATACAATTTACTTGTGAACTACAAAAGAAGGCTCTCAATAGCACAATGCAAGTATTACACCTAGCGTCAGTTATAAATTTGAGAGACTGAGATCATATTCCAAATACTTGGCTTAGGAGTGAGGTTTATTACTGTCGTGGTGTGTGTAAATTAACCCATTTGGAGAAATTGCCCTGATAATTCAATGTTCCCATCTCAATGCATAACCAACAAGTCTCACTAAGGCACAAGAAAGCTTGATGGCCACCCAACTAAATGCTGCACTAAATCTAGGGAGATCAAAATATCAGGGCTATAATACTCCATATTATATGAATCATTACTGGGAAACCACCTGTCTATTACAACTTCCCAACCGCATCTGTGTCAGCCCATATCTACTGACAAGCAGATCATCCACTTTATGCCAACCTATAGATCTGGTCCTACCAATAAAATGTATCTGGCTCAACCATGATTGCCCTTTGTAAAAATCACCTACAGCCAATTTGCCTGCATCAATCTTGCCTTCCTTGCAAGCCTCCCAACTCATCCCCACTTTTTCACTTTGTTGAAGAATGCCTGTAATGCTACTCCATTCCCGCGTACTGTGTTGCCCTGCTCTCCAGGTCTAACAGTTCCCTCATCCCTCACTTCTGTCCTTCCCTAGTCCTCAGCAGCCCCACAAGACCACCAAACTGGACTTCATTCTCCTGCACAGCTCTGCATGATAGCAATCCTTCCATTGATCCAGATCATTTGCAGCAACTCTGTCTGTGAACTCACCTGCATCGCTTACTACTGGACAGTAGTCGCAGAAGGAGTCTCCACTGACTGAGTGCTTATCTGAGCCATCTCCCTACATAATTCCCTGGACAGAAAAGAGGAACACCTCTGTACTTCCCTGCTATCCTCTGACCCTAGTATAATATCACTATGCTGGTCCTCAAACTCTGGCACGGATGCCTTTGCTTGGATGCTCAGCCTGCCAGACTCTGGCATTACCACTGGTTTGGGCTCTGTGTTGTGGCTCCACCCACTTGTCACCCCCATTTCTGTTGCTCTCCCCATTTTCTTTCATCCATTGACCATTACGACTCTACTAACTTGATATAGATAACAGGTTGAACAGCTTGACTAGGAGAAAAGACAGACCATCGACCCATGATCCCGCCCATTAAACTCTATACCGGCATCATCTCTCACCAAATATCCTGTATGACAAACAATCAACCTGTGGAAGGCTTTATGGCTGATACTGAGTCATGCAGAATCATATCAGGGGTCATCTATTTTATTTATGTAAGTTTATATACCACCTTATCTGTAATCAAGGTAGTTTATATAGAACTAAACCATTACATGTGGAGGCCAATTCCAATTGGGGCATGTCTGGCCCATCTGGACATCCAAAAGCTGGATGTGCCGGATTTGCACATGATTCTGATCCTGGCGGGGACTAGATGTCCCTGCAGGATCAGAATCGGGTGCAATAGGCCTGGAGGAGCAAGACATGCCCCGATTCTGGCCCGCAGCATGTCCAGGTATTTCCCTGGCTAGCTCAGCCTGGGCTCCTGCATGGAGTTGCAGTGCCATGGTGTCCCATTGCTATGGCATCACAACTCCATGCAGGAGCCCCAATCGCCTGTGCTGCCTGCTAATGTCATTTTTCCCACAGCCCAACCCCTGATCAGGCCATCCAGGGCCTGGATCGGGCTGCAGGGTACTCCCTAACAGGCTCACCTCTTCAGGAGGGGGTCCATCCAGGCTGTCCACTGACATTGCGGGGGACTTATTCCACCTCTGAGGTGGAATAAGTCCCCTGTCTACTTCACCCTGCCCAGTATGTACAGGGCCTTCACTGGAATAGGCCCAGTACGTCTGGGTTGAGGGCCACGCCTCTAGCCCACCCTCGCTCCTCCCTTGGCCCGCCCCTCCCACTCTCATACAGAGCTCCACGCACATCTCTGTTGTACATGCGGAGAGCTCTGTGGCAGGAATAGGACACGGGCATTTAGCGGGGATTATACGTCAGATCGGGACATATATCCCCGCTAAACACAGGTCAGAATGTACCCCATAACATTTAAATTTTTACAATAACAAGTGGATACCCAATCCCATGAAATTATTTACAATATAGATAGCTACTTACATCAATGAGCAGTTTTAAAATGGATTTGTATGGTAGGAATATACTGTATGCAGGGGTGAGGGCTTGGTATTCCATTTGGCTCAGTTGTAGTATAGCTAGTAAAATGGAACACTATATAACTAGATTACTTTGAGGTGTTTGGAGTGTTGATCAGGTGACTGCTTCCTCAAAGTATTCTTTGAATAGGAATGTCTTTAGTAGCTTACAAAATGCTTGAGGGTCTTTGGTGGACCTTATGTTCTCCAGGAATGAGTTCCAAAGTACCGGCGCATAAAGCGAGAAAGATCTACTGGATGTTGATGCGTTGGTTATGGTGAATTCTAGTGGTTTTGTCAGGGAGTTTTTGGAGTGGCTTCTCCTTGCTCTATTTTCTGGAGTGGTCTGGATCTTAAGCATGTAGTAGAAATGGACTGCAAGGTTTTGAACATGGTGTGTAGGGTTTTGAATTTTATCCTGCTGTTTATTGGTAGCCAGTGGAGTTTTTTCAATATTGGGGGTGATGTGTTCTCCTATTGGAGTTTGAGAAATTATTGTGTAGCTGTGTGCTGTGCTATCTGGAGGTGTTGTGTGGCTTGCTTTGGGAGTCCAGTTAGAATGAAAAATGAGAGATTAATAGTTGCAGCCCAAGACAGTGAATTACCGATGAGATGTCTGGAAGTCACTAATGGATAGGAGAGGGTGTAAGTATTGTAGTACTTTTATTTTAGCATATATTTCTCTGGCAGTGTTCCTGATTGTTTGGTCATGTTTAGCTGTCTGTCTAGTGTGGCCTCCAAGGATACTACTTTTACTTTTAGAGTTGTTGGGGGGTTGAATGTTTTGTCCATGGAAATGTATGGGCCCTCTGTTTTGCTGTGGTTTATGTTCAGATTGTGTTCAGATAACCATGAGGCAATGTCGTTGAAGCATGTGACTATTTTGGTCTGATCAGGGTAGCTGATGTTTAGTGGTGTGTACAACATAATATCATCAGCATAAATGTGGTAGAGAATGTTATGGTTTTGGATTGTCTTGCAGATGGGTTGTATATAGAGGTTAAACAGTAAGGCTGATAGGGTGCATCCTTGTGGAATTTCCTGTCATTGACGATATGCCTTGGATGAGTTAGGTCCTATTCTTACTTGTTGTTTCCTGTCAGTTAGGTAAGATTTGAACCATTGCAATACTGTGCCTTTAATTCCAATCTCTTGTAATCTATTTAGTAGGAACATGTGGCATATGGAGTTGAAAGCAAGATGCTATGTCCAGTAATATCAGGACGAAGGCTGTTCTCTGTCTGACAGTCCTTCTTATGATCCTATCCATGAGAGCAGTAAGGAGTGTTTCTACTGTGTGACCATTTCGAAACCCATGTGGGTCGAGTGGTGCGTGCTTTTCAATGTGTTCTTATAGCTGATGCACTATTTTGCTATTATTTTTGCTAGTAATGGAAGTCTGGAGACATGGGGTCAAATTTGTTCAAGATGGAGCTTTTTAGGATAGGTCGTATGGAGGCAATTTTCAGGTCTTTGGGCATGTAGCCTTGTGTTAGTGATAACTGGACTAATTTGAGTATTATAGGTGAGAGTTCTTGACGTGATGCTTTCACCCAGCTTACTGGACAGGGGTCGATGGCTGAAGTGGTTGTGTACAGATTTGATATTATTTTATCTAATTGGTTTGAGGGCATTAGTGAGAATATTGCCAAGGCAGGGATTGCGATGTCATTAGGTACAATGTTTGGTGGGACAGTCTTTGCTGTTTTCCCCCTATAATTGGAAGCCATTCACTGTAGGCATGGACTCTATGCATCCCACCATCGAGGTGCTGAGGCAGCATGCCAGGACCCTGTTATACCTGGCAGCCCCAAACTTCATCATTCTGTCTCTCTCATATTTTTCATTATACAAATGCATAAAGAACAACTGGTGTTAATATTATATTTTCTTTTGTTTTCAAAGTTCTCCATTGAGAAAGAGCCAGATTGAGAGCCTCAAAGAGTTCCCATGGCTCATAAACCCCCAGCTCTCACTAAACATCGGCATCTTCTGCTTCAAACAGTCATAAACTACAGCAATAACACTATATAAGATTCATGAAACAATAAACTCAAATGTATATTCATTTTAAATGTTCATTATAATGAAGGGCTAGTAGTCATTGCAAATGAGGAATTGTTACTACAGTAAAAGAATAAATTTGGAGGGAAGGCTTCGCTTTGTTATATTTAATATTAAAGAGGGTCAATACACCTAGTATAGTGCAGAATGGTTTTGAAAAAATAATCGGTTAAGAGCCTCAGTTTTACTTAGATTCTTGGCAGCTCGATAAACATCAAGCCAATTCAACCAAAGGAGTTCTAAAAGAAAGCAGCTGTTAACCTCTGCCTCTCACTAGGGATCGCAGGATGTAAAAAAAAACAATCGATCGGCAAGGACAACCCTGAAGATACAAGCCCCAGAAAGCAGGTTCATTTAAAG
Source organism: Ichthyophis bannanicus (assembly GCA_033557465.1). NCBI lineage: Eukaryota > Metazoa > Chordata > Amphibia > Gymnophiona > Ichthyophiidae > Ichthyophis > Ichthyophis bannanicus. The sequence goes on along the minus strand of CM066032.1, from coordinate 1,683,568,605 downwards.
CAGTTCTTTGAAAAAAGCACATTGATAAAAGAGGATCAAATACACAAAATCTTCATGCATTTCAGAAAATATATCAGTTTTTAAAATTAGCTTTGAAACATAAGAGACTATAGATTTAGAAAAAAAATCTCATTTTACATATAAATTTTGTTTCCATTCATAATGTACTCTGAACAAAATAGTGATTTTACATGTTATAGCAAACGCTTGCTGTGAATTAATAACTGGTCCAGTTTTTATTGTTTCAAGCAAAATATTTGTAAAGCCTATGTCAGGATTTCATTGTGGACATGGATAATGATAAAGTGATATGGTTGCCAAGTTAGTCCATTTTCAAGATTAATAAATAAAAATTGAAGAAACCAAAACAAGATGATATCTGAGGGAGGAGGTTTTGGCCTCCAAAATCTATTGTTAGTCCAATAAAAAGATATAACTTTATTTTATTTTATGTCCTTTTTTAATGTTTTGTTTATATTTATTCACTAAGGTATATGGAAGAATCATTTCAGCATCTGGTATTTTAAAGCTTTATGGGTTAATGTGATTTTGTTTTTAATACAATTTATGCTTTAAAGTTGATTCTGCACAATCTGAAACTGGTTCACCTTTGTTGTTAAGTACCATTGTGTTAGTGTTGACTCGTGGCAACCCTGTGGATAGTTGTCCACGTTAGAAACACCTAATACATGGAACAAATTCAAAAATGTAATAAAAAGGATGGAAATGAGGAAGATCACATAAGGTCAGATTTATACATCTTTGTGAAAAATGTATATATGTTATAACAATGGTACATACTGTATATATATATACACACACCTTGAAACAACCTTAACATTTTGTTTTCAATAAAATATAGTTAACTGTCCTCCTGTTCCAAGCAGAGGGTGGAATGGGGTTGACGGCGCTCAGGTGAATAGCAACTCTCCTGCATCTGTGTGCATTGCAATGACAATGGCTAAATCTCCTTATCTAAGCAAACATGTCAGTGTAAAAGAGAACTCCCAGGTGGCAGGAGATCTCCAAGCCCAGCTGCCCCCCTCCAGGCTACTGCCTGCTGCTGCTTTTGCTCTTGGTGCTGATGCTCAGGTCAGGCTGGAGGCTGAGGGTGACGTCAGCACCTACCTTGCTGTGAGTTAATCTCTCTCTAGAGGGAGGGAGAGAGCGAGCAAACCTGTCTAATAATCTCGCTGGGGAGATGGGCATGCCTGACATCATACAGGTTGTATCCTTTTTTTTTTTATTCTGCTTCTAGACAACGGAGTTCACTCACTGTCACATGTAAACGCGTCTGTCACAGGTTCATCGCACAAAGTGTGTGTATTCCCGAGCAGCAACTGCAAGCAAGTTAATGTTTCTAAGGTAAGGAGGATTGTAATTTTTCCCCATTGCATTTCACCAACCACTAAATAATCATCTGTAAATTAAGATGAATAGATTGAGAGAGGGTTGAGGATTGTAGATTATCTACCTAAGCATGGGAATAGGCTCCTGCTTTTCCTCAAAAAAAAAAAACTTCGCGTTCATGTCTAAGATGCTAATTTTTCTCTCCGTGTAGAAACAATCTTTTTTTTAATATGGGCCATATACTGTATAATAAACCATAGAAGAATGTATACTTGAATGGTCTGCCAAAAACTAGGAATGAGGATTTACTGCAGCAGATGTTTGCTGCTGTTATTGTGCAATCTGGTGTCTTGAGGTGAACCTCCAAATACAGCGCTATAGGCAGATCAATCCTAAAGTTTTGCCGAGCTGTGTGACCCATTGGTTTCTACGGTTAAAATATCGATCGCAGACCCGAGCAGATATTGCAAGCAAACCATCTTGCCAGATCTCATTTTAAGGAAAATGAATTTCTGCCTTTCGTTGCTAGGTCTTAAGGTTGGCCATCAAATAAAAAGCACCTATTTCCCATCCAATTGATTTCAACACTGAACATACACATTTAGGCATGACTGCAAGATAAATGCCTTCAGGAAAAAAACACAAACACATTTGAAGGCATTGGAGAATACTGCTGTATAGTACACTTGTGCTAAAATCAAACATGGTAGTGAATCCTTGAAACAGGCTGGATGCCTGTTTTGCTATAATTATTTTCATAGACGTGACCTTATTCATCTGGGATTTACTGATAATGCCTGCCCCAGTCAAACTTTCTTTGCCGGACCTTTTTCCTTCAATAGCGAGCCTCGTCTCATCTCTACCTTTAGCAGTCCGGGGGTCATCTTAAACCGATTGCAGCAGGGGCAGCGGGACATATTTTGGGGTGAAGGGGCCAAACAAAGCAACTTCAGCTCTGCCCCCAAACTCTATCGTTGCTGATACTGTGTTGGGCAAAACATTGGTGGGGTTACCCCATTCCACTGCCTATGGACTGCAGTATTTTTTCAGCTACGGCACAGAGGAGGGGGAGCAGGTTGCATGTTATAGACTGGTCGTGCATCCACTTAGTAACCTAGCAGAGGAAGTCAGGACAGATCGTTCCAAAGATAACATTTTTTTTTTTGCAAGCGAGGTTATGCTTTAGTAAACACAATGAGTGCTCTAGGCATAGCACAAACTATAAATTACACCTATAGGCTTGCATTATTAATATTGCGTCTGTTTGCATGCATAGGCATGGAAGCGTGGGGGTTCAGAGTCTCTACACCGTCCACAGGATCTGAAAAACACAAGACGCAGAGGTTTTAAGATGCTCGTGCTAAATGTGACACCCCGGCGGGATTAGAGAGGAGCCTCCCCCCCTCACCTCCCCCCCCCCCCCCCCCCACTGGCTATTAGGGCAGGAGGAGGAGTAAAGCGCGGATTACTGAAAGTCTCACCTCGGTCTGAAACTACTTTCAGATGTCAGTGCGGCAGCTGGATTGCAATGCCAACACTTAGCAGCACACACTAAATCATTTTAAAATATATTCCAGCATAGTTTTCTTTCCTTCTTGAAAGAAGAGCGGCAAGACATGAGTTAGTATCTCCTGGGCCGGTAGCAGACTTAAATCTCACCACAGCGTGTGGAGGCTGAATTCAGGGGCATTTGAAAAAAAAAGAAAACGAAGAAGAAAAGTTTTCTTTGCAGTGCGGAGGCAGCACTCACGGCGGCTATGGAAGCAGTAAGATCCCGATTTCTTTTTTCGTTTTCTGTCTGAAAAGGCTCCGTGCATTTTTCGGGGCTGCGCTTCACAGATCCATGGACCTTTTTCTACGCGCTTTGCTCGCTTCTGTAAACTCCGAGCACGTGCACGCCTTTCACAGGCGGCTAAGATTAAAGAGCTGAAGGCAGACTTCCTGTCCACTAAACTTCAACTGGGAGTACTGGTGATACTTTCCTAGCGCAGCCAGCAGTCGCTTCTGTACGGATGATCTGAGCGCGTATATGTGCCGTCTCAGTGCTCTCGGGAGACCAGATCCCAAGCAGCCTCGATCCTGACCGTGTGATTGTATGAAAAAGTAGGCAGGATGCTGACGATTGTTCAATGCCTGCAAGAGGCTTTATTGCCCCCTCCCCGTAAATGTGTTCAGTGGTAAGACAGGGATGCTGTCTGAGGTCTCTCTTGTGGCACGTACTAATTCGACTTCTCTTTTTCTTCTCCGGCAGTTCAGATGTGCGGCCGGATTGCTGCGGACTGGGTGAGAGCTGCCTCGGCTGAAGGAGTCCCGCTGCCCGTCGAGCGAAGCAGGGACACTGTCCGGCTCTGCGCTTCCGGAGAAGCCTCAGACCCTCATCCATCAGCTCATTGCAGATTGACCCTGACGAGCCCCCCCCCCCTCCCTCCCAGGAAGCATCCACCGGCTCATCTTCCAACTTGTCTTTTTTAGAAATCTTTGACTAGATGTTGACGGGTCCAGATGCAGCCGTAGCTGGTGCAGGAGAAGAGACCCGCAGCCTTCAGCACTAGACGAGCGCTGGCTTCCTTGCCTTCGGCTTACTAGAGACTGATCATGCCTCCCGGGGTCTCCTTTTTGCTGGCTGCACTGACTTTCTGCGGGACGCTCGCTTTATGCCACGGCCTCGATTATGATTACACGTACGACTCCACCGAGCAGGAGAAAGCCGAGGGGGTAGATTATAAGGATCCCTGTAAAGCGGGTAAGTGCCTTCACCCTTTCTACGTTTAAGCGGGCAGACGGGAGCTTTGCCTTGAGTTTCTGACAAGCTTGGAGGAGAGCGGGGGAAGGGAGTTCACCTGCTTCCTCTGCCGCTGAACTTTGGACGGAGTGATCTCCAGATATACGTATGCTAATGCGCCCCCTTTGTGAGTGATTTCGGGGGAAACGCGTGAAAAGTAGCAAATGCGCTTTGCTGGAAGCTGCGATTTACGCTCGGGAAAAGCTCTTGTGAGGCCGGCGAATTAGAAAGCCTTATCGCTTATCTTTTCATGTCCTTAACGTGTCTTCACACCGAAAGCGTTTGCTTCTATCTCCCGTTTCCTGCTCATTGAGGAAGCGTTGGCACTTTTGCCCAGGGTTGAGGGAAAGACTCTTCCGGACAGGGCGCCTGGTTTGATGTTGCTTGCTTTCTTTTGATTGTTGCTGCACTGACACTTTGGGGTATGTTTACTAAACCGGGCTATCTGCCACTAGGTTCCATATTATTCAATGGGACCTAGTTGCAGATAGCCCGGGTTAAACGTTAGCCCGGTTTAGTAAACATACCCCTTTGATTTCGTTTGGTTTCCTAACATTTCTAGCCCGCTAATTTTCAGCTGTCCTAGGGTGTAAGTAGCATTGTAAAACTATACAACTTAAGGCCGACAAACCCACTGCAGGTGATTGAACCATCCAGAAACCTTGTTTTTATCTTTATGGAGTTAAAACTTCTCCCGTCAAGTAGGAAGAAAGGTGCAAGAGACGATGCAGAAACTGTGGTCTACTGCCTCCTTTCTGCTTCTGTGGGTGACTGTTCATACTGTATGACTTCCTCATCTCTGGGCTGCTTTCCCTCTTTCCCTGGGTCCCTCCCATGTGCAAAAATAATAAAGCAGGTAAACGGAAGGTGAGTGCAGGCATCAATGAGATTCATAAGCCCCTATGCCACAAAGTTTAACTTATCACCCTGGCCCCACTGGTCCTCTTAACCATACATGGGATTACTATACACCTTCAATTATTATGGAAACAAATAGGGAAATACTTGGGGACCTATTAATTCAGCTGCGTTAGCTGTTAAGATAGCAGTTAACCTTAGCTAACAGTTAACCTGGCTCCTAAGAAGTTAACACAAGGTAATTTCCATGTGGAAAATGAGTTACCTGTGGGAAGTTACTGCATGTTAACATGGTGCAGTTAATACCGCCTGCATAATCGTATGCATCGCGCTATGTTATCTGCCATTCATTTGATAGGGGGTAAAGAAGTTCTTTTCTATATTGACTGAGTGGGAAAATGTTGGGAACTCCACCAAGAGTTAACACAGAGGCTTGACAGTAACCCATGGTAACTGCAAGATCTCATCGCACTTCAGTAAGTAAGCCTTCATTATGAGAATGAGCATGCTTTGCTCTGCTCAATAAACTGGACTGGAACCTCATTGAGACATCCACAGAACCATTTTACAAATTGCTTTTAAAGACGTCTCCAGTGCGGGATGTCCAAGTAGGCAGGGAGCATGGTGGAGGTGTGTCTGGGGTGATGCAAAGGACTTAGAAGTTCCTGCTTGATTTCAGAAACGTTGGGACATCTGTAATCCCATCCAAGAGTAGATCTGCTTCAGGCATGGCTAGGCATCGAGAAAGTGCTCGCTCATTTTGGCTATAAAACATCCAAAGAGTGTCAAGAAGATGGCTCTTCACGATGATAGCAGCAGTAGGATTTGAACCCTGGTCTTAGCCCACTACACTAACCATTAGGCTATTCCTAGATGTCTATGGTCAGGCATGCTATTCTGGGGATGTCTATGTAGATGTGCCCGCAGACATCCACGATCCTAGAAAAATGGTTCCCAACCTATGGTCTGTGGAGTCCTGGAGGTCGCTGAGACCATCACAGGGGTCCTCAGGACACAGGAAAAAAAAAGTGAGGGAGGTGTGGGGATTTGCTGAGGTAAAGCGAGAGAGAGAGAGAGAGAGAGAGAGAGAGAGAGTGAGAGGTTGAAAGGTACTGACTAGGGTGAAGGAGGGTGAAACACATTGAGTCTGGCAGGGATTGGCTGGAGGGAAAGAGAGAGTGGTGGAGATAGGAAGGGGAAGAGAGAGAGAGAGCTAGCGTGGACAGATGGCGCTGTGGGGAAGGGTTTCAGGAAGAGTGAAAGAAATCAAGTGGAGGTCCCTAAACTTTGTGGAGGTTAATAAGGGATCAATATAACCAAAAGGTTGGAGACCTCTGTTCTAGAGCATCAGATAAGAGGATTTCTGTTGTGTCAGGAGACCAAATTGATTGTTAATCAAACCGAGTGCATGGGGCACGCCATGGAGGCAAGGCTAAGGGGACAGATGTGGAGAGTCTATGGGGTATGTTTACAAAGCAGCGGCTCTGATATCGCACGGAGGCTGCTACCGCTGCTTTGTAAACATACCCCTATGACTGAGACATAACATGGGAAGATATGGACAGACTACAGCCTGAGTAATCACACTGCTACCTCCACTAGGCATGGGGAGGCCCAAGAAGAGGGGTCAGGGGGCCATGAAAAAAGCTTGGAGTTGGGGGTAAATCATGGACAGTCTGTAACCTTAAAAAGCCATAAAAAAAGACAGGGAGCCAGGATTCCTCTGTCCATATTGCAACTCAAGCATTGCCCTTTCTTCTGATCTCTTCATTCATATGATGCAGTTGCCAGACAGGCTGTTTTCTCCTCTTGCACCCTCTTTGCTTCTCATATGCCCATTTTTTTCACTAAGGTGGCTGCCTTAATTTTTATATACAGTGGCCATTGTTTATATAACCCCCCCCTTCATAAAAGATCAACTATAAGTTATTTGCTGCATTAATTAATTTTATAATTTGTTGGGTGTTGTTTTTAGTTATCATTTGTTTTATTTTTTGTTGTCTGATTTTAAATGCTATTGTACATCATCTTGGGCAGAATTCTGTAAAGGCAATTTATACATTTCTAGATTACTTTAAATCAGTTTAAGTGCCTCAAGGTATGTTTGTGCAATGCTCACATTATTTTGTATCAAACAAGCATGTCTTGGCTCCCAGTTCATTGTTATAAAGAGGGAACATAAACATTTTATACCATAAATATAAATTAATGTCTAAAGATGATGTTCAACCTGAGGCTGGTGGCCATATGTGATTCCTCAGACTCTTGTAGATCACAGGTTTATAAAATTGTTTAAATAAAATAGAGTAAAGAACTACAGATCTCATATTGCAAGTCTCAAAGAAGGTTATGCATGGCTATGGCTTTTTGAGATATGTCTGAGAAGGTGGTTTCCTAAATTAAAGGTTGAGTCTCACTGCTGTGGGGGGAGCGACAGGTGTGCTGCAAAATGCCATCTCCTTCAGCTCTGGGAGAGACAAGTGAATTTATCAAACGCACGGGGTAGTTAGTCAGTGTGCCACTGTCCAGACGGTACAAGATACACTTGTTGGCAACAACTCTATTAGAACTGCACCAAAGAAACCATAAGACACAGTATAACTTTAAATCTGTAAAGTCTGATTTTTACATTTTTATTTGCACTTGAGTTTTTTTACGCCCTCCTTATATGGTGAATAATGCTTTTGTTGGAATGGAACTGCTGTCCAGGGTGTCTTGGCTATAAAAAGCAGAAGGGGTCCAGTTAGTCATATATTGCTAAATGAACTGCGCATTCTATAAGGATATGTTGTGCTCTGTGAATGATTCTGTAGTGGAATGGAGAAAAGCTGTCCAATGTTACTGGCATGGTACAATTGGTTCATGTGGATTGCACAAAATGATAGCACCTTCACTAATGCAATATTTTCAGATATGCAAAGTTGATAGGTGATGATAAGGTGTGTCAGTTAAGGTATGCTGAAAGCCATTACATAACTTGTAAATTTAGACTGCAAGATGTAGTGATATAGATGGAAAGATGCAGGCTGTCAGCGGGGCTGGTGGTTTACGTTGAAGGATGGAGGCACGGTGAGACAGTAAGACAGTTCTAGATGCCGAGAGAAATGTTTCTGTGAAAGTGACATCAGATCCTTAATGTAGCTTTATAGTTGGTAGAAAAGTGTGAACGTGAAGTGGAAATAACAGATTTTCTGTCTGAGGAAGAGAGAAACCAATTTAGAGGAAACCTCTCAGAACATTCAGCTCACACAGAGGTCCTTTTAGTCCAGTTAAGATGCACTGTAGCACATGGTACTAGCAGCAGCGAAAGCTAATGCGTGCGCATGCTAGCTACCAGCTGCTAAAATGCATGGCGTGTTAGGATGCAGTGTGCATTGATCGGGGCAGAGTGCGGGCGAGAAGAGGGCAGTTGCTATGCGTTTAGTTGCAATGTGGGTGCTGTTAGGTGCACTCACATTGATTGTGCCGTGTGTTATGTAATTGTGTGCTAACTGCCAGGAACTTGCTAGGCATACTTGTGACAGTGCACTTATCCCGTGTGTGCTTTGCTGCGAATCATGCAATAAGTGCACACCTCTAATAAAAAGTTCTGCACAATGTCTTGCTTAAAGACCCCTCAGTTTATCATGAATGGCTTTGGCATCCTTGAAATCTCCTCTTGCAGATGATTCTGGAGCAATAATGAGAGCTTCAAAAATGAATGTCACTCTCAATATGTTGGTGAGATGTCCTTCATCAGGCTAAATTTAAAAGAATGCTTTGCCCTCTGAATATTGTATGCATACTTCATACCAATGAGAAATGTTACCATTAAATCATTATTTTCATGTTTTTGAAGTTATCCTCCCTCCCCCACACACAAGTTCCATTAATCTCATGGAAGCAGCCAAATTAGAAAATCAGTCACAAATTATGTCACACAGCCTGGCATTAATTTGCTGATATTGACTATTATGCTATGAATATCCTGTCCCACGTGGCATCACAGACATGAATCATTCTATTAATGCCATATACCAACAGGATTGCTGCCAAGGGTTCAAAGGAATTAAGGGGTTAATCTGTAGATAAAGTTCTAGGGACCATATTGGTCCTGGATAAAACTGGATTCTTTCAGGTAACAATAATACTTTCTACTGGCTTAATCTTTCAAGCCCATCAGTTCATATATTTAGATGTCAGTGTTCATGTTAAAAACATAGAATATCTTTTAATTAACGGTACTGTGTTGCAGGGCCAGCCTATCAGGCAAGTCTAAGCAACTGCCTAGGATGGCAATTTCTGAAGGAAGACAAAGAGCACTATTAAAGGACTATCACTGGCTGCCCGCTTATTATAGGATAAGATATAAAATCTTGACTTTGGCTCATAAGGCCTTTCAATGTGGGGCTCCCTCGGTATCTGTCGGACTGGTTAATATGATATGTTCCATTCCGGACCCTCCGTTTGCTTCAGCAGAATAGATCAGTATTACCGTCTACTGCTCTGACTCATCTTGACATTACTTAGCAAGTTGCTGTCTGTTATTTGGCCCCCACCCTGTGGGATGCTTTACTACAGGATAGTACGTAGAATGGAATCATCTTTTCCCAAATTCAAATCTGCATTGAAAACTTATTTTGAGCAAGCCTCTAGCTGCTCTTGAAGGGGGTAGAGCCGGGGACCGTAACTGGCGACAGAGTACGAATGCTAATGAATGTCTTTACTGCCTTTGTTTTGGGGGCTCTCTCCCCAATCAAAATTGTAACTTTATTTCTTGTATTTATTTCTATTTTTTGTTTGTCTTATTAATGGACTCTAAACAGAAGTCAAAGCAAAACAATAGATTCCAATAGCCACACTAAGTCGAAGAATCATCATCACATTCTTTTTAGCTGCAAAGAGGGTGGACACTTTTCAAATAGCCCATTCATGGGGTAAATGACTTTTTTGAAATTGCTTTTATTACAGACGTACACCTGTACACTGGGGCAGGGCTACCATTAGGCAAACCAGAGGTGGTCGTCTAGAGCACCAAATTTTATATGGTGGCCCATTGCCGCCATACCACCCCTCTGCGGGACCTGCAGTGGTGGCAGTGACAGTAAAACAGCCGAGCAGCACCTACCAGAGTCTCTGAATGGCTTGGTGCTGTGCTCTGAGCAGCTGGTTCTGCCCTCATGCATATAGGAACGCTGCGTCATTGGGGCGGGGCTGGCTGGTCTACCAGCACACAGCAGTCCAGAGGCTACGCTAAGCTCTGCTTTCATGTTTTATTGTTATTGCTGCTGCAGCAGGTCCCGGAGAGGGGCGGGGTGTGTGTGTGGCAGGAATGAAGGTGTACCTTTGGTGCCTCATAGCCTTGCACCAACCCTACCTATATATACAAAGCAGAGTAATGCATTTTGACAGGATTGTTGTGGGAGGGGTAGTGTTGGGATAATTGTGCTTGTTGAGTTTAATTACAGTGTGGGGGCAGAGCTAGGGCCTGAAATCTAATTGAAGGGAGGCACAAGGCTGAAAGTCTGCCTAAGTCACCCAATACCTTTCCACCGGCCTTGCTGTTTTGAATAGATAATAGTTTTTTGGGATATGGTGCAGCACTTAGAGAACAAGCACAGTGTTCTGCTAATCAGAAGAAACCCTTTTAGAGGCTCCTGCACAGAGAAGCAAAGGTGTCCCTATTCATATTTCGTTATTCAAGCTTAAATGGAGGGGAATTTTCATAAGCCCCTGGCAGTTAGACTGTTTAAAAAGTGCCCACTCTGTGCGAATAAAAGTATATGCAGGGATCAATAACATGTGTTTTTATCCATGGGAAAGCAAGCCGTATCAGAATCAGAGGTGAGGTAAGATTGGAGTCAGGGCCGGGCCGCCCACTAGGTGGCACATCCTGGTGGGCAGCATGGCGACCTCCGGCCCCTCCACAGTTTTTAAAATTGGCAGCTTTCTGTCACCACTTCAGTGCCATGGTGAGCATTAAAGTGGCTGCGCGTGTGTGCGCACATATTGCCTACCACTCTTGCCCCTTCCGACACAACTTCCTGTTCGAGAAGGCAGGAAGTTGCATCAGAAGGCGGCAGGAGTGGAAGGTTGTGTGGGCACGCTTGGGAATATGCGCTTTAAGACACAGTGCTTTCCACCCACAAAAAGCATTGAGGGATCGCTGTGCTGCCCTCTCTCCCAAGTGAGATTTGTTTTTGGGAGGGGGCATGGTGCAGTGCCTCATGGGGCAACATGGTGGGACTGCCTAGGGCTGTCAGAAGCCCTTGGGCTGGCCGTGGTTGGAGTAGGCAATAGCATACATAAGGCATGTTTACTAAACTGTGCTGCCAGGTAACCTGGGGTTCAATGCGTGTCAAGTGCGCTGCAGTAAAATTTACCATGTGCCAAAAAATGTGGCGATGATAAAAATCCCACGCTACCCGAGACTGGAGGATTCAGGGGCAGAGCGCGCACACCAGGATAGCGTAGGCGTATTTGGTGCGTGCTCACCAGTAATGTTTCATTTAGTGCAGGATCACTTACTGCTGCCGCTACCTCAGTGGGTGGTATTGAGGGCGCCCATGCTGGTCACGCCAAAGTGAATGAGTGAAGGGGTGGCGCAAAACCCATGCTCGTTATCTGAGGACATGCCAGGCACACGTCTGCTTAGTAGCGTAGACTGAGCGCAACCCCTGCCCTCATTTTTGTCGCTGAACATGCTCTGCTAGTGCAAACCTTAGTAAACATTTTGCATTTGCGAACCTATGTAGGTTGTTTTTTCAGAGGAAATGTATCCACTGGAAAACCAGGTAGAGAATCTCTGCAGGTCCTTTTTCCCTGGGCAATTTTCATGGGCAAGTGATGTGTAGTTTCCCATTGAGAACCGGTGCAGTGTTTGCAGGTAGAAGCAGCCATGGACTTTACACGTGTCTGCATAATCTTTAAGGGATGACTTCATAATAGGGCAGCCAGGTGTCCAAAAAAAGCATGGGACCAGAGTTCATTTTTTGGCAAAAAGAGTCGAGCAATTCTTGTGAGACAGTATGGAAAGTACACATCTCTTGACCAAGGTTTTCAATTTCTTGCGCATTAAGCATGATCAAAAAAAGTCATCCATAGAAAGAAATGTGTAAGGAAAACCTCCTGCAGCATGCACTGTGGGACCTCTGCCTTGAAAGTGTGACACACAAGAGCAGAGTTGCCAAGTTACCAGCTCCAAGAGTGAGATTATTGCCAGTATTGGTTTTAAATTTGCATTGCATTGCAGTCTGGCATTTGTAGTTCCTAATTTTACCCATTGAAATCAGTGCTGCAGGTCCCAGAATGCTTCAGAATGAGCTTGTCAGAAATGCAGGTCTGGCTTCAAATCTCACTCCTGGAACAGGGTAACTTGGCAACTCTGTAAGAGACCCTCAGCAGTGCTTTGCTTCAGCTGACGTCTTTATTCCTAAAACATTTCACATTGTGTTTAGGTTCCCAACGTCGGTCCTCGGGGAACTCTAGGCCAGTCAGGTTTTCAGAGTACCCACAATGAATATGCATGAGATAGATCTGCATACAATGGAAGGAGTGCATGCAGATTTATCTCATGCATATTCATTGTGGGTACTCTGAAAACCTGACTGGCCTGGGAACCATTAGAGATTTGGTGGAGGAGGGGAAACTGTGGTTCACTATGACGGGGTTTCATGTAGCAGTTTACTACTAACTACCATTTTGCTTTTGCCGAAGGGGTGCAATAAGCAGTAACTACATAGGCCTCTTGGAATGACACTGCCTGTAAGATGCAGATGTGAACATGCAAAACCTGCTCATTCTATTGATATAAGAGGTGTGACTTACTGCTGTGGCTACCAGATGGCCCTAGTCCATCAGGGGCTGACTGAGCCAGTGCTGTGTTTTTAACTTTTACCCAGTTGTTGGACTGTGGAAACAGAAAGCTAGGCTCTTTAGAGAAAACAGGACTATAAATCCCATAACGTAATGGGGTAGAAGAAAAAAAGAGACAGGTTCCACCAATATTAGATGAGATTGTGACATCTGGCAATCCTTATAGACCCATGACAAGGGCTTGACCCCAAAATTTAGCATCATAGGCGTGAAATTGGGAATCATCTGCACATTTCTGGTCATTTTTGCTAAAGAAGGTAGGCAGCAAAATCAAAACAAACAATTTCGAGCAACAGCGTTACAGTCTACTGGGAAAATCATGGGGGTTAGATTAATTCCAATTTCATTTGATAGTTATGGGAACCTGATGTAGTGTAGGCTGCATTCAAAAGATTTTTCCCAGGGGCAGAAAATAGGAACAGGGTGAGCAGGTGCCTGCAGTTTTTCCCTACTGCTTGCATACGGAATATTATTTCCGTATCAAAACTGAGGATTATATTTCCGTGCACTGGGATAAAACCACTACTAGATCAACAGCTGTCATGAGGATTTTCTACAGTAACCTCAACTCAAAGATAATTCAGAAAAGTAAAGAATAATTATTCAACTTAAATAATTCTTTTTAGGCAACTGCTCTCTGTGCAGTTCTGATAGCCACTTCTCAAAAAATATCTAGTAGAACTGGAAAAGGTACAGGAAAGGTGACCAGCATATTAAAGGGGAGGGAATAATTCTCCTATGAGGAAAGGCTGAAAAGGTTAGGACTCTTCAGCTTGGAGAAGAGACGGCTCAGAAGAGACAGGATAGGGGTCTACAAAACCTTCAGTGGCGTGGAAAAGGTAAACATGAATAGATCGTTTACCCTTTCTAAAAATACAAAGGGACACAATATGAAGTTATTAAGAAGTACATTTGATACCGATTGGGGAAAATATTTTTGCACTCAACACATAAAGCTCTGGAATTCATTGCTGTAGGGTATAGTAAAAACGGTTAGTGTAGCCGTCTTTAAGAAAAGTTTGGACAAGTTCCTGAAGGAAAATTCCATACATTGTTATTAAGGTAGACTTGAGGAGAACTTCTGGAATCTAGCTACTTTTTGGGATCCTGCCAGGCACTTGAGACTTGGATTGGCCACTGCTGAAAACAGGATAGTGGGCTTGATAGGCATGTGGACATTTGGTCTTATTCAGTGTGACATTTCTTATGCTCTTATGTTCTTCCAAGAAAGCAACACAACGAATGTGATTCTTAAATTACGACTTCACGATGTATTTCGTATTGGGAAGAGTAGTGGATGCAGGGAATGTTCTTCTGGTTGAAGAAGTGATAGCAAACGCAGTAATGGGACCCAGGCAAGCACTGAATAAGTAAGTACAGAGGAGTCTTTGTGGTGAAGGAAAATTCAGAAATTTACCAGGACATTGTACTGGGAAGCAAATTTGAAAGACTAGATGAATGTTATGATCCTCATTTGCCATTGTATTAAATGGGGCTGTTTTTGTAAAGCCTTTAACATAGAAATTGGGCACTTTAAAACTGCATGTCTGAATATATGTCTATAAGTATTCGTGCGAACAAGAACACATAACATGAAGCTGCAAGGTGGTAAATTGAAAGGCAATGTCAGGAAATATTTCTTCACTGAAAGGGTGGTGGATGCTTGGAATGCCCTCCCGATGGAAGTGGTGGGGGCAAACACGGTGATGGAATTCAAAACGGCATGGGACAAACACAGTGGATCCCTTTACAGCAACAGGATAAAAGCAAAATAAACGGTACCATTTAACTTCTGAACTATCTAGCGTCTCAACAAATAAGGGTGTCCTACATGGAGTGGTGGGTTCACCCCTAAACAAAAACAAAAACATGGGGAGGGCTGGCCTGCACAGAGCGACAGGTGCACCTACTCTTGCCATCTTGCTGGGCAGACTAGATGGACCATGCTGGTCTTTATCTGCCGTCACTTACTATGTTACTATGTATATATACTTTTATGTGGTCTGAGCACAGACATACCCAGCGTGTTTTGTTTGGGCGTAGCTGGGGTGGAATTGCGATGTATGCAAGTTCTTTATAAAATATGCACATAGATACATGGAGTGCATACACACATAGTGCACACACACATAGCGCACACAGACATAGTGGTACCTGCCTCGGAGGAGCTATAAATTTGTGCACTATTGGAATTTATTGTATGAGCTAATTTTTAAAGGTACCTAGGCATCTACTGCATGTGGTCCTTCTAAAATAGGCATAAAGTAAGTGTCTTTTCTGAATATTTTCATAGGTGTCCTGTTATAAAATTACCCCATGTGTCTACGTTTTGGTAGAATTTGGAGGTTGGAAAACTGGAGGACTAGAAGAAAACCCTACATTTTGTGTCCTTAACATTTAGAATGTTATTATCACCAATACCATGTTGATATTGACCAATGTGCCTATTACCCTCCTGCTGTTTTGCATACCCATGTGCATGCTAGGAAATACTGATGAACCTTTACTACAGAGCAGCGAAGTGTCCCAATATAGATATCTGAACAAAAGAGTCACGTTTCCATGCTCCACGAACATCTTCTAATAAATAGATAAGTAAGTTATGCAAAAGTGGCTGAGGCTGTTTTTAAGATAGCTCAAAGCACCTTTTTGGTTAGAGGGGCCAAACAAACTAATCTCCTCCCTGCCCCCAAGCTGTCTAGCTGCTGATGCTGTGTCAAACAAAATATTGGTGGGGCCATTCTGCTGCCTATGGCTATGCACAATTAAATACTGTAAAGATGTATACATTCAGGTATATGTGGATTTGGGGTTTGGCTTCAGTGGATCATCTATTTTCACATATACATGTTAGAGACAAAGGAGTCCTGTTACTAAAAGTTTTAGCATGTTAATGAAGTTAAACCACGTTAAGTGCCCATGTGCGTTAACTTTATTAACGCATGCTAACCTTTAGTAAAAGGGCCCCAAAGTTGAGATAGGTTTGGTAAACAAAAAAAATCATCATCAAAAGAGATTTTTCATTTCACATCTATGGGAAGAAATAAAGTTTACTCCTGCCTGCAGTTCTGCACTCAGAATTCAAACTTCTGTGTCAAAAGGTCTGATGCAACACAGAAAGAACATCATTAAGAAAGTGCAACATTTTGAATTATTGTGTGCAGAATTCAAGCAAACTGTAGGTGGAACCTTTTACTTGGACTAACTAAACACATCAGTAACTAGCTTCTGTCTATGAGAAAATACTTGGGACATTTGACATTTTATAAAAATCAGGGTCCAGGGGAACATAAAGCATGGGAAATAGCGTGGCAGCTCCTCAGTGCCTTGAAAACCTTTATAGTATTCCAAGAAAGAGTAACTTGTGCTTCACATTTGTCAGTGGTTGGATACTGCGTGCCACAAACAGGGCCGGTGCTTCCATTAGGTGAACCGGGCAGTCGCCTAGAGTGCTGATGTTCGGGGTGTGCCCCATTGTGGCCGCTGCTGCCTCTCTCCAGGATCTGCAGCAGCAGCGGCAATGGCATTGAAACCACCGCACGGCGCTTACTGAACTCTCCAGTGCTGCGTTGTGGTTCCTGCCTCTATTACCTGCCGCTTCTGCTCCCAGCCGATGCAGACTTCCGGCTTGCATGCTCCCACTATCCAGATGATTTATCCAGAGAGCAATGTAGGCCAGCTTTTTTGCCAGCCTAAACTATCTACTCCAAAAGGGGGAAACCACCGTAATATAATTTTTAAAAATATATTTATAAAAAATTATATTACGGTGGTTTCCCCCTTTTGGAGTGGATATTTATATGGGAGATCTAATGGGACCTTTGTGATTATATAGCCTAAACTATCTGGCAAGCTGGATAATTGCTGCCCTGCTGTGGGGATACTGCCCATGCTCTGCTCTAACACTGTCCGGATAGTGCCGAAGTGGTCAGCGATGATATTCCGCAGCACTATCTAAATAGTGCCGCAGGATCTCAGTATTGGCCCCTAAGTTTTCAGCTGAAAATTCATCTTACTTTAGGAGCTTTAAAGTTATGCTTATAAATTTAGACCCGTCATTCATTTGCCTAGCTTCATAAGCCCAGTACTGAAAAGCAGTGCAAAGCTATTAACTTTTCTCCCCGCCCTTAATCTGCCCCTGTGCCACTCATTTTTTATACTCCTAAATTTAGGAATTAAGTGAAATTTTGAGAACAAATTTTGGAACTCAGCTGTGGTAAATTTTCAATGATGCCAATGTGTTTATTTATTTCATTTCTTATAGCCGTAGACCTTACAAATGCTCTGCCACTTACAGTTGACCAATGAAATAATTAGCAAATCAAACAAGCACATTAAACAGACATAATATAAATAAAGTAAAATACACAACCAATATAGGCCTGCCTAAAATTATTAAAGCATTTCAAGCAGGATTCCTGGCCATTAAACAAAGGCTTGTGCAAAGTAATAGGCCTTCAGCTGTTTTTCAGAAGTCCAACTTGTATCATGCAATAATTTCAAGGCTACAGGCAGATGGTTTCATTCATGTGGAGTGGAAATGGACAGGATCTGGATCCACTGAATTTGGGGAAGTGAAGGACATCTTAAGAGTTTTTTTTAACCTTGAAAAGGGGGAAATAAAGCTCCCAATGGATTGCAATTGGATGATTAATCCCAAGTTTTGGAACAGTAAAAATCAAAATCAGTACCCTAAACCGGATGTGAAACTCAATAGGCAATATGTAGAATGCTTGTAAATGGGGGGTAATATGATCATTATAATATTACTGCAAGATCAAACACGCTGCAATATCTTGCACTTTCTGCAGGGGTTTTAAGTATGAGACAGATAACCCGTACAGGATTATGCTTGAATAATGGTTCTAAAGTCACTAATACTCAGAAAATTCTCAAGCCTTCTACAACAGTTTGTGGGGCACATACAGAGTGATTTACAATTCAGATTAAAATACAGACAGGAACTCCATTTTTAAAGGAAAGAGAGTACAGACATGATAGGAAGGAGAGAGCGTGTAGTCCAGAGGTGCGACAGGCTAATCTTTCAGGCTTGGCCCGATTCCGAAGGAGAACTCAAATAGATATGTCTTGATCAGGGACTTGAATTTCTTGAATGAGTGTTCCATCCTTAGTGTCTTCCCTTGCATTAAGGAACTCAAGTAGCTGCTTGGGCTCAAAGAAAAGGAAATGTTTACCTTGTTTATTTATTTATTTAACTGCATTTATATCCCGCTTTTCACCGGGTCAAAGCGGTGTAACACGTAACATAGGACGGGGTAATTTTTTGGGTGGGGCCATCACCAAGGTCAACAATTAATGATTTGGGTAGACATAGACATAATTTACTCCTGTTGAATCTAAGTATTAGGTTATGGTGGTCAAAAGATGTTCACGGAATAGGATTGTCTTCAGCTGTTTCCTAAATGATGATAGGAAATATAACAATGAGAGGGGAATTTTAACAAAAAAGTAGCCCCCACGGACAGGGTCCTGGCCCGATAAGCCAGGAATTCATTCCTCCTTAATTGGGTAGCCCAAGAGAGATCAGGAAATATACAAACTTGTGAACCCAATAATTTCTCATTAATGTTCCTAAAGAAAGACTGAGGAATCAAAACCTTATCGGATTCCAGTGTCAGGATAACAAGCATAGTAGTTCTCTCCGTTATCACTTCCAAAGAACTTTCCAAGAAGCCAGTCAAGTTCCCAATCCCACACAGTGGATCCTCTGAACCTACTCTGGCTGCGCCAGCAGTACTAACAGAGAGGTTTTGAACCCTGGTCTGGGGAGGCAAATGCTTCTGTGGGATCTTAAGCACCTCACTGAAGTATTTACTCACCATTTCCATGGGGGACATGAGAGGAGACCTTGGAAAGTTCAATAAACGAACAATGTTCCTTCGTGCTTTATTCTCCAATTGATCAGTCTTCCTAGTCAGTACCGATCTTTCCTTAATCAAAACCACATGCTCCTCATGAAGGTGTCCCAAATCTTCTTTCAATTGTGATAAAGCACCAGCCTGCAACTCTTGGCCCCTGGAAGCCTCAGATATCGCCAGTTTCATATTGGAAAATTCAGAACTTATTGTACCCACAACAGCAGTTAGAGAAGTAGTCAAGGCCGATATGGCATCCCACAGTGCGTCCAAAAGTTATAACAGCGGGTTTAACCAAGCCCCGACTAGTAGGAAGCTGCACTCCTCCAGACCCTGTCAACCGCGAGTCCACCGTGGGAAAAGAGGGCCAGTTGCAACACCTCCATCCAACTGCTGCAGCAATCCGGGATGCAGGTCTGAAGCCTCCAACATCCGCCTCTCACTTCCAGACACCGGCATACTCTCCAGCAGACCGGGTGAGAGAGGAGGGAACACACTTCCTGGCTGAGTCGGGGGGAGCACACTGATCTGGTGATAGACTTACCCCTGATGTGCCCAGCACAGCAAACAATTCATCATGGTGTGCCGGCAAAGACGCCTCTCTGAACCCAGCAGCCACAAATCCACAGAAGTCCAAGGTTTTCTTGTCAGCGACAGGAGGCAGCGAGAGACCCCCAGATAAACCTGCCTGCTTCCTTTTCCGCTGCCCCATGATAGACTAAGGCAGAGTTCGTCGCCGAAACACCGTCCCCTCACTGCAAAGCTGCCGCCGGGAATCCACTTCCTGCTGCCATCTTGCCTCCCGGAAGGTGGAGGTATTCTAAATGCCCCCCATATGCTTTATAATGAAGACCAGTAACAATTTTAGTAACCATTCTCTGCACAGACTCCATCCTATTTATATCCTTTTGAAGATGCAGTCTCCAGAATTGCACACAATACGCTAAATGAGGTCTCACCAGAGACTTATACAGAGGCACTGTCACCTCCTTTTTCCTGCTGGCCATTCCTCTCGCTATGCACCCAAGCATCCTTCTGGCTTTTGCCATCACTTATTCTACCTGTTTAGCCATTTTAAGATCATCAGAAAGAAGCACGCTCAGGTCTTGCTCTTTCGTGGACAGAAGTTCTTCACCCCCCTTCACTGTACCGTGTCCTTGGATTTTTGCAGCTGAAATTCAGACCCTCAATTAATTTGGCTAGATAATGCAAACTGGATATAGGTCTAAAATGATAAAAAATGTTGGGCTCAATATTCAGCAGTTGTAGCTAGTGCGTTTACTGCGACTAGCTATTGCCACTCTGCACTAAACCCATATCTAGCCACTGGCTTTGAATATCCAGGTCGGCTGGTGATATTCAGCCACTGCCTGGTTATCTTCGGTGACGAAAGCTAGGACAGCCTTTAATGTGGCTAACATTTGCTGTTGAGGGATAATTGAGCAGTAGCAGAATATCGCTACCTGGTACTGCCTACAGAATACTGCGATGCTAATCGGTTAGCATCGGGGCACCGAGCAGCGGCATTTGCTGAACATCCTACTTACAGTTGTGGTCAACGGTATTGGCACCCTTGCATATTAGGTATGAGAAACGATTGGAAATATTCCAACTGTATGTCACTATAATATTTTAATAGTATGTTCAAAGGTATACAACAACAAAAAAAAGATGTCTGTGCAACTTAGACATAGTAATTTCTGAGATAAAAACAAAATATTATCTGGACAGGATTAATTGCACCCTTCACTAATATCTGGTTGCACAACGCTTGGCAGTCATGACAGCCTCCAAACATTTTTTGTAACCATCTACTGTATAAGTTTCCCACATCTGTCTGCTGGAAATTTCTCTCACTCTTCAACTGCGATTTGTTTCAGCTCATGAATGTTTCCAGGATTCCTTTTATCAGTGGCATATTTCAGCTCTTTCCAAGCATTCTCGATTCAATTCAGATCAGGACTTATTGCTGACCAGTTTAAAATGGTCCATTTTTTCTTTTTTAACCATTCTTTTGTATTTTTGCATGTATGCTTAGGGTCATTGTCCTGCTGGAGGACCCATGACCTTCGACCCAAACCTAACTTTCTGACACTAGGTAGCATATTTCACTCCAAAATACCTTGGTAGTCCTCTGACTTCATGATTCCTTTAATACGTTCCAGGCCTCCAGTTCCTGAGGCAGCAAAACAGCCCCACAACATTATGGAACCTCCACCATATTTAACTGTAGGAAGGGTGTTTTTTTCCTTATAAGCTTCATTTCTTCGCCTGTAAATGTATCACTGCTCTGCATTGCCAAAGAGTTCAAGTTTGGTTTCCACAGAACATTTTCCCAGAAGGATTGTGGTTTCTCAAAATGGGTTTGGACAAAGATCAGACATGCCTTTTTATGTCTGTCTTTAAGCTGTGGGGTCCTCCTTGGCCTTTGCCCATGAAGTCCTTCTTTGTTTAGTGTGCAGTGTATGGTGTGAGTTGAAACCACTACTTCAGATTGCTCCAGGTCAGTCTTAAGCTCTTTGGATGTTGTATGTGTTTTTTTTCCAAAAGTTCGCACTAACCTTTGAAGAGTTCAGGGATTAAATTTCCTCCTCCCGCCACATTTTAGGAGGTTCTAGTCAGTTCCATGAGCAGAAAACCTCTTAATAACATTGTAAACTGTAGATTCAGAAATCCGAAGGTCTTTCGAGATGGCCTTGTACCCCTTTGAAGTTTTGATGTTTGGCGATAGTAGCTTTTCTGAGGATCTCAGACAGCTCTCTTGTCTTCAATATTGTGAAAATGGAACAGGGGGTGAATGTGGCCATTTTAAACATTGGAGCCATTATTCATTGATTGATTCAGTTCGTGTGAGAACTGACAATTGATCACAGGTACGTCTAATTTTACTGCAGTGGGAATGTGGTTCTTCTGTACAAACTCATTTGAATTGTTTATAAGGGTGCCAATATCATGTTCTGGCAATGCCCCAGTTTAATACTATTTCCTTTTTTAATTGGTCCTGTTTTATTTGATTCTTTTATGTGTCAAATATATGTGGATATATAGTCGAAAGTCATTTCACTGGCCATTTTTTTAGGAGATATTGGACATTAAGGGATTGAATTGCAAGGGTGCCAATAATGTTTACCAAACCTGTAGTGGCATTTACATGGTTTGTAGATCTGCAAACCACATAACTGCCTTTGAAAATCAAGCCCGCTATGTCTAAATCCAGTTTTAGAAATGGCCAAACCACCACTTACTTCAGGATGGTGCAAATACTTCCGAGTTAAAGAGCTGTACCAATGAAACCAATATTTGTAGCAGTGAAACTTTAAAGCTTTATATAGGGAGGGACTGGGTCTAATTTAGAAGCGATGCTAGCCAGCCAACCTAACATCTTTTCTGTATCTTGAGTAGAGACTATAGTGAACTCCATCCATCCTGGAACCTCGGGGTAGGGTGTCTTTGTATAATTTCCTGCCTGCAACAATGTCAAGTCACTAAAATTTTGGACCTTAGGTTGCAGATATTGAGCATATTGCTGAGGGTCAGCCTGAGATGATTGATTTGGAAGGGTTAGCTTTCCGACAAGCCCGAGGAGGTCTTCAGCACTATTCAAAAGGATGGCACTGTTCAAATGAATTGTAAACATTTATTTTTAGCTCATAACATCACAAAACGATAATGTGCTAAAGGATGTAGATAATTCTCTAACTTGCCCCAGTTTTAATCTACGCCATTTACTTTCTGCTTTCCTAAGGATTACTTTCTTCCTCTGCACCTCTTCAAAATACCTGGGTTCTCTATGTTCCCTGATGGAAATTCTCATCAGAGATTGAGCATCTTTATCAAGGATAGACTCTAAGTTTTGGACTATTAAAGGCATATGCTGGATTTAATCCTGTTGCTCTAATTCATGTGAAGTCTCATCCCAAGCAAAGGAGAAGCTTTGTGGGTCATGATCTTAGTGATATTTACTCAGTTTTTCAGACATATTGAGGGTCATACTAAAAGGCTTAGTTGTGGTTTGGATGTCTGCACACATGCACATGGACATTGAAATCAAAGACACATCTTCGTAACCATAAATGCCGTACACAGACGTCTCTAGTACAGGGACGTTCAAGTAGGCACAGGGGTGTGGTAGGGGCATGTCTGGGGGGAGGGGCAATGGACTTACACGTCCCCATTCTATCCCAGAAGCAGCAGAGCCATCTGCAGGCACAAATGAGTATGAGGAAAGGGTCTGTTTTCACCTGAAAACATCAAGAGAGCATGGAATTAAGTGACTAGCTTTAGATCACAAAGTCCCACACTGGGATTTGAGCCCTGGCCACCCAGGTCTTAAGCTACTACTCTAACCATTATGCTATTAGATGCTTTGGTTTTGCAATGCTCTCCTGGGGATGTCTATATAAACATTTGATACACGTGTCTATAGGGCACATCCACGTTTCTGGAATTGTGCCTGAACTTGCATGTGCCTGCCTTTCTTTTCAGACGTTCTGGCATTAACATCCCAGATCGAACTTGGACATTCCATTTGGACCGTGCCTCAGTGTGTTTCACTTGTCAGTGGCATACTACGAGCATCAGATTGAAGCATAGAAAGATATTTCCTAGGTACAAAAATTAAATCTAAGCAGTGTCCTTTTTCATGCATTGCTGCTTTGACTAGCTGAACACGACCTAAGGACTCCACAAAATAAATAACTGGGCAGCTGTGGGAGAGGCTCAGTCAATTGGCACATTAAGGTGGCCAGAAGAGCATAGTTTAAGAGATTCATGTCCAAAGTACCCATAATTGATCCAGAGGTGTTCCCATAATTGGAGGTGTTCCCATAATTGATCCAGATCAATCAGTGAATTCGGTGGGCAATAGATCAGATATATCCCCCAAGTTCTGAAAGAAAACTTCAAATATTCAAAACCTTCTAGACTCTCAGCATTAACTTTAGAATACACAAAGTCATATCATATAATGATTAAAACTGCATTACCCCTCTCACTTGCTCCAGGGCAAACTTCCACCTTGTCATTCACAGGCAAAACCTGGTTCAATAGCGTCACATCACTATCCAATGCCCAAGTTTCAGTAATGCATATGACAACGGCTTTAATATTGAGCATTAAGTCATGAACCACTTCAAGCTTATTTTTATTGAAATGGAATCCATCTTTTGTAACTGCAAATTACCTGATCGCAGTGCAGAGATCAAGTTCAGAGGCCCAGTTTATCATTTGGTACAATGGATGAGCGGCCAAAAGCCGTAAGAGCTGGAATAGCGAGAAAAGCCATATCACACCAGTAGTAGCACAAAATGCGAGAAATGAATTTAGTTAAACTGTTTCCAAATGTGTCCCAAACGTGCACAAAGGGATGTGGCCTGGCCCTTTGGTATGATCCTTCGGCACAACGCCTGAGATGTGATGTCGTAGGACTTCACCATCTGAAGAGAGCTCCCAGTGGTGATGTCATCGAAGGGGAAGAGCTTCCTGCTTCCGGCTTGAAATATAACACAGTCTCCAATAGATTAAATCAAAGTCCACTGTTAAATTCAGGTTCAAAAGAGCTCATGCCCTCAGGCAGCCAGCGAAACCTTTAAAACTGTAGGTCTTCACTGTCTTCAGAGCGTTCCCGATGCTGTTATTATTTAGAAGCATAAATCTCAAAGTTAGGAGCATAAACTGTTTGAATATTGGCTTCATTGTATATGAAGGTAAATAAGGTCCAAAAGACTCATCTACTCTTCACAAAGTATTTCCTGTTAGCTATGTACACGGAAAGAAATTTCAGTTTGTTTTTGGATCATTTTCAATTTTTTTCCTCCAATTTTCAAATATGCTTTGGTTCGTTTCATACACGGATTTTAATCAAGTCTTTTAAAAACATTTTAACACTCATTAACTGACTTAGCACGCATTAATTTGGAAGTTAGTGCATGTTAAATCAAATTAGTGTACACAAAATTATTTAAGGCACACTAGTAAAGCAAATGTGCACTAGAGAATGTGCATCCTTGTTTTGTTTTACAGTATCATAGATAACAGTGGAACTGTGGTTTTATTTTCACTTCTTGGTAAATAAGAGTCCTCTATGCTTTTCTCATCCTTTCTTGAAGTCAGTTATTATTTTACCACTACTGCAAGGCTATTTCATGCATCCAACACTATTTCTGTGAAAAAATATTTTCTAATAAAAGGAACCGATCAGTGTGTACTAAACCACAAAAACGTTCATGATTTAATACCTGTTTTTACAAAATTTACCTACAAGATTCAAATGAGCTCTTGGCTGATTTACATCCTTTTATGTAAATTTGTGCAAAATTTTTCTTGTATAGTCACGGCCAAAAACTTTGCTTTATCCTGACTGTAGCAATGCACGAGAAAATAAACAATTCTTCTGCCTTTGTGTAAAAGTGGCAAGATTTGAAGGGCTCACTACCCCAAATGATAGGCCCTCCCCAATCTCCCCTGGGAGGCCTCTAATCTCTAATGTCTGGTGTCCTTGAACCCCTCCTCCCTAGTCTCGATGCAGGGTATATATAAATAAATGAAACCCACCCCCGCACTACAATTCTACCCCTGAAATAAAAGAATCTAGGAGCCAGCCCTGCCCCCTTCCCTCTGACTCATTATTAAGAGCTCTGGGGACTAGTGGAGGCAGGAACCATCCCCGTTCGCTTCTGTCCTGGTGCCTTTATTTGGTAGTCTGGTCATAGCAATAGAGCAAGGGCAGAAGCAGGGCCATCTGGAGACAGAAGCCGCGGGGGCAAGCACAAATGGGGATCCCTCCTGCTCTTGTCATAGAACAAGTCAGATCCCTGGGGGGAGGGGGGGAGATGGGGGAAATGGGAATCCTTAGATTATTTTATTTAATGGGTGGGACTTTGGTGTAGATGGGGGCCTTTAGATATTAATGCCCTGTGCTAGGGTTGAAGAGGGGGGTGTTCCAACACTTTAGACATCAGTGTTTTGAAGTCTCCCTGGAGGTTAGGGCTTTGAGGTCTCCTGGAAGGGTGTTTGGGGGATCTTTTCTTAATTCATTTACGTCCTATGTTGGGACTGAGGGAGAAGGTGGGGGGCACACTAAACCAGGAATCATAGGGGGCCTCCAGTTAGGGCCAGTGGACTCTAAATCGTACAGCTGACACACAGAGGCCTTCTTTTCTTTTTTTTAATTGTAGCTCTGGACAAAATAGCTACACCTTCAGAAGCGTAGTCATTTTTTTGTGAAAGCGGACTGCAAAGCCTTTTTTGTGAGCTTATTTTTGTGAATTTTGCCATTAATGATTTGCTATTTATGATTTTTCATCCCAGCAGCTCATTAATAGCAAATTGAGCTACACGTTGTGCAAACGTTTAATGCCGCGAAGGGTGCTTTTTCAAAGTGACTTTGCAGAGGTGCACCTCACGTGAAAAATAGCAGAAAATCCCCTGAAATGTATCATTTTTGAGAGTTCCCAGTCATTTTCTGCAATTTTTCACATGAAGCACACTTTGGTGAAATCACTTTGAAGGCCTCTGTTTGCTCAGAGTTTCTGTGCTCTGCAATTGGAAGCACCACAGATTCAGCTCAGTGGGAAACAGTGATGTAGAAAGCTCAGTAATGCATTCTAAAGCAGTGGCTATGTGATTACAAATCAGCCGTCCAATGGTACCTCTAGAAAGTTCTTTTTCTTTTCTTGCAATAGAAAGCTGCAGCTACCAAAAAATCTTTAATGAGAACTTACTGTACTCTTTCTGGGCTATACCTTAATAGACATTCATTTCCTGATCATTCATTAATCTAACATGAATATGTTTAACATGCCAAAGGTTAATACAACATGAAGCACAGACTACAATAACAAGTCAAAAGTCAGCCTTGGAATTGCCTTTTTTAATTGCATGTAATATGTACTTTTTAAAATGCATGTAAGGTCAGTTCAGTGGCAAACAAAATACAATTCTTGGTTTAAAATTAACTGGCATTCCCAGTGAAGGAACTTGGCCGAGACAGCAAAGAATTTCTCTCTGTCTTTCTCTCTTAGTTAGTCCATTTGGAATGGCAAAAAACAAAGGTGAACAATAAAATTATAAGTGTTGTGTTTTTTTTTGATTGGGCAGTTTCCTTCTGCTTCCTTGCACCTCCAACACAGTCAGAACCAGAACTGGGCTCTGACACCACAAACCCTATTTTATATCCACCTGATATACCTATTATAGTTACTGCGATGAAAGTCCTTGGCCAGGGACCATACACCATAGTTTCTTTCAGAAACCTGCAGTCATGGGCCCTGAATCCACCCACAAATTGTTATCCTTAAATAATTACCCTTAAGTAATGACCTTAGGCGCCTTCTGCAGCAGCCCAAGGCACCACTTAGGGATCAGAATGGACACAGGGCCACCAGACTGGCCCTGATGATACTTTTTCATTGGGCTTGATGTATTTCTGACTAATAATGTCGCCGGCATATTTGTTTACTTTTATTTTTACATGGTTTCTGAAGTAAAAAAAAAGCTTCTGGTAGGAGTTAGGGTTGGCCTAGGGATTATTGATGCCCCGGGCAAACCTTCAGTCTTGTGCCGCTCCCATAGCCAGCATCCCCCCTTCCCTACTTTCCCCTTGATCAGTGCAGTGACTCTCTTTCAATTGCATAACACCCCCCCACCACATGTTTAGCATTTTCCCTTCTCTTCACCCCTCCAGGTTTCCATCATCTCTCTGTCCCTATCCCGCAGGTGTTTAGCATCCCTCCTTTCTTTCCCTACCCCCCCTTTGTCCAGCATCTCTCCTTCTCTGTTTCATCCCTCCATAGTACAGCATCTCTCCTTCCTTCCCCCTCTTCCCACTGTGCCCAGTCTCTCCTTCCCTACCCCCACAATCCAGCATTTCTTCTTCTCTACCTCCATACTTCAGCATCTCTCCTTCCCGCCCCACAGCGTCGAGCATTGCTCTGATCTTCCCTATCCCTTGCTGCTACTGCTTCCCTACATCTATCCTCTGTTCCAACTGAGCCCAAATCAACACAGCTCTGGGCCTTTGAGTACCTGCATGGCCGCAGTCAAGACCTGCTTAGTTCCGCCCCTCTAACTCAAATTTCCTGTTGGAAGGGGAAGGGGTGGGATTTAGCAGGCCTAGCATGCAGCTCATATGGGTACTCAAAGACCCGCCTTCTGCGCTTCTTCCACTATTAGTATCAGTTTCAGAATGTAGGTTTAAGTTAATGCCAACATTAAGTAAGAGTCATATCCAATAACTAGAGAAGAAAAGAGAATTTCCCCTTAGAATTTTTTAAATTCTGCAAGAAGGGTTATTTCCACTCCTCCAGTCTAAAGAGAGAAAAAGAAATGAATAATATGAACAAGCAAAGGATCCCTGGTAGGGAAGCCAAATTCCATAAGGAGTGGGACTTTCTTATTCACAGAGCGAAACCCAAGCACCAAAAATACACAGTGGGACTCAGGGAAGTGGCATAGCCAGAAATGAACTAGGGGATGGGACTCAAGGCCAACATGGGTGGGTACTATGTATACAGTGTAGGGGGCCTACTGAGCCACAGGGGCCACTATCTCACCCTACATGGAGGAAGTACATGGAGACCAATTTCTCAGCAATATTCACGAGATCTTTATTACAGGATATCCTTTTCTCAGCATAAATTCTTCACAAACAAATTCTCTAACACAGTCACTTGCAGGTACCAGGTAGCTACTGTGTAGGGATAGACAGAAGAGAAAGGTTAATGGGGCAATTCAGCACACTGTCACCTCCGTGGCAGGGCTCAATAAACTCCCCAGTTTTTCCTTTGTCCCAGTCTGTTTTTTATACAGTTTTTTCTGAAAGGTTGGCAGAATAACAATGGTTAGTTCTTTCTTTGCAGCTGGGGTTCTAAAGATACTTTTTCTGCATAGGATTGGCATAATTTCACTTTCTCAAGGTTCAAGTAGCATAAAGAACATCATGTCACCTTCCCAAGGTCAGTGCCTAGTCCCTGGTTTCCCCTCATGTCTCTTTCTTGTTTCATTTTATGTTATCTGGTTTCCTTAGCAAAGCACACAGGATCAGTAACATTTCATCTCACTCACAGGATTTTCTCATGCTAATGTCCGCATTTCATCCTTTTCTTTTCCCCTGATTCTTCTGTTGGCCTAACTGTCGTCAAGGGTCAAAGCAGGCCTGTGGCCTGTATCTTGGCCTGCCTCAGAGGACTAGCTACATACGCACTGTCCCATTTCCCAACAACTCCCCCCCCCCTTCAGGATTGAGTAGCAGAGCATCCTCAACACTCACCACTTACTTCCAGCCAGGGTGGCGCTGTAGGGGAAAAGCATAGGCAGAGTGAGCGATCGAGTGCATCTCCATGTACTCTGAGGTGACCAAGGGTGATGCAGTGCTATTGACAACCAGAATGCGAGTAACTTGATTTTTTGCAAAGAGACAGGGAGCAGGTACACAGGAAATAAAACAGAATGACAATAAGGAGTAGAGCTAGAAGTACAAATAGCAGATTCTTTTATCCATGAACTAAGGCCAGTGAACCAGGAGAAAAGATTATTAAACCAGTTGTCAATGGAGGAATCAACTTCACTTTCAGCATGCATTCTAGCTGAAAGAGCATGTCATTGTTTAATAATGAGGGATAAATTGCCTGCTGCTCTAGAACTAGGGGGGGGGGGGGGGTAATAGAGGTACGGCACGTCTTTGACACTTCCAGTGGAGTCAAGTAGATAATCATGAGCAAGTCTATTTTGCTGTGTCATAAGGGTATTAGCAACAAGCTCAGCAGAGAGTGCATTAAAACCATCAGTAGTAGAATTAACTATTAACATCAAATCATATCGCACTTTTTGCAACCATTTAGCATTGGTACACCTGGGGTAAAGAAAGAAGCAGAACATACTTCAGAATTCGAGAAAAAACGAAATTCATAGGTAACGTCATTTTTCTTTAAAATAATTAGAACGCTTAGCACACAGTGAACGTGTATAACGAGCCTGATGATGATAGGGGTGGGTAGATAAAAGAAAGGAAAAGTTCTGGGAGGGAAAAAACAGCAATGGGGGACATTAAGAAAACAAAGGAACATATATTTGTGCAATTAACTGGCAGACAAGAGTAAACAGTTGCACCATATTGATAAAAAAAGATCCATGAACAGCATCCCAAATGCTGCATGGTGTATAGTGAGGTTGGTCTGAGA
Organism: Ichthyophis bannanicus; assembly: GCA_033557465.1. Taxonomy (NCBI): domain Eukaryota; kingdom Metazoa; phylum Chordata; class Amphibia; order Gymnophiona; family Ichthyophiidae; genus Ichthyophis; species Ichthyophis bannanicus. The sequence goes on along the minus strand of CM066032.1, from coordinate 1,683,538,708 downwards.
AATAATGGACTTACAATGGGTGCTATTACCTACAAATAGACCACCACTAGGGCCTAACAAACAGGTATTAAAGTTAAGCTGATGGGTAGTGCCTACCGTGCGGCATGAACGCTGGGGGGCCGTGAGAAGACGAGAGGCAAGGTCAGGAGCTTTAGGCGAAGCAAAGGGACAGTTAAGTGCTAAGAAAGGAGGAGAAAGGTAGTATTACAGGAAGCTGGGCTGACAGGATGCCATGTACCGTGGTGGGGGCCTGAGGCACGGCATTTAGAAACAGAGAAACATTGGCAAGGCCAGAAGTAATGTTAGTTGAAGAGGAGAGGAGTGAAAGTTGCATTTTGTCATAGACCCTTGAGCCATTCTTAAAGGTGAGTGTGAACGCATGAACCGTTGTCCAAAAATGCTGAGCACAAGCAGCCATAAGGAGAGCACAAGGAACTTGTGAGTAATCTACTTCCTCTATTAGGAAAAAAGTTGTCATAGAAGAGACATAAAAACGATAACTACAAATGACACAATCAGAGGCATTCTGTGTCTGAGCATGTCGAGCTAATAAATTGTACCATGAGTTAGAAGTGTACATATTGTGGTAGTCTAAAGGAACAAATGTGTCATTCTAGTGAGAAAGAACAGCAAAGGTTAAGGGAAGAAAAGAGAAAAAAAGACAAGTGAGCAAACATATGCATTTTTGAAAGAAAGACATGAAAAGATAATACTAGAAAATTATGAAGTCTGTCTATACTCAAGCAATTGTACAAACAACAAAATAAGGAACAGAAAACCTAAATAAATGGCAAAACAGAAGAAATAAAGAATTCAAAGTAGGCATACTATAGAAAGCAATCTCTTATGTTAATAATTTCAGTTCAGCAGTGTATGCAGTGTTCAGATTTTTTATTCTCTCAGCAAATGCAAAGTCAATTAGTGCTCAGATTTATTTATTTATTTAAAAGTATTTATATACCGCTTTATCCTTGAATCAAAGCGGATTTTACGGCAAGCCAATCAAGTAGGGTAGTGCAGGGGTGTCGGCATGCAATGGTTGTGAGTTTAGTGTTCATGAGTGTGTGGATAGGTAGGTCTTGATTTGGGGTACAATCTTTACAGGTTGAGCTATCTACATTGGGCTATGTATATTTGGCTATATATAGTTTCTTGGAGTCATAGGGTGTTTTGCTGTTGTGGATGTCGTTTCTTGTGTAACTCGTTTTGTTGTGTGGTTGGGGTGGATTGGTGGTCTTCATTGAATTGTTCAATGAATAGGGTGGTTTTTAGTAGTTTTCGGAAATCCTTTATATCAGCTGTTGCTTTTAGTTTATCTGGGAGGACATTCCAAATGGCAGGGGCTGCAAGAGAAAAGGCTCACATGGATGTGGCTTTGTTTGTTCTTGTGAATAGAGTAGGTGTTGGTATATTGTTTTTGGTGCTGTTTCTGTCTGGTCTTTTGCTTGCTTTGGTTTCTATTCCTGTAGTATTCCTGCTGAGATGTTGTTTTTAATTTTGAAGATGGTGAGCGCTGATTTATATTTTGCTTGTGAGGAGATTGGTAGCCTATATAGATCTTGTAGTATTGGAGTTATGTGATCTTGTATTGAAGCGCTAGTGATAATGTGAGCAGCAGTGTTGTGGACTATTTGTAGGGGCGGGTGGTTTGTTTAGGTAGACCTTGGAATAGTATATTACAGTAGTCCAGCAGCGGTGTAATGATGGCCTGGCATACTGTACGGAAATGTTCTTGATTGAGATGGGGTTTTAATCTCCTGAGTGTTGGGAGTTTGAAGAAGGCTGTTCTGGAAATCTTGTTGATATGCGGTTGGAAGGTGATTTGTTTGTCTAGGATCACTCCAAGGTATCTGACTTTGTCTTTTATTGTAATAGATGTATCGGATATGTTGATAGCAGTAGGAGGAATGAATGAGGAGTCTCTGGTGATGATTATTGCTTCAGTTTTTTATGTTGATTTTTAGGTTATTATTAGTTAGCCAGGTTGTAATTTCTTGAATGCAAGTTGATATTTTGGTATAGTTTGGGGAGATCAGTTGAATAGGGGTATATGCCATGAAGTCATCAGCATATATGGCATATTGTATTTTGTGTTTGTTAAATATTTTGCAGATGGGTTGAATATAGATGTTGAAGATAATATATGGAACTGGATGCATTGCAGAAAGTCTCTTTTAAAAAGTTCTTTTTACACACAGGGGCTGGACCAAGGCGTGGTGACTGTGTCTTGCAGGCGTGGTCTATGAGAGGCCACACAGTGTAGAGGACGGTAGCATAGGTAGAGACGTCATCCTGGGTGCTGCCAGACAAGACTTGGAGAAAGGGAAAAGAGGCGGTTCTACCAGTCAGAAGCTGATGAGGAGTCAGAGAGAATAACCGAGGTAGCTCGGACACGGTGCTACTGGCCCCTCAAACTGTCCGCCCCCGCCCTCTCCCCCCATTTTAGTCCAACTCTCCTTTCCCACAGAATACACACATACACCACTCTTGGGAAAAGCACCGGTCGCAGCTTTATTAACTTTATAATATACCGAACATTACAGTTCAAGAATAATCCTCTTAACAATACAAACATCGGAGTAATACCTCACCAGCCATGCTATTAGCAAGGTGACCCGCAGCGGAGCAATGCCTCACCAGCCATGCTATTAGCAAGGTGACCCCACCTCCGCTGCTGCCGCGGTCATGCCAACCGCAATCTTCCTAATCCCCTTTCCCCGACCTCGCCATGTAATTAGCAAAAGTCAGCCAGGGGATGTCCGGGTTGGGGGCACCCCGCCCCCGGCCCAAGTATAGCCTAAGGCTCCGGACTCCGGACCTCCGGGATCCCGCCCCCCCCCGCTGTGACCCCCCTCCCGCCCCCACCCCACCCCCCTAACTTTGGTTGGGTGGGAGGGAAACCGGCCTCGTCCCCGGGGAGGAGTAGGAGCTTCGTCAGCCGTTGCCGACTACTGGCTCCTCCCCACTCAGGCCACACGCCTCCCGCCTCCCAGACTCCACCGCGCTCCCGCGCGCGGCTGGAGCCAATCCATTTTTCCGGCGCCCTCCACGTCATCGCGCTCCCGCCCCCCAGCCGATGACGTCCGCGGGACAGGGCCCACCGCACCGGCCGAGCACCCGGTTACCCTCGGCCGCCGGGACACTGCCCCGCGGCCTTGCATTAACCGAGGTAGCTCGGACATGGTGCTACTGGCCCCTCAAACCGTCCGCCCCCGCCCCCTCCCCCCATTTTAGTCCAACTCTCCTTTCCCACAGAATACACACATACACCACTCTTGGGAAAAGCACTGGTCGCAGCTTTATTAACTTTATAATATACCGAACATTACAGTTCAAGAATAATCCTCTTAACAATACAAACATCGGAGTAATACCTCACCAGCCATGCTATTAGCAAGGTGACCCACAGCGGAGCAATGCCTCACCAGTCATGCTATTAGCAAGGTAACCCCGCCTCCGCTGCTGCCGCGGTCATGCCAACCACAATCTTCCTAATCCCCTTTCCCCGACCTCGCCATGTAATTGGCAAAAGTCAGCCAGGGGATGTCCGGGTTGGGGGCACCCCGCCCCCGGCCCAAGTATAGCCTAAGGCTCCGGACCCCGGACCTCCGGGATCCCGCCCCCCCCAGCTGTGACACCCCTTCAGCCCCCACCCCACATCGCTAACATAGGGAGGGAGGGAGGGAAACCGGCCTCGTCCCCGGGGAGGAGTAGGAGCTTCGGCAGCCGTTGCCGACTTCTGGCTCCTCCCCACTCAGGCCACACGCCTCCCGCCTCCCAGACTCCACCGCGCTCCCGCGCGCGGCTGGAGCCAATCCATTTTTCCGGCGCCCTCCACGTCATCGCGCTCCCGCCCCCCAGCCGATGACGTCCGCGGGCCAGGGCCAACCGCACCGGCCGAGCACCCGGTTACCCTCGGCCGCCGGGACACTGCCCCGCGGCCTTGCATTAACCGAGGTAGCTCAGATACGGTGCTACTGGCCCCTCAAACCATCCGCCCACGCTCCCTCCCCCCATTTTAGTCCAACTCTCCTTTCCCACAGAATACACACATACACCACTCTTGGGAAAAGCACCGGTCGCAGCTTTATTAACTTTATAATATACCGAACATTACAGTTCAAGAATAATCCTCTTAACAATACAAACATCGGAGTAATACCTCACCAGCCATGTTATTAGCAAGGTGACCCACAGCGGAGCAATGCCTCACCAGTCATGCTATTAGCAAGGTAACCCCGCCTCCGCTGCTGCCGCGGTCATGCCAACCGCAATCTTCCTAATCCTCTTTCCCCGACCTCGCCATGTAATTAGCAAAAGTCACCAAGGGGATGTCCGGGTCGGGGGCACCCCGCCCCCGGCCCAAGTATAGCCTAAGGCTCTGGACCCCGGACCTCCGGGATCCCGCCACCGGCACAGAGGACATTAATGTCAGGTCAAAGGCGCCCCGCCCCGACCCCAGTGCGGCCTAGAGCTCTGGATCCCGGACACCTCCGAGATCCCTCCACCAGCACTGGCGACATTAATGTCCCGAAGCCGCCCCCCCCCAAAACCAAGCTGCGACCAGGTGCACCCCCTGCCGAACCACACATACCAAACCCACCAGCCAGTGGTGGCTAAGCACTCCGACACCCCCAGAGGCGAAATACTCCCCCACCCCCGACAACCTTACGCTCGCACCTCAGGAATGCCGGATTATCCAGCGTGGATACGCAAGACCGATGCCCCACATCCGGCCACAACGTGCCCCCACCTCGTCACCCCACTGCCTATTGATTCAGCGTCACCCCCCCCATCCTGCTCGGGGCTGCACCTGACTCTCCAGCCCCCCTTTGCGACAACCCCCGTAAGGCCTTAGGCTGGGTTCAGCCAAACCTGCCCTGAGCTGCCCATATGCCACACATCCCCTGACGGAATACCCGGACCGATAACTGGCGGTCGCAGCCTAAAGAGCTGTCGTACCCGTGTCTAAATAGCCATCATGCCCGTGAACTTCCCTCCCCAGACATCACCGACCCCCAAATCCACACCCCGGCCTATGAATCCGACATACCTCGGTACAGCCCCTTCCCACATGACGGTGTCACCGTCCACTGCCTCGGCAATCGTTAACAGTAATAACAAAGCAGCCCACCCCAGTCGCTACCCATCCCTGCCATCGCGACCTACATCCAAAGGGAGACGATCCCCATCTCCCGGAACGTCAGCTCCTGGCCTAATAGGTAATCCCCAGCACCGGGTCCTTTGCCATACCCCGAGCATACCCCACCATTAAATAGCTCCCAACACCCACCTGAGGGCACTGAACTCCAGCACCCATTCCCCGCTCTAGAACCCTTCGTCTGACCAACCCCCACCCCTCCAGCCATAGCCGGTACGCCCGAAATCCGGAAGGAACAAAGCACCGCCCACAGTCATGCAATGTCAGAAACCAATCTCCCCCGTGCACAGCCGCCCCCCCCCGATCCCGACGTCGCATGACCCGTAACCCCCACCCCCGAACTGCAATCCGGTAGTGCACACCCCCGGAACCCTGTTACGACCCAGGCCCGAAGCGTAATAGGCCAACTACCCCCCCCAGAGAAGTTGAGGGACTGGCCCGGCAGCGCAACGGGCCCCGCCCATTCAAGTGAATACGTTATTCATTCCTCATCCGTATTATTAGTATTATTACTTGTTTTGGTCGGCCAATTCATTAAGTTACTATAGCAGTCACATATGCTTGAGTTTTCCCCCCCCCACTGAACGAGGAAACAGGACGATAGTGGCTGTCCCAGGTGGGCCAGAAAACATTGCCCCACTGTCTCCTAGCTGTTAAAACCCCCACCATGCCTGCCTGACCGGAAAGACCCCCCAACCCCTCCTTCCATCCCCTGGGCACGCAGTAACTGCCCCCGTCCGACCGCTCGCCAAGGCCGACCGACTCGCCTCCCTCACCGACTGATAATGGAACATTATAGCATCCTTTTCTTGGACACCCCGCGAACTGCTCCGTCCTGTTCCACTGCAACCCCCACCCCCTGGACCCCAACCATCCTGAATAAGTCGAACAATCTGTATAACCGCTTCCAATCCGCTGGCACACGGTCTTCAGACTTTACCCGCTTCTCAACCAGCACGCCGTATCCCTCCCCGTGCCCTTTCCGCCCCCTCCACGCGGACGAATAGACGGTGCCGCAAAGGTGGACGACTCCGGATAGCGGCGCTGCCAACACTAATACCGCTATGGCAGCGCGCTGCACCCCCGCTCCCTCTCACAATCGCAGCACCTACCCCCCAGTCCGCCAACACTCACCTGCTGCCCTGGCGTCGCCCCCCTGGATGCAGAAGCCAGGGTCCACCGTCCTTGGTCCCCCGCCGCAGCCCGGCCCGTGCGCTCCGAACGCGGTGGGCCTTCTCCACTCTCCTGCCAGCAAGCCAAGTTCTGAGCGCCATCTGTGGAGACAAAGAGAAAACACAGAGAAACCCAAGGAGGGGGAACCATTATCCATCATGAATAGATAAATGTCCGGGTTTGGGGTTCTTTTTTTTTTTTTTTTTTATAGAGCCATCGAGTCAGTGCGCGCCCACAATGAACCCACAACCCCTCATGCTTTCCCGGCAATGTAAAACTGAAAAATGCCCCACCATCCACCTGTCCTGAAGAAACCCCCCAGACCCCCGGAGCACCAGCAGAAGCGAGAGCCCTGTGGTCTCATGGGCACCCGGCAACCGCTCATCCACTAGGCCAGTCCTCCCTCCCGCTCATCTCAGGGCACCACAGCCAGCCCCCCAGATGAACTGGCTCTCCGCCCCATGAAGCTGGGAACCTCAGGCACCTACCCCTCCCCGCTCGCATTGTGCATCGCCGCCACAGCCGCTGCCACCCCCCCGTCCCCCACCAAAAGCCCCCCCGGCACACCGAACCAGTGCACACCTCCAACACCCCCCAGCTCCCGAGCCCATGCCCCCGGAGGCCCCACAACACCCCCACCCGTCATGCACCAAGGCAAACCTCCCCCCCGTCATGCGCCAATACCAACCCCCCGCTGAGCCTGCCAGCCAGGGACCCCCATCCAGCACTGCCCGCACCCATGCCCAGGCACCCTGCCCCGAGTCCAGCCTCCCCAGCCCTTGGGCAGACAAGGCAGGGCAAAGTGGACCGCGGCCGAGGTCAGCCCGTGCAAGGATGCCGCGCAAACGCCGCCCACCCCCTGCTCGCAGTTCCCCCCCCCGCGCCGTGAAGGCCCACACCCACCACGTGGCTGTGCCTCCCCGAATCCCAGCCGTACCCTCTGCACTACCACCCGCTACTCCCCGTCTACCTCAAGCATAATGTCCCAGACACGGAGGGGGGGGGGCGTAGGATCGTGGGCCGCGCCAGCTGCCAGCAGCAACACCACAACATTATAGTGCAAACGCGGTCTCATCAGACACCTATACAGAAGCACTATCATCGTATTTTTTCCTACTGGCCATTCTTCTCCCTGTGCCCCCAAGAACCTAAACATCCCTCTGGCTGTTGCCAGTTCCTTTTCTACCTGGTTGGTCACTTTAAGATAAGGAGATACAATAACCGCCACGTCCCATTCTCCTTTCCTGCACAGAAATACCTCATCTGCTATACCGCATAACCATACAGCTCTTAGCATTAAATCTAAGCTACCAAATTCTTGACAATTCTTAAAGCTGCCCTATACCCCTCCACATGTTATCAGTAGCCGAGGAAGGGAGCGTGTGCCGCAAGACAGGCAGGCAGCAATCGAGGGGGAGGGGGGGGCGCGCGGCCAGCAGCCTGAACGCTCCGGGCCCGTCCTCCTCCGGCGCAGCTCCTCACTCACCTACCGCACCTCGGCTCGCACCCGCTGCCCGCAGCCCCAGAGCCCATCCTCCCCATGCACAGCTCCTCCCCCCGCGCCTCTCCCCGCACCCGCAGCCCTCAGCCCCGGGGTGCATCTCCCCTCACCGCAGACGGACGAGGCGCCGATCCCTCGGGCTGCCCCCACCCACCACAGACCTCGGTCGGTCCGACGTAGCTCTCCACCCGCTAAACCGGCCTCGTCCCCGGGGAGGAGTAGGAGCTTCGGCAGCCGTTGCCGACTCCTGGCTCCTCCCCACTCAGGCCACACGCCTCCCGCCTCCCAGACTCCACCGCGCTCCCGCGCGCGGCTGGAGCCAATCCATTTTTCCGGCGCCCTCCACATCATCGCGCTCCCGCCCCCCAGCCGATGACGTCCGCGGGCCAGGGCCCACCGCACCGGCCGAGCACCCGGTTACCTTCGGCCGCCGGGACCCTGCCCCGCGGCCTTGCATTTTCTTCAGAGGACTGTTTCTCAGGGAAAATAGTGCTAGGGGTTGATCTTGAAGACAGTTCAGGGCAGTCACTGCAGATCTTACATAAAGTTGTTTTCAAGAGACTATTAACTCTTTCCACTAGTCCCTTCACCTGTGGGTGATAAACACATTTATTTATTTATTTAACTGTATTTATATCCCGCTTTTCACCTGGTCAAAGCGGTTTAACAAAGAAAGGGGGGGGAGGACAGTAATTTATTTTATTTATTTATTTATTTATTTAGACAGTTTTGTATACCGCCTTATCCTTCAATCAAAGCGGTCACAACACAATTGGGGGATACATTTAACATGCGGGGATATGAGACACATACACTAATACTTACAGGGAACATGGGCAATGGAGGGTTAAGTGGCTTGCCCAAGACCACAAGGAGCATCTGTGGGACTAGAAACCCCAGTCCTTCCAGCCCAAGGTTGCTGTCCTCTAGTGGGATTTGAACCCCCGACCTTCCGGCCTGAAGTACTGTGCCCCAACCACTAGGCTACTCCTCCCTCAATTCACATACAAAATGTAAAAAGAAAAGAATTAGTAACATTCAAGCTGTGCTTCAACTACAGCCACTTTTTTTTCCTCCTAAATAAACTTCTCCAACAAAACTTGCATTCAAGGTCCCTTCGCTAGATAACTGACAATATCTCTTGTTACAAAGTTGCTGCAAATACACACCAAACTCTGCCAAGCTTGTTATCTGTACTGTTTGCTCCTTAAGCTTCTTACTTCAGTGTACAATACATTCCAATCCCAATCCATTGGCTCAGAAAATCCATTCCATACTACAGTACAAACTCATACAGATAGAATAAAAAGACTAGCTGTCCAGCTACATTAACACTGCAAAATCCATCATAGAATCTCGTCTCCTTTTCCATATTCAGCTTACTGTCTGTCAAAAATCCTTCTATCACCATTGAGATTATATCTCACTTCGCCCGTTAGGCCCCCTACAATAGGTACTTTTATCTTTACTGGCAAATAATGCCTTGCAGTGCACCTGACAACAGATTTCTAAGCAGTCTGCAACATTTTTTTTGTATCGTGGGTAACGCTAAATATTTTGAACTCAATTGTTTCAAGCCCTTACTAATGCTGGCCCACATACATACCCATAGAAACTGTTCAGTTATTTTAAAAGATGTCTCGACAGGCAGTATCCCCTTCTTTAATTTAAACTCAAACATGCACAGTTTGAGGCATGTTTATTAAACGTTAGCTGCTAAAGCGGCAGATCATGAACAGTATCTCGCTATGGTAGGAATAAACGCGGGGCAACTGCAGATAATGAAATGATTTTCTGTGCTCTTTGCAGAATGCGTGTTATCTGCAGGGATGGGTGGGATTAAGGCAGAGAGTGGGCGTGTCTGCAGTGCAGGTGCCGCTATCGACGCCTCAATGGGTGAAGTTAGCTGCATCCACAATGCTGCCTGAGGGCGTTCTCTGCCTTTTCGGTGTGTTATCTGCTAGGGAAATGCTGTGCACACCCCCAGCAGAAAATACACGGCTTTTGCAGTTAATGCAACGCTATCTGCACTGTTTCAGCATATTTATTTATTGAATTTTAAATCAAATACACAGAAAGAAAAGAACAAGTGCCATAAGTCCAACAAATAATAGCAATGACCGAAAAAGGATTGTACAGCCTATAAGAAATTTCAATTCAATAATATCTATCCCTATTTGGACTCAAATAAAGTAACTTCAGAGGGAAAGAGCTGTTATAATAAAAACACGCAGAAATTAGCAGACAAGTAGACTTATACATTCTAAACAATAGCCATAATATTAACCCTCATATTCCCAAGTTACTTATACGCCATTATAGACCTGTGCAAACTCCCTGTCAATGGCCAGTTCCTGGCTACACCTTTACTACAAACATACATCATAATGTACTGAAAAGCAAAGAATACATTCTAGAAACATTGAGGGGCATATTCAAAGGCCTTTAGCTGGTTTGCAGACTTGCAAGATGCCTAAATGGGATATTCAGTGGCATTAATGCAGTTTGTGTTGCTGACTATCTCCGGTTTTAGCTTCTAAGCGCTGCGATGCCAGCTAGCTAGCGTTGGGGTGTTCTGTGGGTAGAGCGGAGGCGGCACCTGGGAATAACTGGCTAGTGGCAATATTGAGCTGCTAGCTGATTATCCCAAAGCAGCTAAAGTTAGGTACTTTAATGGTTGGCCCACTCTCGCTAACCAGCCAACCCGGATATTCGGTGCTGGTGGCCGAATATGACCCCAGCATTGAATATCTATTTTCAGTGCTCAGTGGTGATGGCTAGCTGTTTATCTGTGTTAGCCACCACTGTTGAATATCTCTCCGATCATATCTAATTAGATAATTTAAAATGATACATTTATATTTATTCTGTTTTCCCAAAATACTTAAGGCAGGAAACAATTAAATACAGTAAACAGCAAAATGCTCAAGGCAGTAAACAATTAAATACAGTAAACAACATTCATTGTATGAAAGAGTAGTCTAGTGGTTAGAGCAGCGGCCTGAACCACAGAGACCAGTGTTCAGATCCCACTGACATGCCTTGGGCAAATCATTTAACTCTTCAATGCCTCGGGTACAAACCTAGAGACCCTTTTATAAACGTGTTTTCATTTTTTGTACTTAATATGTGTTTAGTGCTAACACTAATGTGCTTTAAGTACAAAGCTGTCAAGGGCATGTTCCTGTAACCCAAAAAAATTCGCAATGGCGATGAATAATAATCAGAATGCAAAAATCATCTATGTGCACTATTCTCAAAACTTATTAATTTTTTTCAGGCATGCCATCAGGTGGAGAATGATTTGCTCAACCTCGAAAGCTGGACGTGTCCATATCTCCAGGAACAAGCAGGAATGAGTCTTCACATATGGGTACGTCGGTACCAACGGAGCCTGCGCGGGAACGCTCCCCAGCATCCAATCAGAAAGCTTTTGGGAGCATCCCACAGCGCCTGCGTGCTGCCTTCCCGCCTTTCCCAACTGTCTCTCCTCAGTTGTTCTTTTTCCGCGGAGCCAGCAGGTCGTGTTCCTGTCACCGCAGAACAATTTCCTTATTTTTTTCTTTATTCTTTTCTGTCGCGTCTGCCTTCTTCGACGCTGTACCGGTACCGCCGGTCCTTGTTCTTTTCTTCTTTAAAAAAAAAAAAAGACCTTTTTTCCACTTCAGGTGCACTTCAGTTTTGGGCCTTAGGCCCAAAATTTTTTTCCTTAACTATGGAAAAGCCTGCCTCAGGTTTTAAGAAGTACACAAAATGTGGCAGTACTATCTCCGTCACCGACACCCATGACTGGTGTCTAAAATGTTTAGGTCCTGACCATTCCATAACAGATTGTGTGTTCTGTTCCATGATGTCTAAGAGGGGTCGTCAGAACCGAACTGCCAAGCACAGTACCCTGTTTCCCTCTGATGCGGCTTCGGTGGCATCGACGTCTTCCAGGGCTTCTTCTTCCTCACATGGATCTCAGGTAACTAAACATAAATCAAGCCGATCCTCGAAGGGTAGATCTCCTTCTAAGCATCGAGATGCCTCTGGCCTTGCCCTCGAGGATACTGCACCGGCAAAATTACCCCGGCGGGAGGCTTCGGCCTCTAAAACATCATCATCGGGGTTCCAAGATTTATTTTATTTATTTTTATTTATTTATATTCTCTTATATACCGCGCTATTCTGCATCAGTGCGGTTTACATTGAACAAACTAAAATTACATTGAACAGGGCATTATAACTTGGAGATAACTATTTTACAGGGAACAAGGGCTATGGAGGGTTAAGTGGCTTGCCCAAGACCACAAGGAGCACCTGTGGGACTAGAAACCCCTGTCCTTCCGGCCCAAGGTTGCTGTCCTCAAGTGGGATTTGAACCCCCAACCTTCTGGCCTGACGTACCTTGCCCCAACCACTAGGCCACTCCTCCATTCGATGGTGTGGCCTTGACAGATCTCTTGGTGCCATGCTCTGGGGTACCGGTGGCTTCCACCGGTACCGACTTCCAGGCATTGGCGGCGTTGATGGATCAGAGAATTCTGTTCATGGAACGCAGTCTGGCGGCTTTCCTTGTGGCATCGACGCCCGTGGTACCGTAACAGACTACTCCGCCGGTACCGGCACTAGCATCGCCATCGGTACCGATCCCGGTACCGGTGGCATCGACATCGGCATCGGTGTCCGCTATGCTGGTACTTTGTCCTCTGAAGCTCTCCGGTACCGATACCCCGGTACCGGTGATTCCCGATACCGATCCCGGTCGGTACGGGTATCGGGCATTGCAAGAGCATCCAGACAGACGATACTTTGATTCCTCTGAGGATTCTGAGGAGTCTGTAGATGCAGTGATGCTTCTTCCACAGGAGGAGTCCTCTCCTAAACGTAGGATGTCTCCTCCAGAGGATTTGTCTTTTCAAGACTTTATCAGAGAGGTGGCTCGGGGTCTCTCTATTACAGTGGCACCTGAATCAGAGCCCAGAGCCAAGGAGTTAGATATTTTACAATATCCTAAAACTCCTAAAGAGGCAACTACCTTACCTATTCATGAGATTCTGTATGATCTCATGTTGAGGATGTGGGAAGCACCTCTGACTACCTCTCCACATTCTCGCAGGTTGGACACCATGTATCGTGTCCCTCCTTGTCCTGGTTTCCATAAAACTCAACTTCCTCACCACTCTATTGTGGTTGAGTCTGCAATGAGAAAGATTAGAAGTGCCAAAAGACATGCCTCTAATCCTCCAGGACGTGAATGTAGAACCCTGGATGCTTTTCGAAGAAGAGTCTTCCAACCTTCCATGCTTGCTGCGAGAATTAATTCCTATAGTCTTTACATGGGAATGTTCTTAAAAGAAGTCACTGACCATTGCAGACTTTAAGTCCTTTTATGTCTGAGGATAAAAGGCAGGAATTTCTCACTGGGCTCAAACATGCCCAGGATATCTCCAAATTCTCCAACCGTGCAGCTTTCGACTCCTTTGAATGCGTAAGCAGAGCCTCAGCTATTGCCATAGGTGCACGTAGGATTGCTTGGCTTCAAGCATCTGATTTAGAGATCTGGGTTCAAGAATGAATTGGGAAATATCCCTTGTACAGGTGAGAACCTGTTTGGTAAGGATTGGCAAGCAAAAGCCAATCAGATGAATGCTGAAAATTCTGCTTTGGATAGACTATCCAAATCTACAGCTGCTCCTGCTAAGAAAAGGTTGTTCAAGAAAACACCTTTTTCTAAAAAGGGAAGATTCTACCCTTCTTATGGTCAGTGGGCATCTTCTGCAGCTCAGTTCCCTTCCAAACGTCAGCAATCCTCCAAACAGAGCAAAGCAAAGGCTGCGAGTCCTGCTCCAGCCCAGCAACCTCAGCCCCCTCAGGGCCTTTGACTTTCTGCTAGAGAACATAGCCTTCCTGGCTCTAGAAGGACCAGAACCCTCCACCATTCCAGGAAGGTTATGTCACTTTGCAACCAGATGGGGGCAAATTACAGCAGAGCATTGGACACTCTCCATCATAAGAGAGGGGTACAAGCTTCATTTTTCAAGCTTGCCCCCTCTCTCAAGAGTGCACCAGTTCAATTCTCCAACCTCCCTCCTCAGCCTGTTGGAGCAGGAGGTTGCCACTCTTCTTGCCCAAGGGGCCATAGAGGAAGTGCCCTTTCAACAACAGGGCACAGGGTTCTACTCCCCCTATTTTCTTATTCCAAAGAAAACAGGGGGCTTCAGACCCATCTTAGATCTCAGAGAGTTGAACAGATTCCTAGTCAAAGAAAAATTCAAGATGGTTTCTCTAGGAACTTCAGAGTCAGGATTGGCTTTGTTCTCTAGATCTCAAGGATGTATACACTCATGTTCTCATCCATCCATCTCACAGAAGGTTCCTTCGGTTCCTTTTTCAGGAAAAGCACTATCAATACAAAGTGCTCCCTTTTGGTCTGGCCTCTGCACCAAGGGTGTTCATGAAATGCATGGCAGTGGTTGCTGCTTTTCTGCGCACCCTGGGAATATTCGTCTTCCCCTACCTGGACGACTGGCTCATTCGAGCTCCCACTCAATCAGAGGCCAAGACTTCTCTCACCTGCACAATGCGTATCCTTCAGTATTTAGGGCTGGTAATAAACATCCCAAAATCCAATTTAGTCCCTACTCAGTCCCTGGAGTTTATAGGGGCGTTGCTGGATACCACAAGGGCAAGGGCCTATCTTCCTCAGGCACGTTGCCTTCGCTTGGTGCAGTTAGCTTCTCAAGCAGAGTAAAAACCCTTACTAACTGCTCGAGAGATGTTACAGTTACTAGGCGACATGGCATCCACTGTACATGTGGTACCATATGCTCGCCTTCACATGAGAGCAGCTCAGTGGACTTTATCCATCCAATGGACCCAGGCAGTAGGCTGCCTGTCAGACAGAATAGCAAACACAAGTCGCCTCATTTTGTCTCTCCAGTGGTGGAAGTCCCCTCAAAACTTGTTACTGGGGTCCCCCTTTCAACAACCTCTACCCCAAGCAACTCTTACAACAGATGCTTCTCCAATGGGCTGAGGAGCTCATCTTCAGGACCTCTCCACCCAGGGCATCTGGTCCCCACAGGAGACTTGTCTACATATCAATCTCTTGGAACTCAGAGCAATCTTCCTTGCTCTACGAGTTTTCCACACCCTGCTCAGCCACAAGACAGTCCTTATCCACACGGACAATCAGGTAGCCATGTTCTATGTAAACAATCAGGGAGGAACTGGCTCTCTGTCGCTTTGCAACGAAGCTCTGCGACTGTGGACCCTCGCCAGAGAGCATCACATTCATCTTCTGGCAGTTTATCTTCCAGGTATTCAAAACTCTTGGGCGGACAGACTCAGTCGAGTTCTGCTTCCACACGAGTGGTCCCTACATATGAACCAGATATCCAAGATTTTTCGAATTTGGGGAACTCCGGACATAGACCTCTTTGCAAGTCCATGGAATGCCAAACTTCCCTGGTTCTGTTCCAGAACTCCGGCTCAGGGGGCTCAGGCAAGGGATGCTTTTCCTCCTTCACTGGGGTCAAGACTTCCTGTATGCCTTTCCACCCATTCCCCTAATTCCCAAAACCCTGTTCAAGCTTCAGAGAGACAGAGGCCACATGATTCTCATAGCTCCACATTGGCCACGGCAAGTGTGGTACCCTCTGCTTCTACATCTCTCTCAAGCTCCCTCCTTAGAGTTAGGGTCTGCTCCAGACCTCCTCTCTCAGGAGGACGGAAGGTTATGGCATCCCAATCCCCAGTCTCTGCATCTCAGGGCTTGGTTGCTGAAGGCCTAGATCTCCAGGATCTTCATCTTTCTCAACAAGTGAAAGATGTTCTTTATGCTTCCAGAAAACCTTCCACTAGACGTTCGTATGCTTTCAAGTGGAGGAGGTTTACCATCTGGTGTTCTGAGAAGGGTCTTAACCCCCATGCCATACCTCTGGAATCGTTGCTGGAGTATTTCCTTCATCTGTCTAATGCAGGCTTTAAGACAAATTCAGTAAGAGTCCATTTGAGTGCTATTGCAGCTTCCCTTAGGCCTCTAAATGGACAACCTATTTCCTCTCATCCTCTTGTAGCAAGATTCATGAGAGGCCTCCTTTTAACAAAGCCTCCCATTAGACCACCCCCGGTGGCATGGGACTTAAATTTGGTTCTTGGTCAGCTTATGAAGCCGCCTTTCGAACCTTTAGCTACCACCTCCTTGAAATACCTTTCTTGGAAAGTTATCTTTCTCATTGCTATCACATCTGCATGCCGCATCAGTGAATTGCAAGCACTAGTAGCTAATCCACCTTATACAAGGTTCCATCATGACAAGGTGGTCCTTAGGACTAATCCACACTTTATGCCTAAAGTGGTCTCACCTTTTCACCTCAACCAGGAGGTCTACCTACCTGTCTTTTTTCCAGGACCTCATGCATCAAGTGCAGAGAGGAACCTTCATACCCTGGACTGTAAAAGAGCTTTGGCCTTTTACTTACAAAGGACACAGCAACATAGAAAGTCTTCCCAACTCTTTGTTGCCTTTGATCCTTCTCATTTGGGACAACCAGTCTCCAAGAGAACACTTTCTAACTGGATTGCCCAGTGTATTTCTTTCGCTTATCAGAGCAAGAACCTTTCTCTGGAGGGCCATGTCACAGCTCACAATGTGAGAGCCATGGCAACCTCAATGGCTCATCTGAACACTGTATCTATCGATGATATCTGTCGAGCAGCCACTTGGGCCTCGGTTCATACCTTCACAGCCCATTACTGCTTGGACAAGGACTCCCGCCGGGATGCCTTGTTTGGTCAGGCTGTCCTTAAACACCTGTTCCATACTTAATCAACTCCTACCCACCATCCCTCATGGGATGCCAGAGATCCAGGTGGAGAAGTGCAGCCCTGTTCCAGGGACACACAACTTATGGGCTCTCTCCCTGGCATCTAAAGCTAGGGAGTCCCCATATGTGAAGACTCATTCCTGCTTGTTCCTGGAGATAGCACAATCTTCACAACCCACCCACCTCCCCTAGGAGTTCTCTCTCTCTCTCTCTCTCTTTCCTTTCCATCTCTCTCTTTGTCTCAGCTCTAAAACTTAACTGAGGAGAGACAGTTGGGAAAGGCGGGAAGGCAGCACACAGGCGCTGTGGGATGCTCCCAAAAGCTTTCTGATTGGACGCTGGGGAGCGTTCCCACGCAGGCTCCGTTGGTACCGACGTACCCATATGTGAAGACTTATTCCTGCTGTTCCCAGAGATCACCTGTTACAGGTAAGTAACTGTGCTTTATTCAAACTCAATAAAATCATAAAACCCTTATCTTATGTAAACGGCAGTATAGCAGAATGGAAGCTGAATCAAAGAGGAAAAACGACTGTACGACGTGCACGTTTTGAGTCCTCCAGTGACTTTGTTTGAAGTACCAAAATGAAGTGTGATCAAATTCCTCCATGCACTCTCAAAGTAAAATTGCCCTGAAACAATGAGAGAGCAAAAAACTGGTTTTGAGAAAATGCCTGTTCAATCATTGGCTGATGAGCAATGCTGTCAAGAGTAGAACCACCAATGACAAGGGAACTACCCCACATGAAACCCAGGAATTCCCTTATTCATTGGACAATGTTAGAATAGACTCTGCCAATCAATCTCCCGGTTTAAACTGTTGGGATGTAGTGAATGCAAAGTGAAAATCTAGCACTGTTCAAGCCATTGAAGGCGAGAAATCCTGTCACTACCCCAGGGATCATGCAGTACATGATCTATAACTTGCCAGCAAAGATTTTCAAAATTATGGCCCAAAGACAAACAGTGTTCAACAATAGGGGCTGAATGAGTTTGTGAACGCAAACGTGAGGCATGTTCACCTACCTAATCTTAACAGCATGGGTAGTACGGCCCAGATACACCAGATTGCATGGACATCGTAAAAGGTACACCACAAAACTAGAAGTACAAGAGGTAGACCAATAAAATCGATATAATGCCCCCATGGTAGGATCATCCCACATATTGCCAGTCAAAATCAATGAACAAAATTGACACTGGCCACAATCTGTGTGACTTGCCACATCTGACTATCTGATCGAAGGATGATCAGTAGGCAAGGCTGATTTTACCAAAATGTCACATAAATTAGAACCATATGTGAAGGCAATAGTGAGGGGTTTGGAAAAACTTGGATGGAGACTCAAAACAGGCCAATGTTTCTTAAGTAGTGTGACCACTTTAGAAGTGCTCTGCATAAAGGCAAAATGCCAATAATTTGATCATCCACAGTTTGGGCAGTAGAACCAGAAGAGGATGGATGCAAAAAAAGCCATTCTCTGTGGACATAACGTGAAATATTGCATAAATTTGTACTATGGTTAAACACCATCAAACCTAATATACAATTTACTGCCCATATTCATTTTCAAACCATAGACCTTTTGGATATCACCATCTACAAAAGCCCGGAAGGTCTGGCTACTATGTTGTTTCGTAAACCAGTTCAGAGAAACACTCTTTTGAAATATCAGAGCCACCATCCCAGACCTCTACACAGAGGTCTGCCATTTGGTCAGTTTTTACAACTGCATTGTATTTGTTCCATTTCAGTGGAATTTCATAAACATGCTTCTAATTTAAAGCCTCGTTTGCTTTTAAGAGGTTATCCTTGCAAAGTGATCTAATCGGCTTATTTAAGGACACGTTATGTCCACAGAAAATGGCTTTCTTTGCATCCTCCCCCTTCTGTTTGTACTGACCAAACTGTGGCTGATCATATTATTGGCATTTTGCCTTTTATGCAGAGCACTTCTAAAGTGATCACACTACTTAAGAAACATTGGCCTGTTTTGAGTCTCCATCCAAGTTTTTCCAAACCCCTCACTATTGCCTTCACACGTGGTTCTAATTTACATGACATTTTGGTAAAATCAGCCTTGCCTACTGATTGTCCTTCAGTCAGACATTCAGATATGACAGGTCACACAGATTGTGGCCCGTGTTAATTTTGTTCATTGATTTTGACTGGCAATATTTATTTATTTATTTAACGTTCTTATATACCGCACTCTTTCTCATCAGCGCGGTTTACAGTAAACATAAAGTGCTCACCGATAGCAACAGGCTGTCGTGAGTTTACATGTAACAGGAGATCTAACAGGATTCAACTTAGGAAAACCTTGTACATCTTAATTCTTCAATATGTGAGATTATCCTATCATGGCATTATATTGATTTTATTGGTCTACTTGCACCTCTAGTTTTGTGGTGTACCTTTTACAATGTACATGCAATTTGGTGTATGTGGGCCATACTACCCGTGTTGTTAAGATTAAGTAGGTGAACATGCCTCACGTTTGCGTTCACAAACTCATTCAGCCCCTATTGTTGAACATTGTTTGACTTTGGGCCACAATTGTGAAGATCTTTGCTGGCGAGTTATAGATCATGTACTGCATGATCCCGGGGGTTTTGGCTGGATTTCACGCCTTCAATGGCTTGAACAGCGCTGGATGTTCACTTTGCGTTCAGTACATCCCCACAGTTTAAACCGGGAGATTGATTGGCAGAGTCTATTCTAACATTGTCCAATGAATAAGGGAATTCTGGGGTTTCATGTGGGATAGTTCCCTTGTCATTGGTGGTTCTACTCTTGACGGCATTGCTTATGATTGCAATGATTGAAGAGGCATTTTCTCAAAAGCAGTTTTTTGTTCTCTCAGCATGTCATGGCAGTTTTACTTTGAGTGTGCACGGAGGAAATTGGTGACGCTTCATTTTGGCACTTCAAACAGAGTCACTGGAGGACTCAAAACGTTTTTCCTCTTTGATTCAGCTTCCATTCTGCTTTGCTACCATTTACATAAGATAAGTGTTTTATGATTTTATTGAGTTTGAACCACACTTGATTAAAATGCAAATGTCCAGCTTTCGAAGTTGAGCAAATCACTCTCCTCCTGATGGCATGCCCGAAAAAATTTAATAAGTTTTGAGAACAGTGCACGTATGGTGATTTTTGCATTTTGAAGGGCATGTTGCTAGCAGTTAAAACACTGATGCGTATCCTAATGCATGACACAACTATAGATGTAAGATCCGGTCCCTGCTTGTCAGAGTGTACAATCTAATCAAGACAAAGAACATCACAAAACTGGGGACTAACTCCACATATTGACATGGTGTTAGTTGCACCTACTCTAACTGCAACATTGACAGTTAAAGACACATTTTACAAAAGGTGTCCTAATGCAATCTGGGATGTCCAAGCCAGAATGTCTGAAAAAAAGCCAGACATGTCCAAATTCTGTATGATTTCACAGTCATGGACATGCCTGTTATGGACATCTGCAGGGGCCTCCATATAGATGTCCCAGGCATAGATTTCAATGCTGGGGATGTCAATGAGACATGCAGAGGTGGTTCAAACACAACAAAAGTCACCTTATCATACTACACATTTTATAGTGATTATGGAAAGTACCAGGGATAGTGGAGTGACATCTTATCTAAACTTTCTGAAGGTCTAATGGCCCAAATAAACACTTTTCTGATGCCTACTTTTGCCTGGAGCAGGTCTAAAGTTGGGCATGGTTGCAGGCATCCCTAATGTTTCTGAAATCAAGTGGGGATGTCTAAGTTCATAGCATCACCCCGGACACACCTCCACTACTCCCCACCTGCCTACTTGGATGTCTCTGTGCCGGGAATATCTTTAAATAGTGTTTGCATAATGGCTCCAGGGACATCTTTTTGATTTGGATGCCGCATGCCCGTTTTTGGATGTCCAAATCACAAATAAGGCTTTCAAAGTTACCACTTTAGCATGCACTGTGTCCCTCTGCATTAACTGCAATGTGCTCTATTTGCCCACTCTCCACCCCTAACCCGCCCATTTATCACCCCTACACCTAATTGGCAGTTAGGATGCAAATCCATGAACGGCATCTGCCATGCCCCCTTGGTAACAGTTACCGTGGGTCCTTGCGAACTGTTACTCCACATGAAAATGCACACTTTATTAAAAGGCCCCTTAGACTGTAAGCCCTCTGGGGACAGGAAAATACTGATTATCCCTGAATATAATTCACCTTGACTATTACTGTAAAGGTGTGAGCTAAATTCAAATCATTATGAGAATATAAGAAGTGCAGTGGATGCAGAGAAAAAACTAGGATGTTTCACTTTGCAACACAAATATGGAAAAATTATATTCAAGTTTTGGTGTCATGTCAGTAACAGCAACATGAGCTCCATCCACTTCTAGACACTTTGAGGGTAATTTTATAACCAGCATTTAGTTTTGCTGTTGTTGTTAAGTGCCATCGAGTTGGTGTTGACTCATGGCGATGCTCTGGATAGTTGTCCTAAACTGTGCTCGATCTTAAGTCATGCAGCTCATTGTTGATAGAGTGGCACCTATAGCTGCTGTTATTGTATTGATCCATCTCATTGTTGGCCTTCCTCTTTTGCATTGACCTTCTATCTTGCCAAGCATGATGTCTTTCTCTAACTATCTCTCTCTTTGCATGATGTGTCCAAAGTATGAAAGTCAAAGTCTTGTCATCTGAGCTTCTAAAGAAAGCTTAGGTTTGATCTCCTCTAGTACTGACTGGTTTGTTCTTCAGGCACTTCATGGTATACACAGTATTTGTTGCCATCACCATAATTCAAAGGCATCAATTTTCTTCCTGTCTACCTTTTCACTGTCCAACCTTTGCATCCATATGATGTTATTGAAAATACCATGGCTTGAATGAGTCAAATCTCTGCTCTGGAGAATCTTGTCTAGGTCCTTCATAGCCATTCTGCCAAGAGTAATGCGTCATCGGATTTCTTGACTGCTTGTCCTTTCTTCATTGAGAGTTGATCCAAGTAGGTTAACGTTGTCAACTATTTCAATTTTTTCTCCATCAATGATGAACTTATCGATTTTGCCAGTTGTCAGGATCTTTGTCTTCTTTACATTAAGGTTCAGGCCCATTTTGAGACTATGTTCCTTGATCTGGAAAAGCAAATGTTTCAGATCGTCTTCACTTTCAGCATAGCATAACTATTATTTCTAAAGACATAAGTTTAAGACCCAGACGCTCACAGTCTACCAACAGACTCAATTCCCACTTGGATTTTAATAGATCCAAACAAATGACATCTAATTGGGCTTTCTCCTTTATGGCACCACAACTATGGAATTCTATTCCTGATGAATTAAGAACTCAATTTGATATCAAAGATTTTCGAAAGTCCCTTAAAACATACCTATTTATTGAAGCATATGGCAACTAACCTAACTCTAATAGACGAAAATGTCTTTCTAACCATTTGAATTTTAATTTTCTTACAATGTTTAGAATTATTTTAATATTTTATAGGATTGCAGTTATTTGTTTAATGTAATTGCAATGACTTATTATGAAATGTAACTTGCTGTAATTTATGTAAAATACTGTAATGTACTGTAATTTACTGTAATGTATTATCTTATTGTCTTCCCTTCCCTCAATGTAGACCCTTTGTTGTCTTGTTGACCACTTTGATTGAAGGATAAGGTGGTATATAAAACTTATTAAATAAATAAATAGCGAAGATTGTTGATGATTCTTCCACCAATCTTCACATGTTGGTTTCTTCATACAGTCCTGCTTCTCTGATGATTTGTTCTGCATATAAATTAAAGAGGTAGGGGGAAAGAATGCAGTCTTGTCATACATCTTTGCTAGTTTTAAACCATTTTGTTTCTCCTAGTTCCATTCGAACTGTTGCTTCTTGATCAATGTAAAGGTTGTGCAAGGGAACTATTAGGGGTTCTGGTATACCCATGCTTCTTAATGTAGCTCAGAGGTCCTCATGGTTTACACAATCAAAAGCCTTGCTGTAGTCAATAAAACACATATGGATATCCTTTTGGTATTCTTTTCAAGGATCCATTTCACATCTGTGATGATGTCTCTCGTTCCTCACTCTTTCACAAATCCTACTTGTAATATAGGCAGTTCTCATTCCAGGTATGGTTGTGGTCTCTGCTGAATGATTTTGAGAAGAATCTTGTGTCATGCGATAATTTCCACTGTCAGTTGGATCACCTTTCTTCATTATTGGTATAAACACAGATCTTTTCCAGTCAGTTGGCCATGAATTTGTCTTCCAAATTTCCTGGCAGCTTTCAATGCTGCTTCAACTTCTTCTTTCATCACCAATGGTTCCTGATCATAAGGTAGAGATTGAAATGGCTGTCGGTCCACATATGGTATATGGAGATGTGATAGAGGTCTATAAAATAATGATTGGAGTAGATCGGGTAAATGTAGATCAATTGTTTACTCCTTCAAAAGGAGAAAGACTAGGAGACACGCAATGCAGCTACAATTTAGCACATTAAGAGGTATGTTTACTAAACAGCGTTAGTGACTTCCATGCAATATCGGAGCCACAGCCTCATTGAATTCAATGGACCGCGGCTCCGATATCGCATGGAGGCCACTACCTCTGTTTAGTAAACATACGCCTAAGACTTATAGTATAAAAAATATTTTTTCACTCAACGCGTAATCAAACTCTGGAATTCCTTACCAGAGGATTTAGTAAAAGCTGTTAGTGTTGCTGGATTTAAAAGAGGTTTGGACAAGTTTCTGGAGGAAAAGTCCAATAAGTCATTATTAAAGAGGACTGGGGAAATTCACTGCTTAACTATTGAACAAGAAACATTGCATCTGTATACCTTTTGGGAACATGAAAGGCACTTGTAGCCTAGCTTGGCCACTGCTGGAAACAGGATACTGAGCTTGATGGACCCTTGGTCTGATCCATTATGGCATATCTTATGTTCTAATCCCTGTACTAGTGAGTTATTACCTTGCCTACCAAATTCCTGTTCAAATTTTCCTGCAGATGTTTGGTGAAAGATTGGGGGAATAATTATGTATTTCCCTCATTTGGAAACTCTTTGCAGAGTAAGGTTTATACAGAGACCAGATCTGGCTCTTGACGGAATTATTTGCTTAGCTAGAATTACTAGGCAGCTGTGTGTGTGGTTCTCCAGATTTGCTTGGTTATGTATAGTTTGGTTAAGTTACATTTTTCCTTTATTAAATAGTACATATTTTTAAAAACCTTTTGTTAGATTCATTGTTCCCCCAGCCACTGTTTAAGGTCTTTGGTATTCATTTTGTCCTTTTAGCCTCTCACTATGGGGCATGTTTACTAAGGTCCACACTGGTATTGCATGTGTGGGCTGTGTTATTAGTGTGGGGGCCCTTGCTAACTTCAAGGGTATATATGTCCATTCCTCTGCATTTAATGCAGTGCAAAGACATAGCCCTGTGCAAGCTGGCACATGGGTGCAGATAATACCACCCATTGAGATGGCGTTAGGTGCTCCATGCTAAGGGCAGTAAGCGCAGTTAGCGTGAGCTCCTAACGCCTGGGCTAACCATGACTTGCCAGCAACACCTACATTCTGCCTATGACCCACCCAATCCCTGCCCTATTGTGCACTACCCGGTTAGCTCTTCCTGTGTGGTAAACCCCACACTAATGGTTAGTGTACTTTAGTAAACATGTCCCTACATGCTTTGAAGTTTGTATGATATCTACCAGCTTGTATTTCTTATCAGAGACATCTTGTCTTGTATATGTCTTTTGAAATTCAGAAGTAAAAAGAGAAAATGTTATTGAACAAAACATATACCAGTCATTTTGAATAACATTGCATACCAGGAAATATAAATGCCAACAGCTGGTTCTTCACAGCCGTCATCATTTTTCAAGGCTTTTGAAACTGTCAGTACCAGAATGTCCTGTACATCTATAAAAGCAGTATTGTTCTAAGGTTTATCCTAGCAAACGTTGCTTATCAGTCTTGTGATTTTGACCCGATGTGTTGTGTTGCATGTCTGACCTAGGTCTCTCAAGCAGGAAAAGGAATCACTCTCAGACCAATGCAGCAAGCTAGCACAGCATTTAAGCACAGATAATGCCACATTTAAGCACTTTTTAACGAACGTCAAATGCAGAAAACAGATGGACGCACACGTAAACAGCGGTGGAAAAGCTAGCGCCTAATTAATGCCATGAGTATTTAAACTTATTTAAATTGAAGGAAAATGAGCTGGTACGCAAGTGATGACTGTGCTTGATTCAGAGACAGGCATAAAGGATTCAACCAGTCACAGCACCAATATTTTTACTGCAGGGTCTGAGGTGAGTTAAACCTCTAAAGCATGCCGCTAACAGTATTTTGATGGAACCAGGTGCTTTCACCGATGCCTGGATCATCCTCCTTAGATGATCCAGGCATCGGGCAAAGCCTCCAGTGCCATCAAAATACGGAAATCAAATCCCTGGTAGCCCAGTACCCCGATCCCCCCACCTGACAGTATTTTGATGGCATCAGGGACAAATGCAGCATCAGAAAAAGACCCCGATGTCATAAAAATGCTGTCAAGTGCTGGTGCCCCGACAGAAAGAGAATCCCTGGTGGCCCAGTGGCCCTGATCCCCCACCACCCGACAGTATGTTGATGGCATCGGGGATGATTGCGGCATTGGGAAAAGCCCCTGATGCCATCAAAATATTGGCGGTATCCTGACAGAAAGAGAATCCCTGGTGGTCTTGCAGCCCCTGAACCCCACCCCCACCCGAATGAAAAATAAAAGAACCTGGTTATATTTCCTCAAAAATTGTTTTTCCAGGTGTTGGGGAAGGGGAAGTAGCTGTTCTTGAAGATAAAAATAGGTTTAACTTGACTGCCTTCTTGGAAGACACTCAGGATATTATTTCCACTAGAACCACATTATTAGTAACTTTGGTTTCTGAAGAAGATAAAGTCTCTGTTCTTAAAGCTTATTTTCGGAAAAGGGACAATCTCTATCGTGGTGATATGGTCTCTATTTTTCCTGATGTATCTCGCTCAACACAAGCATGTAGGAAGTCCCTTCTTGCTCTCAAGTCTAGAACTCTTGCCTTAGACGCTACATTTTTCTTGCGCTACCCTTGTAAATGCTTAGTATCTCTTGGATATGACAGGTTTGTCTTTTTGTCATTTTCGGATTTGGAAAGGTGGATTCTTGATAAGGAAAAGGCACAGTGACTTTTGTTTTTCCTTTATGTCATTATGCTGTCATTTAGAAATTGTCAGGCGGTGGGAGGGTATAATTAAATCACTGCTCTGTGTGGCTGGGACACCTTTCTTTGGTTTGGTGTCCCTTGCCTTGTTTTTTCTTGTTATTGATTTCTTATGGTTTTCTCCCCGAGATGTGGGCTAATGTACTTGTTTGTATTATTTCTCTTTTGAATTATTTCTATTGTTGACCTATTGTGTTTCTCTATACTTTGTGAACATTGTATAGTTTTTGAAAATTTCAATAAACAGAATTAAAGTAAGAACCTGGTGATCTAGCAGCTCTTGAACCCCCTACCCGAATGAAAAATAAAAGAACCTGGTAGTCTAGCAGCCACTGAACCACCCACCCAAAATAAAAATAAAAGAACCTGGTGGTCTAGAGGCCCCTGAACCCCCACCCAAAATAAAAATAAAAGAACCTGGTGGTCTAGCTGCCCCTGAACACCCCACCTGAAATAAAAATAAAAGAACTTGGTGCTTAGCTGCCCTTGGACTTCCCACCCCTACCTGAAATAAAAGTTAAAGAATCTGGAGATTTAGTGGCCTCTGAACCCCCCCCCCCCAAAAAAAAAAGAGCCTGGTGGTCTAGTGGCCCCTGAATCCACCACCTCCACCCGGTACCTTAAAAAAAGTGGGAGCGCTGCCTACATGCTCCTGCTCTGGGTCTGCCATCTTCAAAAATGGTGGTGCTTGGCCCCGTGCGGTGTATCCTGGGTGAATATGTCTTATATGGCAGTCTAACTCCGCCCGGTGCATCCCAGAACCAGGTGCATCCGCGCGGGACCAGGTGCCACCATTTTTCAAGATGACGGACTCTGAGCCAGAGCAGGTAGGCAGCACTCCTGCTTATTCTAAGGTACCAGGTGGGGGTTCAGGGGCTGCTCAACCACCAGGTACTTTTATTTTTATTTCGATTGGTGAGTTAGGAGCCACTAGACCACCAGGGATTCTCTTTCTGTCAGGATACTGGCCCCAACAGTATTTCGATGGCATCAGGGTGATTCCCATTGCTGCAATCATCCCCGATGCCATCAAAATAGTGTCCGGTTGGGGGATCGAGGCCATTGGGCCACCAGGGATTCGCTTTCTGTTGGGGCACCGGCATGAGGGGCTCCCGATAGTGTGATCGCCCCAATGTTGCAAAGGTTAAAGACGTACATCAAGCTTGGGTGTTGTTGAAAAATACTATCTTGGAAGCCCAGACCAGCTGTATTCCACGCTTTAAGAAAAGTGGAAGGAAGTCCAAAAAACTGCCAGCATGGTTTAAAGGTGCGGTCAGAGAGGCTGTTGTTGCCAAAAAAGCATCTTTCAGGAAATGGAAAAAAGAGCCAAACGACGAAACCTGGAAACAGCACAAGCACTGGCAAGTCAAATGCAAGGCATTGATAAGGCAGGCAAAGAGAGAATTTGAGAAGAAGCTTGCTGAGGAAGCAAAAACACGAAATAAAGACCTTTTCAAGTACATTCGTAGCAAAAAACCTGTGAGAGAGTCAGTTGATCCATTAAATGATAAAGGAGTTAAAGGAGCACTAAGAGGCGACAAGGCGATAGCGGAGAGACTGAATGAATTCTTTGCTTCGGTCTTTACTGAGGAAGATGTAGGGATGTTACCCATGACTGAAGTGGTATTTAAAGGTGCGGAAGAATTGAAGGAAATATCGATACATCGGGAAGATGTCTTACAACTATTAGATAAACTGAAGAGTAGCAAATCACCTGGGCCGGATGGTATACATCCAAGGGTGTTGAAAGAACTGAAATATGAGATTGCAGACCTGCTATCAGTAATCTGTGAACTATCATTAAAATCATCTCTAATACCTGAAGATTGGAGGATCGCCAATGTAACACCAATTTTTAAAAAGGGTTCCAGGGGTGATCCAGGAAACTACAGACCGGTGAGCCTGACGTCAGTACCAGGAAAAATGGTAGAAACCATCATAAAGAATAAAATTACTCAGCATGTAGATAGTCACAACCTAATGGGAGACAGCCAACATGGCTTTAGACAAGGAAGATCTTGTCTTACTAATCTGTTATGTTTTTTTGAAGGAGTGAATAAACAGGTGAACAAAGGTGAGTCGGTTGATATTGTGTATCTGGACTTTCAGAAAGCCTTTGACAAGGTCCCTCATCAGAGACTTTTGGCAAAACTAAAGAGTCATGGGATAGGAGGCAGTGTACTATTGTGGATCAGGAACTGGTTAAAAGTTAGAAAGCAGAGGGTAGGGCTAAATGGCCAATTTTCCCAATGGAGAAAGGTGAATAGTGATGTACCCCAGGGATCTGTGCTGGGTCCGCTGCTTTTTGACATATTCATAAATGACCTGGAAAGTGGAATAACGAGTGAGGTTATCAAATTTGCAGATGACACAAAACTATTTAAAGTTGTTAAAACCCAAGAGGATTGTGAAAAATTGCAAGAGGATCTTGATAAATTGGAAGACTGGGCATCAAAATGGCAGATGAAATTTAATGTGGACAAGTGCAAGGTTATGCACCTAGGGAAGAACAACCCAAACTATGGTTACACGATGCAAGGTTCCACATTAGGAACCACCACCCAGGAAAAAGATTTAGGCGTCATTGTGGATACCATGTTAAAACCCTCGGCCCAGTGTTCAGCGGCGGCCAAGAGAGCAAATAGAATGCTAGGTATGATAAGGAAAGGAATGGAAAATAAAACAAAAGATATTATAATGCCTCTATATCGTTCCATGGTGAGACCACACCTTGAATATTGTGTGCAATTCTGTTCGCCGTATCTTAAAAAGGATATAGCAATTTTTGAAAAGGTTCAGAGAAGAGCCACCAAAATGGTAAAGGGGATGGAAGGATACTCCTGTGAAGAAAGGCTAAAAAGGTTAGGGCTCTTTAACCTGGAAAAGAGACGGCTGAGGGGAGATATGATAGAAGTCTATAAATTAATGAACGGAGTGGAACGGGTAAACGTAGATCGATTGTTTACGTTATCAGAATATAGAAAGACTAGGGGACATGCAATGAAGCTACAGGGTAAACTATTTAAGACTAATAAAAGAAAATATTTTTTCACTCAGCGTGTAATCAAGCTCTGGAATTTGTTACCGGAGGATGTAGTAAAGGCTGTTAGTGTAGCTGGGTTTAAAAAAGGTTTGGACAAGTTCCTGGAGGAAAGGTCCATAAACCATTATTAAGAAGTGACCGAAGATATCAATGCTTGACCCAGTACAAGCATTGTGGAACTTGTTTCTCTTGGAGAAACTGCTAGGTACATATGACCTAGATTGGCCACTGTTGGAAACAGAATACTGGGCTTGATGGACCTTGGTCTGACCCAGTATGGCATATCTTATGTTCTTATGTTCTTATGTTCTCATGCCATCAAAATACCATCGGGGCCAATATGCAAATTATTCTTGTGCTGCCTGTTTCTCTGGGAAAGCGTGCAAAACTAGAGCAGACTTCTTGCGCTACTACTATTACCACCACTACTACTGAACATTTGTATAGTGCTACAAGACATATGTAGCACTGCACAGACACATGTGAAAGATGGTCCCTGTTCATCAGAGCTTACATGTCTAGCCACACAGTAGCTGTAGACATGGGATACAGCTAGGGGGAATGGTAAGGAAACACAAAGAAGATCAGGTGAGTCAAGATCCGAAAGCGGCAGCGAGGAAGTACGTTTTCAGCATGGATTTGAAAATGGTCAGAGAAGGCGCCTGATGTACAGACTCTAGTAGTTTGTTCCAGGCGTAAGGTGCAGCAAGGTGAAAGGAGCGAAGTCTGGAGTTAGCAATAGAAGAGAAGGGCACAGAGAGAAGTGATTTGCCAGAAGAGCGGAGTTCCAGAGGAGGGGTGTAGAGAGAGATAAGAGAGGAAACGTAGTGAGGAGCTGCAGAGTGAATGCACTTATAGGTCAGCAGGAGAAGTTTGAACTGGATGTGGAAAGGATAGGGAGCCAATGAAGTGACTTGAGGAGAGGGGTAATGTGAGCGTGGCGAGGCTGGCAGAAGATTAGCCGTGCAGCAGAATGTTGAACAAATTGAAGGGGAGAGAGATGATTCAGAGGGAGACCAGCAAGGAGTAGGTTACAATAATCTAGACGGGAGGTGACTAAGGAATGGATAAGTGTCTTAGTAGTGTGTTCAGAAAGGAATGGGCAAATTTTGATGTAGAGAAAGTAATGGCAGGTTTTAGCTATCAGTTGGATATGTGTGGAGAAGGAGAGAGAGGCGTCAAAGATGACACCAAGATTTCGAGCTGAGGAGACGGGAGGCATCGTAGAGAGTCATCCACAGAGACTGAGAAAGGAATAAGGGGAGAGGAGGATTTAAGGGGAAAAATAAGAAGCTCAGTTTTGGCCATGTTCAGTTTTAAGTGGAGGTGAGACATCCAAGCAACAATGTCATAAAGGCAGGCACAGATCCTGGCCTGTATTGCTGGAGAGATTTCAGATTTAGAGAGGTAGATCTGTGTAAAGATGGTACTGAAAGCCATGGGAAGAGATGAGCGCACCAAGGGACTGGGTATAGAGAGAGAGGAAAGAAATAGATCCAAAACAGGTCCTTGGGTTACACCAACTGAGAGCAGGAGAGCTGTAGAGGAGGATCCACCAGAACAAACGCTGAAAGAGCGATGGGAGAGATGAGAAGAGAACAGGACTACATAGAGCCCTTAGAACCAGGACAGCACAGAGCCCTTAAGCGCAAGTGTTTAGCTTGCTTTCCCAGTTTAATGCCAATTTATGCCCAGTTTAATGGGTGGCTCATTTGCATATTCACGGTTACTGCATCCTTCATTTACAAACCCTATTTTTTCTGCATCAAGTGTCAAAAGTTGTGCGTTGTCGGAGTGCTACTAAACGCATAAAAGGTCAATTTAGCGCATGTCTAGCGCCGGTTTTCTGCATTGGCCTGTTTGTTAGTAGTAAGCTGGAATCCTCCAAGAATTCTGCATCCAGACTAACCCGACTACTTTTCATTTCAGCATGAAAATACAGAAACACCTTGATGAGAAAGTTACATTTTTATTTATTTATTTAACAGGATTTCTATACCGCTTTTTCCTAGAATCAAAGTGGTTTACAGCATAACTTGTGGGTTTACATAGAACAATGGGTGAGGTGGGTATGCAGGAGATTATTTCAAGCTAACTTACTATGTACATAGAGTGTGTAGTAGAGAATTGAGCTTAATTTGTGTGAAATTGTATACAACTGGACATTAAATAAATGTATGAGGGGGCTGGGGTAGAAGGCATTAAGTCAGCAGGCGTAACGAGGGGGGGAGGGTAGGGTGATCTATGTATGCGGTTAGACACAGATCACGATAAATGAACTTAGACTATTATCTGTAGCTTCAGCACTTGCAGTCATTTTGACCTACACTTTCTGCAATCAAAAGCTTTTTATAAATT
This sequence comes from Ichthyophis bannanicus, assembly GCA_033557465.1. Taxonomy (NCBI): domain Eukaryota; kingdom Metazoa; phylum Chordata; class Amphibia; order Gymnophiona; family Ichthyophiidae; genus Ichthyophis; species Ichthyophis bannanicus. The sequence continues at coordinate 1,683,507,395 of CM066032.1, read as the reverse complement.
AAAGTATAAGGAATGGGAATCACTATGATGATGAACATTCCTTCAGATGATCTGTTTTGTCTCTGGAAGGAAAACCATTTTATTTCCACATGTAAAACTTTCAAAAACTTACTTTACTACTGTATAAGGCAGGGGTTCTTGGGATATACCCAGCCAGTCAGGAGAGAGACTGAGGACTGAGTTGAGAATCCCTGCTATAAGGGCTGATGATTATATCTGAGAATCTGTGAGCTAGCAGTTTGCACCATAATATGTTTTGGTTCTAATATTAATACTATGTTACAGATTAATTAAGTTTTTTTGGGGGGAGTTGTTATTTTATTTTCTCTATCCCTGGTGGATATAGTTGTTTGTTGTATCTGAAAGGAAACATTGCAAACTTTAGGAAATGGAGGATAGACGGCCACAGTGAATAAAATGCTCAAACTCTCTAAGTCACTCAAATTTGTTATGACTTCTGGAAGGAAGACAGAGGAATAAACCCAAATAACCACAATTATAATATCAAATTTTCAGTATATATGTTACGAAACTAAAGAGGATGTTTACTAAGCCGTACTAAGCAATTAGCCCAGGTTTAGCATGCACTATCCATGAGCAGGGGTCCTTACTAACAATGATCATGTGTTACAAAACCCGTTCTAAGTGCTAGCCCTGGGTTAGGGTGGGAGCTGGGTGACTTCTGGGCACAGATGAGATATGACTGGCAGTGAGAGCTAAGATGCATGACATTATTGCATGTTAGCTGTCAGGACTGCTGATAACATGCCTCTATGCAATGTCACTACAAAAACCTTGCTATAAGCAGTCAGGTGGTATGGCAACTGCTCATAGCCAAGTTTATAAAATGCCTCCTTCACTACCTGTGATCATGCAGGCTCCCCCTTGATGCAGATTCCCCTCAATATAATTCCTACTGATGTAGACCTCTTCAATAAAGACTCCTCTCCAAGCCTCCCAATCCAGAACCCCCTGATTAAGACCCCCAACAAGGGAATCACCCTTGATCCATATCCTCTCCATGGTATCCTCCTTCAATCAGAATCCCCCTTCAATTCCGCCTTCCCCAATCAAATCCTCCATAGATAACCAGCAAACCCTTCCACATCCCCTGACACCCACTTCACTAACAAAAAATATCCTTGGTAGTCTAGTATAGGGTGCAGGAGCTGTCCCCCTCTGCTCCTGTCTCATCTGGTGCTGAGGTTCAAAATGGCAGATCTTACCCCCTAGTGGTAATCTCCTAGTTCTATTGCAAGGGGTCAATCTACAAAATAAGGATAATCACTTTTAATTTGGCAGATTGACTCCTAGTGAAGGGAGAGGAAGGGGAGGAGGGTTAGCTATGGGAGCTGGTCAAGAGAGGAGGGAATGGGGAGAGTCCTGATTGAGGAGAGGTTTCTGGGGGTGTTTAGATCAAGAGGTTCTCTTATAGGCAGGGTCTGGATTGGGGGGTTCTCTTGCGGGGCTTGGATTGGGGGTGGGGGATCAGAGGAGGGTCTTTTTCAAGAGGATCTGCTTTGAGGGGGCAATATTGTGTGGCAGTGTCTTCAATAGGGGGTGGGGATTCTCATGAGGGGGTGTTTGGATAGGAGGAGGTTTGGTGATTGTGGTCGCTGATGTGTTTCTTTATTTTATTGTTTGCTATGGGCAATGATGAGGTCTCGTGTTGTGCATCTCAGCAGGTGGCGCGTCTGCAATCTTGCAGGAACTGTCTTTCCTGTGTGATAAACACAGGAGGAAGAGTGATAGTAGCATATTAGATCACAACAGAAAAAGACCAATTGCTGATCCAGTTTGCCCAATTATTCCTGTCTACTCAGTGATATGTCCCAACTGCCAGCCATAGAACATGACTTCTTGTGAGATATCATTCCTTATGCAAGGCACTATTTTGTCATCTTCCTCCTTTGTACTCTACCATCTTGTGGAGATGACATTTGCCTGAACACTAGAACACTAGATCTTTGTGGCTTTCCCAAATGATACCCTGCCATCAGGGCCAACCCTAGAGTTGGTCAAAAGTGTTGAAGCCCTACCCTCAAACCTTACACACCCTCTGGCTGTCAAAATCTATTATTTAGCTTTGAATGGCCTACTTTTGCTACCCTCCAAAAATTTCTGCCCTAGGAGACCTCTAGTTTGTCTAGAGGTTGGGCTGGCCCTGCCTGCCATCATCAAAGAGTTGCATTGATCTCTAAAAATTCTATTTTCCAATCTAAGTTCGAGATATCTTTTAGTGTAATTTCTTAAGTATTTCACACTCCATATTGTGGGCTGGGAGTTCTTATTTTGTTATGAAATTCTGTATGTACTTTGTTAATTGCTTGTATTACCTTTTTGGATGCCTTAATAAAGAGGTTTGAAAATTGAAAAAAAAAAAAAGTTGCATTGATCCAGCTTGTCTTTGAGGCATTGCAGCTTTATTTACACGAGTGCAAACTGAACAATCAATAATCATCATATGACATGTCATATTACATTTCTATTCAAAGTGATCTGAACTCCCACTGCTATGGTTTGTCATTGTTAATTCTGCATTGCCTCAGTCTAATTGATTACTACTGGTCCTGCTCATCTTGTCAGACAGTTGTGGATGTGGTTGGTCTTACAGACTTGGCCATGGTTCTAATTTGTAGCTTGCTAGACCAACTCAGGTACTGCCCTTATTCTTTTCTTCCTTGGTTCTCCATTATAGTCTGCTGGAACAAACACAATTATACCCATAGCCTATGGTGTTGGCAGGGCATGCTTCTACTTATTTCTTTACCTTTTTGCAGCTGAGGATCATCTGTATTTGTTCATGTCTTATTGAATTCTGTTACTGTTTTAGTCTCATCAACAGCTCTGGGAGGACATTTGCCACTCTTTAATTGAAAAACTTATTCCTTGACATTGCTTCTGAGTCTACCTCACTTGGAGTTTCTTATCATATCCTCTTGTTCTGGGGCTACCTTTTAATTCTCCATATTATTCTCCATATTATTCAATGGGAGCAACACTGCTTTTGCAATAAAGCAGTGTTGGAAAAAACAAAGAGAATTAGGCAGCAGGGCTTCCCTGCCTCTGCATGGGCATTGCCTGGATCAGGTTTCCTTGGTCAGCTGCAGGGGGAAGGAGGGGTTCTCCAGTCTAGAACGAATTTCATTTTTTTTGGCCGGTTTACTTTCTTTTTTTTTTTTGCTTGAGTCACGATGTTAGTGTATGGAGATATGCTGCACGCAGCTCTTACTGCATGAGCTCCCCAACAGGCTGCTTTTTCTGGGGTGCAATGGAGAAGCCTTGGGACAGGTTTTCACCGCAAATTTGGGACACCTATGGAGGGTTGGTAGCCTGATACTAATTTTGTTGCTGCTGCAATGCCTCATCTGATTTTCCTGCTAGTGGGAATGGTGGCCATCTTGGATGCTGCATGGTCCTCATGGAGAATGACGCTGCTTCCCAGCCAGTCTGGCAGGCACAGGAAGTCCCTTCAGAGATGTAGGGATATTTTTCCACAGGCCTCAAGTAGCAAATGTACAGCATACAGGCTGCTTTTAAGCAGTGCTGGCTACCTGTCAGTCAGTGTGGGGTAGGCTAGACAACTAGCATCCCCTGTGGGGGATCCAGGACCTTTGGAGTCCTCTCCAGTTAGTGTGAAGGATGTGAAGCACCCTCGGGTGTCTTTGTTGTATCAGCACTGGTCAAGATGGAGCTCTGTGCAATTGGGCAGAGACTCACCTCTCGGTCCTGTCAGTGGCCCACATTATGGACACCGAAAACATGCGGGCAGATTTTCTGAGTTGGGATCTTGATCCTGGAGTGTAGGAGCTTGCTTAATGAGAGTTCAGTGTGACTATAAAACATTGGTGTCCTCTGGTCTTTGACTTGATGGCTCAGGTGAATGCCAAAGCAGAGAACGTCTTGAGCCAAAGGAGAGACCGTTGGGCAGCAAGCATGAATGCGCTAATTCAGCCTTGACTCCTAGAGAGGCTCTTGCATGTCTTTCCTCTGTGGTTGTTGGTGAGCCAAGTATTGCTTAGGGTTCAGTCTCATTTGGTTCTGGTCATTCTAGTTGCTCAGGACTGGCCATACAGACCATAGTACACAGATCTGGCAGGCTCTCTGTTTCTTTTGCAGGGTTCGGTCTCCTAAATCAAGTGCTGATGTTCATGGAGGATTCCACTCTCTTCTCACTTATGGCCTAGCCATTAAAAGGCATAAGCTAGAACATAAGGGTTATTCCAGGGTCACAGTAGACACCCTCCTTAGGGCCTGAAGGACATCCACTTTCTTGGCCTACTTTAGGGTCTGGAGGGTCTTTGAGTCATGATGTAATTCCAGTGCTCCAGAGGCATGGAAGACCAATGTGGCTTCTGATTTAGCCTTCTTGCAGGCTGATCTGGATCAAGGTTTGTCCTTTAACTCTCTTAAGGTCCAGATGGAAGCTATTGCTCGCTACCAGTGCAGAGTCCTTGGCAGTACCTCCAGATGTTTCCCACTTATTGAGGGAAGTGAAGGAGATTTGGCCACCTCTTCACCTAATTGTGCTGCAGTGGGATCTGGCTCTAGTCTTGAGAGTATTGACAGTTCCTCCTTTTGAGCCTTTGTGACAAGCTACTCTTACGGTGGTGTTTATAATGGCCATTTCATCAGCCAGACATGTCTTTGAGCTTCAGGTCTTGCCATACATGGATCAGTTCTGTCTCTCTGAGAACAGTGCCTAACACAGGTAGTGTGGAAGACCTTCAGTGCGATGCCTTTCTGCAGGTGTAGGGTGTTAGGAAGGATTTTCTAAGTTATTTGAAGGTTGAAAACTCTTTTCAGGTGGCCGATCACCTCTTTTCAGTGACCCATAGAAGAAACAAGCAGTGACTAGGTCTTCCATTGCCCACTGCTACGTACTGAGCCATAAGTGAGTGGCCTCAGGGCTCATTCTACTAGAGCTTGGACATCTTCTTGGATGAAGTCCACTTCTGTGTCTCCGGAAGATATCTTCAAGGTAGTGACATAGTCATCACTGAATACTTTTGTAAAGCACTATAGGCTGGAGATAGGTGCTAATGTACAGTAGATTGTGCCTTTGGGAGGGCAGTCCTTAAGGAAGTGTTGCTTTCCTCCCATCCTGGATCCTAACTGCTTGGATATGTCTCATTCATCTGGACTCGTCTAGCAGGATGATAAGACTTGAATATAATACTCCAGTCACCAATGACCTGTACAATACCATAATCATTTCTTTACTTCTGTTAACCGTGCTCTGCATGGGACCTCTGAACCAGCACACAGTCTCAGGCCCTGTAGAAGTCCTGCCCTTGCACAGATTTCCACGGTAACGGGAAACCTGTATGAAGGAGGGGGCGGGTCTTTGGCAGGGCTTGAAATTGCACTTCAGCTCCAACAGCCCACGCAGTGCTTCCTCTGAGCTTGTATGGCTGCTGCTGCCATCCCTGAGTCAGTAGTTGAAGAAGAGGAGGAGTACTTAGGGAGTGGCTTGGATGGGTCAAACATCTACATGTGTACATATAGAGATTACATTTGTATAACTGCAGTTGTCATTATTGGGAATTACACCCGCTCCCTTTCACGTTTATTTTTATAAAAGTACTTGGGTTGGCCAGTCCCTTACAGGAGAGATTAAGTGGGGTTATTTTCTTTAATTCATCATTGTTTATTTCCCCCTCAAAAGTTAAATTAAATATAGTGGCATCTGTTGTTAACTGGCAGAATTTATACATGTTGATTTGAAATGTTGGCACTTACATGTGTAAGTTGTGAAATCCATCACTTGCATATGTACGTATGGTGGCCATGTTTACCCTGTTGATTTTTCCTAAGTGTGGATTTGCAAAATGTCTCCTCCAGGTTCATATACTGTATCGGCACATACATGTGCATTTCTGCTTATTCTACATTTTAGAAAGTGCTTGGCATTTAGCAGGACCTCTTCTAAAATACCACCAGAAATGTGAATGTCATAACCTTGAAATCTCTATTTCGATCTCTACATGTTTTCTAAAATGTGCCTTTACATTTTGAGCTGAAATTCTTTTCTTAAATGTATGGGCCTAAAATTTAGGCCCCTCAAGTTAGGATGGCTGTTGGTTTGCCTTGATTTAGGAGCCTAACTGTTGAAAATTCATATTAAGCTCCTTTTTTTCCCTGTTCTAAATCCACCCTTGTTGCACCCAACTCTTAAAGAGGCTTTTGAATATTGGTCTCTAGATTTTTCCTCTGATAGAATGTAGTTCCTTAATTTTATGGTGGCCAGTCTTTCCTATTAGGAAACGAGCATAAAATCATGCCAGTGAAACATTAATAAATGAAAATAAATGATTCTTTGCTGAATTTTGATTACTGAAAAAGGAACATGCAGACAGCAGTCCAGCAGTGAGATGGAGGCTATCCAATCTTTTGCACGGATTGCTGCATGTATATTTATCTTCCTGATGGGAAGGGGTTATAGGTATGCTTTTGATGCAAAGAGCTCCTAGCACTCACAGAATGAGTAGGTTCATGGAAGCAGAGACAGATTAACACTATATTGGGACCAAGGAAAATATACCCCATTTACCTCTTTTATCAACCTCCACCCACTGTACAGTCACATTCCTTCTTTCCCTGCTAGCACACCTTTACCTCTCCTGAAGTAGCATGGGGGAAATTGCAGGGCCTCGTTCTGGTTATAGTGACAGTAGCAAGCTGTGAGTGAACATGGGAACTGTGCAGGCACATGCTTTGAGTGGAATGGCCTGCTGGTTAGGGCAGTGGGCTGGGAACCAAAGAAGCTGGGCCAGTTGTTTTTATTCTCTATTGCCTTTGGTACAAACTAAGTGTGGACTGCACCATAAAATGAGGTTTACAGGCAAAGTGTCTGAGGTATAAATGTAAGAAGTTTTAAGTGTTAGCATAGCTTCACAAATGAAAGCAGTAAAGGAAAATGCTTAGCTGTCCTTGATGCCTCTGAAAGGATGTAAACAGAGTGGAGGAAATATTAGGGTAGATTTCAAAGCAATTTGCCCAGGTAACTAAACAGTTCACTGGGTAAATTTATGCAGGTTGAAAAATTCCTTCTACCTAGTATCCCCACAGGTATATTTATTCCAGCAGACATTTTTATTTATTTATTTTACATTTCTTATATACCGCCTTTCATGATATCAAGGTGGTTTACATTGAACAAACTGAAATTACATTGAACAGGGCATTATAACTTGGAGATAACTATTTTACAGGGAACATGGGCAATGGAGGGTTAAGTGGCTTGCCCAAGACCACAAGGAGCACCTGTGGGACTAGAGACCCCAGTCCTTCCGGCCCAAGGTTGCTGTCCTCTAGTGGGATTTGAACGCAGTTTCCACTGTAGCCCAGATTTTCAAAGGGACATTTTATTTATATGACACTCTCTCCACCATACATTAGAAACACTTGCATACACTTTCACTCTATGACACCCATACGCAAACCTTTTTCACTTCTGAGACACAAACAGAAGCATTCTCTCATTCGTCAACAATATGCATGCACACCTTCCCATGCCCTTCAGACACACATGAGCACTCTCACTCTCCAGACACACACTAATACGTGCAGTCTCTCTTTACAGACTCCCACACACATACACATATACATCCTCTTGCTTTTTAGAGACATGCAGGCATCCCCACTCTTGAGACTCACCCCCCCGGTTGAAGCACAGGTACCATAGGCAAGTGCCTAGGATGCCAGCTTTTGGCGGCATCAAATACCTGGGCGAAACAGGAGCCTGATTCTGGTTGTTTTAGGTGCAAAACGTTCCTCTCCCTCTTGCTTTCTGCTCCTGCCTATGGTGCCAACATCTTAAATCTGGCCCTGACATACACATAGGGGTATGTTTACTAAAACCCTGGCAATGTGCGGGCCGCGCTAGTGTGCAGATGCCATATAAGGAGTGGGCGTTTCAGGCTGAAAAAAGCAAAACCGGGATTAATCATGCGCTAATGTGCGTGGCGCTCAAGTGCGCCCCGCACATTAGCGCATGAGAAAGCTGCACGGGAAGCATATGTGGCGCGCTGATGCATAGCCACAGGAACAGAGCCACAGTACAATGGTTAAGACACTGACCAATGGTGCAGGGATCATGGGTTCAATCTCCCACTGTGCCCAATGAAGAAGGCTGGCTGAGGCATTACCTATTATGGGGAAGATTGCTTTAGGAGGCAATATATTTTTATTTTAATTACTACTACTAGCAAATGCACTCTCAAAGCGTGTTAACATAAGGCGCCCCATAAGGCACATTTTAAAGTGCCCTGTCCGCCAAGGCACCCTAGAATGTTGCTTATAGGGCGCTTTATAGGGTGCCTTATGAGTTTCCGCAAGGTCACAGCACTGTTTTTGATAGCAGCACTGTGCAGTTTAAGGAATGAAAATCATAAGTAGGTGCGCTGACATGCAAGGAGGAGCAGCAGTGTAGCACAATGGTTAAGACACTGACTGCTGATACAGGGGTCATGAGTTTGCTCCCCAGTGTGCCTAATACGTAAGGCTGGCTGAGGCATCAGCTTTGCAATGTACATATTGTTTCCTGCAGCACTTTATTTGTATTTTATTAATTGCTGCCAGCAAACACACCATCACGTGCCGTAATTGAAGGTGCCGCATAAGGCACCCTATAAGGCACTCCATAGGGCACATTATAAAGTGCACTGTCCGCCACGGCACCCTAAAATGTCCCCTATAGGGCACCCTATAAGTTGCTCCACAGGATAACGTATAGTGCACCTTATATGGACGGTAACCATAAGGTGCCCTATAGGGCGCCTTATAAAGCGCCCTCTGAGGCACCTTATGGGTACAGTACGCTGAGGGTGTTTTTGCTGGCAGCAATAATGTACATTAAAAATAAATAATGCTTTGGGCAGCCCTATCAAATAACCCCACTGTGGGTTTGAACCCACAACCTCTGGCTCTACAGGCAGTGAAGTAACCATTGTGCTACAGCTCTATAGCTGCTAGTCAGCTCCTGGCTGGCTGCAGAGGGATTGCACGTCACCACACAGACAGTCTGCTGTGGTCACCAGGATAGGGTTAGCACACTCGTACCCATGATGCACTGCACATGCAAATCAGCTGTCCACAGATACACACAAGATGGGGTATGCACCCCCACAGCAACTCGGCCTGGTAGGGGGAACTGACCATGTCCACCCCCACAGCACCTCGGCCTGGTAGGGGGTACTGACCGTGTGTTTTACTGGCACAGAGTAGCTACACACCGTCACATTGTGCAGGTACTGTGCTCACCCTGAGGGTGCGGTGAGGCGCCCAGCACCAGGTCCACAGCACCCTCCATGGCAGACATAGGCCATGCTGGAGGTCCAAAGCAGTGGTAATGTGTGAGATAGGTAGTTTCTTCAGAAACACCTTGGATACATCTGTCTGTCTCAGTCAGGTGTTGCCCCTATGGATCCCTAGGAAGATTATGAACCACCACCCTCCTCCAGGGCTGAGGGTGGAAAACAGGGTCTTACATCAACAGATCCACATTCTACCTCCCTGCAATGGTGGTAGTAGAGGGGACCATCAACCCCAATCATGTTGGGGAACAGACACCCTACAGGGCAGTCAATGCAGCTCTGTACACATCCATAACGCAATAGCAGACAGACATTAGGCCTGGATATGCTAAGCAGCACCCCACCACTATCTGATATTCTCCTGCAGCAAGCCCTCAGCCGCTGCACCCTGCAAGGCACTCCATCAAAACACATACCAGCTGCAAAAAGTCTGCTAGCTACTCCATAGTGCATGTTTCTGGTGGAAATGCATGCACCCAGAACAGGGATGTCAGCATACACAACAATCAGATAAGTCAGTGACTGGGCTCCAAAAGGAAACCCATAAATATCACATGAAAAATATACTATATAGCACTATGGGGGTGCCTAGCCATGCTGTGGTCACTGCACAGTCCGGGTGAGAGTGATCTCCCAGCAGGACATTCTGAGGTCACCCTGTCTGTGTAGGTGGTGGCCGGGCACTAAAATGGCCCAGCCAGTGCCCTATGCCCTGTGCAGATGCATCCTGGCCAGGCCACCCTGTCTGGCCTATACCCATGGTACCTTGCTCCTCATTATGCACATTGGCAGGCCAATACTGGCAACAGTGTTGGCAGTGTGGGCTGTGGAGGGTGTTTGCAGCCACCACACACTGTATAGACAGACACACACTCCCACACCTATGCCAGCATTGTGCTACTATAGAGGAGTTTAGCAGCCCTGCCCACCACACCAGTCCTGAGCACAGTACAGGCATGGATATGGTACGCAATACTGTTGGGGGTCACTCCCCAGGGTAGTAAACACTGTCAGAGACCAGACCTGAAGCACACACCGCAGACATCTGAAAGATTGTTATGATGGAGCTCAATCAGCAAACTGTGCTTAATGTAGGAATGTCTATCTGCCAGTACTCATAGCAAACGTTTGATAGCTGTGTACCATATACCCAGGTGTAGGGTGGTATTGCTAAGGTATGCAAGTGCTAGTATTGGGAGATGCACGCAGGGCCCAATGTCCTGCCTCTCCAGGAGGCATTGGCCAATGGGGCCTGTGGGTGTGGGTGTGGGTGTGTCTGTCCCTGTTGGCTGCTGCTTTATGGCAGAGGTTCCTACCTCCAGTCCTGGTTTGCCAAACACTGTTCGGGTTTTCATGCTGTCCCTCATGAATATGCATGAGCTACATCTGCATACCATGTGGGTGGTGCATAGATATGCAGCACAGGCATCTTTATTAGAGGCAGCATGGAACCTGAATGGTGTGGGGCCCACCAGGACTGCATTTGGGAGACTCTGCTCTCGGTAATGTGCCTGTTTATGGTGTCTGTGCTCGGTGGGGTAAAATATAGGCGTATTAACCATGCGTATGTTCTCAACATTAAAGGTTTATCCTTACTATCACGGTTTAGTTTTGGAAAAAATAAGTGGAATGGATTGGCAGGAGGCCCAGCTGGGCTTTGAACCTGTGACATTTTGTTCATGCATACACTGTCTGTGTGCACTGCACCACCGTGTTGCCACAGATATGCTGTATTTCCTGGGGAGTCCATGACTGTACATCCGACAGGGCCTGTTTGTTGCAGTGCACGGCACCCACCTGGACAGGGCTAGGCCATGGTCTGCTGTGGCCACCAGCTGCTGCCACCTCCACCACCAGTACCGCTCCATCCTTAGATTGAAGACAGCATAAACCCTGAAGGATTTGTGGCCCTCCAGGACTGCATTTGGGGTAATCTGTTCTAGGTAATGTGCATGTTTCTGGTGTCTGTGATCTGTAGGGTAAAATAGAGGTCTTTGAGCCATGCTTATGTTCTCTGCTATAAAGGTTTGTCTTTACTATCATGATATAGTTGTTGGTAAAGTATGGGGACTAGATTGGCAGAAGCCCCAGCTGGGGCTTGAACCTGTGACCTTCCGTCTCCAAACACGCTGGTTGTGTGTTCTACATCACCGTGATGCCACACAGACAGTGCATTCCCTGATGATACCATGACTGCTTGTCCGGCAGGGCCTGTCTGTTGCAGTGCATTGCACCCACCTACACAGGGCTAGGCCATGGTCTGCTCTGGGCAGCTGCCACTGCCCCCCTCCACCTCCAGTACCCCTGTGCCACCATGCTGACATGCCCTTCTGCTGGTGGTGCTGGTGGTACGCAGTCTCAGGCCATCCTGTGTGCGGGTAGGCGGCTGCCTATGGTGCGTGTTCTGGAGTAGGGGTGCCTGCATATCTGTCCGCACGTCCCCCAATCACCGCCTGCCAATGTTCCGTGCCCTTGGGGGTACCTGCTGGGTACTATCCCCTGTGACACTGTGCTACACACTCTCATGCCCATGTTGGGCACTCATCAGTTGCTGACTGGCTGCTGTTCAGTTTCAGCATTCCTAGGTGCCATCTAGGCATCTGCCTAGTCCGCACTGTGCCCCAGCTGCACCACAGCATGTGCCGCCTGCAGCTCTCTGTATCCCCTTTCCCAGCATCTGTCCAGTTGCCCATTCCGACCTGCCCGTCCTGCTGTTGTGGATATGTGCATGCCATAGGTAACCTGTCCAATGGAGAGGGAAACCCTGATCAGTGCTATTTCACTGTGGGCTCATTCACCTTGTATGGGGACGGAGCGTAGACCGTTCTAAAATTCATATTTATTTTTTGGGGCATTTTTGGGAGTGTTTTTTGATGTTCCCCATTACTATCACTATTGCCCAGCTTGATTATAATTTTTTTATAATTTTTTGGGGTCATTTTTAATGTTTATTTGCCCTTTTGTTCCGTGCACATGTATCACACTGCTCACGTTTTGTAGGTTTCCCTGCTTTTGCTGTACATTGCTGACAGAAATGGTTTCTCTTCCCTTTAAATCGGCTCTAACGCGAGGTTTTCACTCGCGGTATTTTTTCCTCGAAATTCAGCCCCGCTCCTGTGCGGGGAGCCTCTCCCCTCCCACTCTCCACCCATTGACCCTGTCTCTCCGCCCTTGGGGAGCCTTGCTCCGCCTTCCTGGAGCCTTTCCATGCCTCTATCGCACAGTAGCGCGCCGCGCACCTGAGCGGGCCCGTTAGGGTGGCGCGCACGTGTGCGGGGCACAAAAATGCATCATTAGCATGTGCTAAGGTACCTTAGCGCACGCTATTGTGCGCCGCGCACTTGTGCGCCGTTTAGTAAACATACCCCATAGAGTCCAACAAAAAAGCACGAATCCACGTGCAACAAACTGACCCAGTACAAACCATGGATTGCAAAGGAAGAATGTATTTTATTGATCAACTCCAGCCATTGGCCCAACACAGGCCGTGTTTCGATAAGCCTTCCTCAGGGGCTAAAATGGCTAAAAAATATATATACAATCATAAAAACATACAATAAGAAATGATAAACACTCAAATATAACATATAAAGACCAAGACATGAACATTAGTAACATGTTCTAAATCATAAATTTAAATTAACTCATATACAAACTTTCTTGTACAGCAAAATATTTAAAACGGAGACAAAAAAGTGTAACTATAATAGAAAATAGATAAATGAGTTAAATAAATAAATGAATAATAATGGAATCGATATAACACATAAAATACATAAAACTTGAAAATCATAATTAAATATAGTCAAACAATTTGGAATGTGTTGTTGTTAAGTGCCGTCGAGTCGGAGTCGACTCATGGCGACCCTCTGGATAGCTATTCTAAATTGTGTTCGGTCTTCAGTCAGGTGGCTCATTGTTGACAGACTGGTACCCGTAGCTGCTGTTATTGTATCGATCCATCTCATTGCTGGCCTTCCTCTTTTGCGTTGACCTTCTATCTTTCCAAGCATGATGTCTTTCTCTAATGATCTCTCTCTCCGCATGATGTGTCCAAAGTATGAAAGTCGAAGTCTTGTCATCTGAGCTTCTAAAGAAAGCTTAGGTTTGATCTCCTCTAGTACAGACTGGTTTGTTCTTTGGGCAGTCCATGGTATACACAGTATTCGCCGCCAGCACCATAATTCAAAGGCATCAATTTTCTTCCTGTCTATCTTTTTCACTGTCCAGCTTTCACATCCATATGATGTTATTGAAAATACCATGGCTTGAACAAGTCGAATCTTTGTATGGAGAGAGACATCTCTGCTCTTGAGAATCTTATCTAGGTCTTTCATAGCCATTCTGCCAAGAGCAATGTGTCGTCTGATTTCTTGACTGCTTGTTGCTTCTTTATTGATAGTTGATTCAAGTAGGTTAAAGTTATTCACGATTTCAATTTCTTCTCCTTCGACGATGAACCTGTTGATTATGCCAGTTGTCATGATCTTTGTCTTCTTTACATTAAGGTGCAGGCCCATTTTGAGACTATGTTCTTTGATTGTGAGAAGCAAATGTTTCAGATCACCTTCACTTTCCGCCAGTCATGTGGTATCATCAGCATAGCGAAGGTTGTTGATGAGTCTTCCACCAATCTTCACACCTCTGTTGTCTTCATACAATCCTGCTTCTCTGATGATTTGTTCTGCATATAAATTAAACAGGTAGGGGGAAAGTATGCAGCCTTGTCTTACACCTTTGCTTATTTTAAACCATTCTGTTTCTCCTTGTTCCGTTCGAACTGTTACTTCTTGATCAATGTACAGATTGTGCAAGAGAACGATCAGGTGTTCTGGTATACCCATGCTTCTTAATGTGGCCCAGAGTTTCTCATGATTTACACAGTCAAAAACTTTGCTATAGTCGATAAAGCACAAATAGATATCCTTTTGGTATTCTTTAGTCTTTTCAAGGATCCATCTCACATCTGCAATGATGTCTCTCGTTCCTCGCCCTTTTCTGAACCCTGCTTGCACTTCAGGTAGTTCTTGTTCCAGGTATGATTGTAGCCTCTTTTGAATAATCTTCAGTAGAATCTTGCTGGCATGTGGGATCAGAGCGATTGTGCGATAATTTTCACAGTCAGTTGGATCACCTTTCTTTAGTATTGGTATAAACACAGATCTTTTCCAGTCAGTTGGCCATGATGTTGTCTTCCATATTTCTTGGCAGAGCGTTGTAAGTATGGTAACAGCTGCATCAGATTGCTGTAATACTTCTATGGGAATGCTATCAATGCCTGGTGCTTTGTTCTTTGATAAGGCTTTCAATGCTGCTTCAGCTTCTTCTTTCATCACCAATGGTTCCAGATCATAAGGTACAGGTTGAAACGGCTGTTGGTCCACTTGATCTTTATCATATAAAAACTCTGTATATTCCTTCCATCTTTTCTTGATCTTCTCAGCATCATTCAACATAGAACCTTGAGCATCTTGTAACATTCCAATTCGAGGCTGGAACTTTTTCTTTAACTCTCGTAGCTTTAGGAAAGCTGATCTTGTTTCATTCATTCATTCATTCATTCATTGTTTGACTATATTTAATTATGATTTTCAAGTTTTATGTATTTTATGTGTTATATCGATTCCATTATTATTCATTTATTTATTTAACTCATTTATCTATTTTCTATTATAGTTACACTTTTTTGTCTCCGTTTTAAATATTTTGCTGTACAAGAAAGTTTGTATATGAGTTAATTTAAATTTATGATTTAGAACATGTTACTGATGTTCATGTCTTGGTCTTTATATGTTATATTTGAGTGTTTAATTTATCATTTCTTATTGTATGTTTTTATGATTGTATATATATTTTTTAGCCATCTTAGCCCCTGAGGAAGGCTTATTGAAACACGGCCTGTATCGGGCCAATGGCTGGAGTTGATCAATAAAATACATTCTTCCTTTGCAATCCCTGACATACACACATGCATGCGCACATATGTACTCTTGCTCTTCAGATATACATATCCACTCTTCTGGTGCTGTACCGTTGCCTGCTGCCCTTGGGCTCTTTTAGTAGGTGCCCACTCCCCTAACCAGTTCTGCCCAGCATCATATAACATTCTTGCAATTGCTGTTAACTCTTTTCCTCAGCATTTTCATACTTTCCCCCATCCCTCTTCTCATCCTATCCCCTTCTGAGCCCTTACTCCCAACCCCCAGTCCAGGACACTATCTGATTCTACTGGCTTTTTCTAAGGTCAGTCTAGTGTCCCTTGCAGAGCTCAGTTGTCGCCTCTCCACTCCCATCTGACTTGTAAAGAAACTCCCCCCCCCCCGGCTCACTCTCTCTCTTCCTGTGACAAGAGCAACCTTCCTATTGGATGGATAGTACCCACTGTCTCTGCTGCTAGTGCTTCTGGAAGGGTAGGGCAGGCTTACTCTCATGTAAGTGGAGGGGAAGGAGAATTGGAGAGCTATAGAGGTCCCAAATCTCAAAAATATCCAGACACTTTAGCTATCCTTTTGGCTTCCAGACATTAATGTAAAAATCTGATCAAGTCCTGAAAAAAATCTACACATTTGGGGGTATGTTTACTAAACCTTCTTAATGTGGTACCTTAGCGCACGCTAATGATGCTTTACGGGGCCAAAATGTGCTTTAGTTATGCACCTAGGGAAGAACAACCCAAACTATGGTTACACGATGCAAGGTTCCACATTAGGAACCACCACCCAGGAAAAAGATTTAGGCGTCATTGTGGATACCATGTTAAAACCCTCGGCCCAGTGTGCAGCGGCGGCCAAGAGAGCAAATAGAATGCTAGGTATGATAAGGAAAGGAATGGAAAATAAAACAAAAGATATTATAATGCCTCTATATCGTTCCATGGTGAGACCGCACCTTGAATATTGTGTGCATTTCTGGTCGCCGTATCTTAAAAAGGATATAGCGATTTTAGAAAAGGTACAGAGAAGAGCCACCAAAATGGTAAAGGGGATGGAAGGATACTCCTATGAAGACAGGCTAAAAAGGTTAGGGCTCTTTAACCTGGAAAAGAGACGGCTGAGGGGAGATATGATAGAAGTCTATAAATTAATGAACGGAGTGGAACGGGTGACGTAGATCGATTGTTTACCTTATCAGAATATAGAAAGACTAGGGGACATGCAATGAAGCTACAGGGTAAACTATTTAAGACTAATAAAAGAAAATATTTTTTCACTCAACGTGTAATCAAACTCTGGAATTTGTTACCGGAGGATGTAGTAAAGGCTGTTAGTGTAGCTGGGTTTAAAAAAGGTTTGGACAAGTTCCTGGAGGAAAGGTCCATAAACCATTATTAAGAAGTGACCGAAGATATCAATGCTTGACCCAGTACAAGCATTGTGGAACTTGTGTCTCTTGGGGAAACTGCTAGGTACATATGACCTAGATTGGCCACTGTTGGAAACAGAATACTGGGCTTGATGGACCTTGGTCTGACCCAGTATGGCATATCTTATGTTCTTATGTTCTCATGCGCGCAGCGGCGCACACTAGCGCTGAAGGCGGGGAAAGGCTACCGGAGGGCGTAGGAAGGCTCCTCAGGGGCGGAGAGAAGTGGTCAATGGGTGGAGAGTGGGAGGGGAGAGGTTCCCCGCACACTAGAGAGGTGAAATTCAAGGCTAAAAATAGCGCAAGTGAAAACCTCGCGTTAGAGCCGATTTAAAGGGAAGAGAAACCATTTCTGTCAGCAATGTACAGCAAAACCAGGGAAACCTACAAAAAAGTGATAAGTGTGATACATGTGCACAGAACAAAAGTACAAATAAACATTGAAAAGGACCCCAACAAAATAAACAAAAATTATAATCAAGCTGGGCAATAGTGATCGTAATGGGAAACATAAAAAAAAAACTCCCAATAAAGCCCCAAAAAATAAATATGAATTTTGGAAGGCTCTATGCTCCGTCCCCATACAAGGTGAATGATCCCACAGTGAAATACCACTGATCAGGGTTTCCCTCTCCATCAGACAGGTTTCCTTTGGCGTGCACATGTGCGGCAACAGCAGGGCGGGCATGTCGGAACGGCCAACTGGACAGATGCTTGGAAATGGGATACAGAGGGCTGCAGGCGGCACATGCTGTGGTGCAGCTGGGGCACAGTGCAGACTAGGCAGATGCCTAGATGGCACTTAGGAATGCTGAAACTGACCAGCAGCCAGGCAGCAACTGATGAGGGCCCAACATGGGCACGAGAGTGTCGATCACAGTGTCACAGGGGATAGTACCCAGCAGGTACCCCCAAGGGCACAGAACATTGGCAGGCGGTGTTGGGGGGAAGTGTGGATGCCTATGCAGGCACCCCTACCCCAGAACATGCACCATAGCAGCCGCCTACCTGCACTCTGGATGGCTTGAGACTGCACACCACCAGCACCACCAGCAGAAGGGCATGTCAGCATGATGGCAGAGGGGTACTGGTGGTGGAGGGGGCAGTGGCAGCTGCCCAGAGCCGACTATGGCCTAGCCCTGTGTAGGTAGGTGCCATGCACTGCAACAGACAGGCCCTGCCGGACAAACAGTCATGGTATCATCAGGGAATGCACTGTCCCTGTGGCAACACGGTGGTGCAGTGCACGCAACCAGTGTGTTTGGAGGCAGAAAGTCACAGGTTCAAGTCCCAGCTATGGTGCCTGCCAACCCAGTCCCCATATTTTACCCACTACTACAACGTGCTAATACAGACAGAATGTTTATTGCAGATGACGTAAACATGCCCAAAACACCTACATTTTACCCTACAGAGCAAAGACACTATAAACAGGCGCATTACCTAGAGCAGAGTCTCCCAAATGCAGTCCTGGAGGGCCAAACACCATTCAGGTTCCATGCTGCCTCTAATAAAGATGCCTGTGCTGCAAATCTATGCACCACCCCCATGGTATGCAGATGTATCTCATGCATATTCATGAGGGACAGCATGAAAACCCGAACAGTGTTTGGCACACCAGGACTGGAGTTGGGAACCTCTGCCGTAAAGCAGCAGCCAACAGGGGCAGACACACCCACACCCACACCCACAGGCTCCTTTAGCCAATGCCTCCTGGAGAGGCAGGACATTGGGCCCTGGGTGCATCTCCCAATACTAGCACTTGCATACCTTAGCAATGCCACCCTACACCTGGGAATACGGTACACAGCTATCAAACGTTTGCTATGATTACTGGCAGATAGCAATTCCTACGTTAAGCACAGTTTGCTGATTGAGCTTCATTATAACAACCTTTCTGCTGTCTGTGGAGTGTGCTTCAGGTCTGGTGTCTGACAGTGTTTACCACCCTGGGGAGTGACCCCCAACAGTATTGCGTACCATATCCATGCCTGCACTGTGCCCAGGACTGGTGTGGTGGCCAGGGCTGCTAAACTCCTCTATAGTAGCACAATGCTGGCATAGGTGTGGGAGTGTGTGTCTGTCTATCCAGTGTGTGGTGGCTGCAAACACCCTCCACAGCCCACACTGCCAGCACTGTTGCCAGTATTGGCCTGCCAATGTGCATAATGAGGAGCAAGGTACCATGGGTATAGGCCGGACAGGGTGGCCTGGCCAGGATGCATCTGCACAGGGCATAGGGCACTGGCTGGGACATTGTGGTGCCCGGCCACCACCTACACAGACAGGGTTGCCACAGCATGTCCTGCTGGGAGATCACTCTCACCCTGACTGAGCAGTGACCACAGCATGGCTAGGCACCCCCATAGTGCTGTATAGTATTTCTCTCATGTGATATTTATATGTTTCCATTTGGGGCCCAGTCACTGACTTATCTGCTTCTTGTGTATGCTGACATCCTAGTCCTGTGTGCATGCATTTCCACCAGGACCATGCACTATGGACTAGCTAGCAGACTGTCTGCAGCTGGTATGTGTCTTTATGGAGTGCCTTGCAGGGTGCAGTGGCTGAAGGTTTGCTGCAGGAGAATATCATATAGTGTGGGGTGCAGCTTAGCATATCCAGGCCTAATGTCTGTCTGCTATTGTGTTATGTATGTGTGCAGAGCTGCATTGACTGCCCTGTAGGTGTCTGTTCCCCAGCAGGACTGGGGTTGCTGGTCCCTTCTACTGCCACCATTGCAGGGAGGTAGAATGTGGATCTGTTGATGGGGGACCCTGTTTACCACCCTCAGCCCTGGAGGAGGAGGAGGGTGGTGGTACATAATCCTCCTAGGGGTCCATAGGGCCTACACCTGACTGAGACATACAGATATATCTCCAAGGTGTGTCGGCAGAAACTACCTATCTCACACATTAGCACTGCTGGGGACCTGCAGCATGGCCTATTTCTGCCATGGAAGGTGCTGTGGACCTGGTGCTGGGTGCCCCACCGCCCCCTCAGGGTGAGCACAGTACCCGCATAATGTGACGGTGTGTAGCTACTCTGTGCCAGTAACACACATGGTCAGTTCCCCCTACCAGGCTGAGGTGCTGTGGGGGTGCATACCCCAGCTTGTGTTCATCTGTAGACAGCTGATTTACATGTGCAGTGCATCATGGCTACGGGTGGGCTAAACCTATCCTGGTGACCACAGCAGACTGTCTGTGTGGTGACATGCAGTCCCTCTGCAGCCAGCCAGGGGCTTACTAGCAGCTATAGAGCTGTAGCCCACTGGTTACTTCACTGCCTGTGGAGCCAGAGGTTATGGGTTCAAACCCACAGTAGGGTTATTTGATTGGGCTGCCCAAAACATTATCTCTTTTTAATGTACATTATTGCTGCCAGCAAAAACACCCTCAGCGTACTGTACCCATAAGGTGCATCAGAGGGCACTTTATAGGGCGCCCTATAGGCACCTTATGGTTACCATCCATATAAGGTGCATTATACCTTATCCTGTGGAGCGACTTATAGGGTGCCCTATAGGGGACATTATAGGGTGCCGTGGCGGACAGTGCACTTTAAAATGTGCCCTCTGGGGTACCTTATGGAGTGCCTTATGCAGCACCTTATGTTACAGTGCTTTGAGAGTGCGTTTGCTAGCAGCAGTAATTAAAATAAAATTAAAATGCCTCATAATGCAGTATTACACATACCAGGTAGTGCTTCTGGCAGCCTTATTCATTGGGCACAGTGGGGGATTGAACTCATGATCCCTGCACTAGCAGTCAGTGTCTTAACCATTGTACTGTGGCTCTGTTCCTCTACTTGCACATCAGCGCGCCTGCTTATGCTTCCTGCGCACGTTTCTCATGCGCCACTGTGCGCGGCGTACATTAGCGCGCAGCGCACATTAGCGCACAATTACTCCCGGTTTGCTTTTTTAAGACTGACACGCCCACTCCTTATATGGCATCCTGCAGACTACTTCGCCGCGCATGTTAGGAGACTTTAGTAAACATACCCCTTGGGCTCTAGGCACATGCCTAATTTACCTATGTCTTAATCCAGCCCTGGCTTTGGCCACTTATAACTCTGTGGGGTATGTTTACTAAACTGCGTTAGTGCAATTTGCGTTAGGAGCCGCGTTAGTGGACGGAAAGCCAAAAAAGGACATGGGCGGGACATCGTAACCGATAACGCGCAGTTGCGCGCGTTATTACGTGCCACGCAGCAACGATCACTACAGCACACAGACACCCAAGGTCAGAAACAGAGCTGTAGCACAATGGTTACTGCACAGACTGATGGTACAAGAGGCATGGGTTCGATTCCCCAGTGTGCCTAATGAAAAAGGCTGGCTGAGGCATCCTTTGAAAGCCAACTATAATATTTTAATCCACAGTCTGCAGGTGGGTTACAGTTTGCATATGTCAGGAAAATTGTACCCGTCTTATGCAATATGTTCCAATAGTGACGTTCTCTCTGACATGGTCATGTATTATATACCATTTGATAGGAATATTTAGGCGCTCCCTATAGGGAGAAGTGGAAGGTGCACCGTATAGGGAGACTTGTAAGGCGCGCCCTATAGGGCGCCTTTTGAGCTACCCCATGGTGAAAGTACCCTGAGGGTGGTTCTGCTGGCAGCACTAATATACAGTAAAAATAGACAATGCCTAAGACAGCCCTATCAATGAACCCCACTGTGGGTTGTGAACCTATGATCTCTGGCTCCATGGGCAGTGAAGTAACCAGTGGGCTAGAGCTGCTAATAAACATATGGCTGGCTACAGGAGGACTGCACGGCACCACACCCACATTCTGCTGTGGTTACCAGGGAGATTACATACCACCACCCAACGCACCCTCTAGGGCTCAGGGTGGGGGACAGGATCTCCCGCCCACAGATCCACTTTCAACCCCCTGCAATGGTGGCAGTAGAAGGGAACATCACCCCAGTCCTACTCAGGCTCAAACACCCTACAGGGCAGGCAATGCAGAGCACTACACATCCATAAGGCAAGAGCAGACAGACGGCAGGTCTGGAAATGCGCAGCTGCCCCCCACCATTATCTGACATTCTCCAGCAGCAAGCCTCCAGCCACTGCACCATGTTCCAGCAAGACACATACTAGCTGCAGACAGTCCACCAGCTAATTCATAGTGCATGGTCCTGGAGAAGATGCATGTACCCAGAACGGGAATATCAGCATACACACCAAACAGATAAGTCAATGATTGGGCCCCAAAAGGAAACCCATAAATATCACATAAGAGAAATACTATATAGCACTATGGGGGAACCTAGCCATGCCATGGTCACTGCTCAGTCAGGGTGAGAGTGACCTCCCAGCAGGACATGCTATGGCCACCCTGTCCGTGCAGGTGGTACCGGGCACTACAATGTCCGGCCATTGCCCTATGCCCTGTGCAGTTGTGGCCAGGCCACCCTATCCAGGCTATTCCCACGGTACCTTGCTCCTCATTATGCACATTGGCAGGCCAATACTGGCAACAGTGCTAGCAGTGTGGGCTGTGGAGGGTGTTTGCAGCCACCACACACTGGATAGATGGACACACACTCCCACACCTAGGCCAGCATTGTGCTACTGTAGAGGTGTTTAGCATCCCTGGCCACCACACCAGTCCTGGGCACAGTGCAGGCATGGATATGGTACGCAATACTGGTGGGGGTCACTCCCGAGGGTGGTAAACACTGTCAGAGACCAGACCTGAAGCACACACCACAGACATCAGAAGGGTTGCTATGATGCAGCTCACTCCGAACATTGTACTTAACCTAGGAATTGCTATCTGCCAGTACTCATAGCAACCTTTTGATAGCTGTGTACCATATTCCCAGGTTTAGGGTGGCATTACTAAGGTATGCAAGTGCTAGTATTGGGAGATGCATGCAGAGCCCAAAGTCCTGCCTCTCCAGGAGGCTTGGGATAATGGGGCCTGTGGGTGCGGGTGTCTGCCCCTGTTGGCTGCTGCTTTACGGCAGAGGTTCCCAATTCCAGTCCTGCGGTGCCAAACACTGTTCGGGTTTTCATGCTGTCCCTCATGAATATGCATGAGATACATCTGCATACCATGGGGGTGGCGCATAGAAATGCAGCACAGGCATCTTTATCAGAGGCAGCATGGAACCTGAATGGTGTTTGGCCCTCCAGGACTGCATTTGGGAGGCTCTGCTCTAGGTAATGTGCATGTTTATGGTGTGTGTGCTCTGTAGGGTAAAATGTTGGCGTTTTGGGCATGTTAACGTCATCTGCAAGAACGGTTCTGCCTGTATTAGCACGTTATAGTAGTGGGTAAAATATGAGTGCTGGGTTGGCGGAAACCACAGCTGGGATTTGAACCTGTGACCTTCTGTTTCTGAATACAGTGGTTCTGTACACTGCACCACCATGTTCTCACAGAGATGGTGCATTCCCTGGTGATACCATGACTGTTGGTCAGACAGGGCCTGTCTGTTGCAGTACATGCCACCCACCTACACAGTGTTAGGCCACGGTCTGCTCCGGGCAGCTGCCACTGCCCCCTCCACCACCAGTACCCCTCAGCCACCATGCTGACATGCCCTTCTGCTGGTGGAGCTGGTGGTGCGCGGTCTCAAGCTGTCCAGTGTGCAGGTAGGTGGCTGCCTATGGTGCGTGTTCTGGGGTAGGGGTGCCTGCATAGACGTCCATGCTCCCCCCCAGCCCCGCCTGCCAGTGTTCCGTGCCCTTGGGGGTTGTTGTTGGGTAATCTCCCCTGTGACACTTTGGGAAACACACTCGTGCCCATGTTGGGCCCTCATCAGTTGCTGTCTGGCTCTACTGGTTACGCATTCCTATGGGCCAACTGAGCATCACCCTAGTCCCCACTGTGGCCCAGCTGCGCCACTGCATGTGCCGCCTGCAGCCCTCTGTATCCCCTTTTCCAGCATCTGCCCGGTTGCCCATTCCGACATGCCTGCCCTGATGTTGCGGGACATGTGCACGCCATAGGAACCCTGTCCGATGTTGGGGAAATCCCTGAGCAGCGCTATTTCACTGTGGGCCCATGCACCTTGTATGGGGACGGAGTATGGACCCTTCCACAAATTATCTCTGTTCTATGGAGCTTACTCGGGGGGGGGGGGGGGGGGTGTTGTTTCTCATTGCTACCACTATTGGCCAGCTTGGTTGTTGTTTTTTTCCAGTTTGTTGGGGTCATTTTCAGTGTTTCTGTGCCCTTTTGTTCTGTGCACATGTATCACACTTATCACCTTTTTTTGGTTTCCCTGCCTAGGCTGTACATTGTTGACAGTTAAATGGTTTCTCTCCCCTTTAAAGTGCATTTAACAGCAGGTTTTCATTCGCGTTGGAATTCAGCTCTGAAATTCAGCGCGTTAGTGTAATGGGAGCCTCTCCCTGCCCACTCTCCGCCCATTGACCCCTTCTCTCCGCCCTCTCTCTGCCTTCTGCGTTGTTTTACCGCGCCACGGAGCATCACGTGCGTTAGCACGTGATAACGCGCGCTATAGCGTGTTTACGATCGTTAATGCGCTATAGCACGCGCTATAGCGCGCTAACGATCGTTAACGTCGTACAATGCGCATTATTCACGTTTACCGCAGTTTAGTAAACATACCCCTATGTATTTCCCTTGAAGTCATCGGACATAATCTGAGGTGTCTTTCCTGCTTGGTGTATAATACATCAAATCTCAACCACCTTTGTGAATTGCTACTTTGATTTTCTGCTTTACAAATGCCTATTTCTGCAATTTTTAATACTGAAATTTATCTGTGAAACAGTTATTCAGTTGTCAAGCCTTTTTAGATCACTTCTCTTTCTGTCTACCTCATTTGGTGTGACCATCTTGCAGCAATTATTAGTGCCATAAAAAACATTTTCTTCCTCTTCACCCCTCCACAATAAGGTCACAAAGAGAACTGGAATGAACCCTGAAGCACTCCATTTATTATGTTTCTTTCCTTAGAAAACTCCATGTACTACCACACTGTGTCTCCCCATCAAGTTTCCAGTTCAACCTACGTATTATCTTAAGTCCTACCCCTAGACTGCCGGTTATTTATGAGCCTTCTTGCAGAACGGTACCAGAAACCTTTCTGAAGTCCAGTAGATGATACACAACATCCATTCCCAATCTAATTCTCCGGTCATATAATTCAGTGCTTCTCAACTCTTTCTTGGAGTCTCACCTAGCCAGTTGGGTTTTCAAGATTGCCACATTGAATATGCATGAGATAAATTCAGGGTAGATGCAAGGATTCTGGACTCCTTAGTCAAATATACCTTGTGCCTGCTCTGCCACCCCTGACTTATTTGCCACTCTTCCTCCTCCTCCTCTTTAAGATCAATACTATGAGCACATTCAAAACATATGATTGCAAGACTAGCACTTATGCAATAAGGTATTGTATAGGATCAACTTCAGGACACACATCATGGCTGGAAACAGGCTGACTGTTGTATAAGATCAACTTCAGGAAGTGCTGGCCTCTTGACCATGGTTTTTGAAATTGCTTGTGTTTACCAGGCTTAATGAAGAGGAAGAAGAGCAGTGGGAAGCTGCAGTGAGCCAATTCAGTTCTCTCTTTCGCTGGTGGGGTGTGGGAATCCCACCAGTTATATCTGCTTCAGCTGGTTGGCTCAACTGGGTGTTCTGAGGTGCTCCCAAATTCGGGCACTGTAGGTAATTGCCTAGGTTGGCCTAATAAAGTCATGTTGAGCCAGACTAAGGTTCATCAAGCCCAGCATGTTGTCTTTGATAGTGGCCAGTCCAGATCACGAATACCTGGCAGATCCCAAGAAGTAGATCTATTTTCCATAGTTGATTTCTAGGGATGAACAATGGCTCTTCTAAGTCTGTCTGGTTAATAGTTTTTTATGGACTTTTCCACCAGGAACTTGTCCAATCCTCTTTTGAATCCGCTATGTTGGTCACCTTGACCATATCCTCTGGCAAAGTTTTCACAGCTTAATTATGTGCTGCTTAAAAACAAAACCAGACCAAAAACTTTGAACTTTGTTTTCAATTTGCTCTTGTTTTTGTGTTGTTTGATAGGTTAAACCACCATTCCACTCCACTTATAATTTTATAAACTTCTATCTTATCTCCTTTCAGACATTTTTTCTGCAAGCTGAAAGGCCCTAACCTGTTTAGCCTGTCCTCATAAGGGAGGTGCTCCCAGGGCCGGCCCAGCTGGGTGGCAGCAGCGGCATGGGTGGGAGGCAGCAGCGGCGGCACACAAGGGCGGATGCTGCCGCCCCCCCCAGCTGCCGCCAATATCGTTTGGGAGAGAATGAGGCAGGTAGTGGCACTATTTCTAAAAGCAGCAGCAAAAGCCGAAATTCTGCTGCTGCCTCTGGGTTGGCTGCAGCTGGGGAGGGGTAGTGGCGGCGGCAGCTGGAGAGGGAGCGGTATCAGCGGGTTGGCGGCATCAGCAGGGGGGGGGCAGCAAAGCTGGGGTTTCTGCCTAAGGCGGCAGAAACCCTTGGGCCGGCCCTGGGCGTTCCAGGCCCTTAATAACCTTTGTCGCTCTTTGAATCTTTTTTTGAACTGCACAGAAATGCACAAATCGCTGAAGGTACAGACATACAGAAGCATAATGCTATTCTCATTTTGTTCTCCATCCCTTTTCAGGTAACTCTTAACGTTCTAGTTACCTTTTTAGCAGCTGTGGTACAGTGGGCTGAAAAAATGTATTATTTACAGTGAATTCAAGATCAGTTTCTTGGGAGATGATTCCTAACTGAAAACCCAGCATTTTATACCTGTAGTTGAGATTATTTTTCTCTATCATTACTTCACACTTGTCCATGTTAAATTTCATCTGCCATTTAGATACCCAGTTTCGTAGTCTCACAAGATCCTTCTGCAAATCCTCATAATCCTCTTCCATTTTAAAGCCTTTAAATAATTTTCTTTCACCCACAAACTTGATCACCTCAATCCTCACTTCTATATCCACATCTCATGTCCCATTATGGACTCTTTAGTGAGGGGGAAGGGGGCTTCTAGTAGTGACCATTTTCTATGTGAATAATTGATCATTCAGCCCTATTCTTTTCCCCTAGCTTTTAGCCAGTTTGTAAACCACAAAAAAACATGGCTTCCTATTTTTCATGATTCTTTGGTTTCCTAAGTAGTCACTCTTTTGAGAGGATCAAAAATGACCCGCTGAAAAGTTTAATTGACACAGCATAAGTTGTCCTCAGGTCCATAATACCGCATAGTTACACAGCAATGATCTGCACGTCAGAAGGAAACCTTTTCTACAACCTCACCCCACAAGAAAATCTTGGTAAGTTTGAAACTTTTGCGAACAAAGTGCACCAGACTGATGAAATGAAAATTGAACTGTTTGGCTACAACAAGACAAGATGCATTTGGAGAAATAAAGGGTGAAACATTTGAAGGAAAGAACATCTTGCCAACCATTAAGCACGGGGGTGGATCTATTATGCTTGTGTAGCAGCTACTGGCACAGGAACTATTGTGGGGGTGGAAGGAAGAATGTATTCAAGTAAATAGCAACATATCCTAGAAGCTAATGTACCACAGTTAGGGAAGAAATTATAGCGGAAAAGAGGTTGGATATTTCAATAAGACAAGAATCCAAAACATATCTCAACATCAGCCATAAAGATAGATGACAGGAAAGATAAATGAAGGTTCTGGAATGGCCTTCAGTCACCTAATTTGATTATTATTGAAAATATATGTGGAGGATCTTCAAAATGCAGGGCTACACCTGAACAGCTGAGGTTAGTGGACCAGGTTGGAGATGAGATGAATTCCCTGATATGCAATGAAGCTACACTGTAACCTATTTAAGACTAATAAGAGAAAATATTTTTTCACTCAACGCGGAATTAAACTCTGGAATTCGTTGCTGGAGGATGTAGTAAAAGCTGTTAGTGTATCCGGGTTTAAAAAAGACTTGCACAAGTTCCTGGATGAAAGGTCCATAAACCATTTTTAATGGGGTCAGGGATATCCACTGCTTGCCCCAAAACAACCATTGTGGAACTGTGTCTTTTGGGGAAACTGCTAGGTACTTGTGACCTAGATTGGCCACTGTTGGAAACAGGATACTGGGCCTAATTGACCTTGGTCTGACCCAATATGGCATATCTTATGTTCTTATGTTATGTTATGACAGATAATCCTACATTTAATTTGACTGCATTTTTAGAGGACTCCTATGATAAAATATCAACCAGGGCTACACTTTTATGTAACAGGTTTTATATACCGCTTTATCATTTCAATCAAAGCGGTTTACATTGAAACTTAAACTTGGTAATGTATATTAAACAGGGACATTGATAACTTGGATTTTTCTGAGGCAATGGAGGGTTAAGTGACTTTTGGTCTTCTTTACCTCAGAGGTTGATAAGATAACAGATTTAACATCCTTCTTTAAGTATAAGGATTCCTTATTTTGTTGCTCCAAGGTTTTAGTTGCACAACACAAATGTGAAGAAAGGCTTTTTTGTCACTTAAATCACGTGTTTTAGTATTGGGTGCTGCCTTCTCTGTGTTTTCCATGAAAATGTTTAATTTCTTTTCAAGAGAATCTTTTCATTTTTGTGGATCAAATTCATTTGGAAAAAGAAGCTGTTAGGACTTAAATAGGGACTCTTCTTAGTTAAGGGTCTGATAAGCTACTGGTTCTAACTTGTTTGGGGTTTAGTGTTCTTATTTTCTTTTTTTGTTCTCTCTTGAAAGGGACAGTAGATGTTCATATATTCTTCCCTTGAGGTTTGTGCTGATTGCACATTTACCTTTTGTTTTATTACATTTAATTTGATATAATGTTTTAACATTTCTAATTTAAAATAAAAAGAATATTTCTGAGCTGGAAGAGTTTTAAAGAATAATGGAAAACATTCTAAAAGCAAGTGCAGAAAGACTTTCAGATGGCTACGGAAATCATTTGGAAGTTGTTATTTTTGCCAAAGGAGGTATTACAAACTGTTGACTGAAAGGGTGCCCAAACCTTTGCATACTCAATGTTCACTTTTTTGTTATTTTCAAGTTTGAAAAATCAGCAAATAAATAATAATTATGTATTAACAATTGCAGAAAGAGATTTTTGGGCAGCGTTAGCATGCTGTATCGGCGCCTTGCTGGCAACTAGCGGGATCCCTGTACTTAAAAAACCCAAGCTACCCTGGTGGCATGAGTCTGGTGGTGACTGGGTGGGATGGGGGCGTTTCCACTGCATCATAGATGGCATGGTCACTTGGAGCCCACACTATCTGCATTTAGCTCAGGTAGTACAGGTGCAATGAATGCCTGGTTCACCCCAGTGACATGCAGTAACTGCAGGCGGATGACCTACACACTGCCTGCAGCTAGCGCAGAGCCCCGTGCTAGTAACTCGGTCCACACACGTTACTGGCATGGGCTTAGTAAACATGTCCCTTTGTGTTTAACTTTGTACCAAGCAGAGGCTATGTCAGCTTCCTGTCACTTAAGAATTCACTGAAATATACAGTATGAGCAGGGATGCCTAAACGTTTGCATACCATCGCTTCCACAAAGAATCAAACAGCCCAGGAACAAATGGATCACAGTGGGCTTTGGTAGGTTGTGACCTGTAACACGGAGACACCCTCTCCATCAAGAGATATCCCTGCAAATTGCCTTCTCTGCCTTGGATAATGAGGGTGCCCAATCCCTGGAAACTGCAGTGCCCTTACCTGAGGGAGTCAATGCCCAACCTACTGATAATGCACCAAATATGAAGAAAAAAATCACAAAACAGGAAACTATTACTGCTTGGAGATTCTATCATCAGAGGCACCAATTTGAGAACACAGTTTGAAGGAGAGAAGATGGTCAAATACCTCCCAGGCTCTTAGTTAACAGGAATATGAACCAAATTGTTGATATAGTTAGTGCATAAAGTGAGCACTCCAAAACTGATATGGTCATCCACTTGGGTACAAATGACCTGGCTAGAAACAGTGCCTCGGCAGTTGAAAGGGATTTCCAGACTCTGGGAGAGAAATTCAATCCCATTGTTAACCCTACAACATTCTCAGAAGTTCTACCTGCTTATGGTAAGGGGGCAGAAAGGCTGCATTGCATAAACAACTTTAATCCATGGCTACAAACCTGCTGCAATCAAGAAGGATTTAGATATATAAGCAACTGGGGAAAAAGATGGACCAAAAGAGACTATTCTGTGCTGATAGACTACATCTCTCTGTTACAGGGGAAAGGATCTTAAGTGAAAAATTCAGTCACTATGTGGACAGGCATTTAAGCTAGGGAAAGGGGATGACGGATGGAGAACAATAAGTTCAGGACATCACTCCCAGCAACAACCCCCCCCCCCCCAAAAAAAATATCTCCCCAAAAAACAGCCAGACTTTTAAACCACACCTCAATGGCAAGTAGGAAGAGGCATGTAGAACGAAATCCATGGAAAACACAGACAAGCCAGTCAACAAATGCTGGAAATCAATGAGCACAAATGCTCGAAGCCTAGCTAACAAAGTTCCTGACCTGGAAGCCCTAATGGTGGAAATGGACTTGGACATTGTGGCCATTACAGAAACATGGTTTAATGAG
The DNA here is from genome assembly GCA_033557465.1 of Ichthyophis bannanicus. NCBI lineage: Eukaryota > Metazoa > Chordata > Amphibia > Gymnophiona > Ichthyophiidae > Ichthyophis > Ichthyophis bannanicus. The sequence continues at coordinate 1,683,477,147 of CM066032.1, read as the reverse complement.
TTGAATGAATGGGATATAGCCATAGTTGGTTATAATCTATTTAGAAGAGATAGAGAGGGTAGAAAAGGAGGAGGAGCAACCCTAAACGTCAAAGCTGCTGAAATGCAGGGAACGTGGGGAAAAGAAGAAGCACTGTGGATTGTGTTGGAAAGAGGTGATAGCACTGTCATCCATACTGGTGTACCCCAAAAGCAATTGGTCAACTTCTTCAGAGTGGAAAATATCACAAAAGGAAAACTCACTCCAACATAACCATATGTGTTTCTTGTAAATCACCACTTGATGTTTGTTTATCAAAAAAATGCAACAGGGTCTCAGCATACAAGGGCATACGGTGAAAACGTGGCCAGAAGTATATCTGAACCACCTACACCAATAACAAGCCCATTAACATCAGTGACCCAATAAATAGCAGCTAGCAATACCCACACCATGCTCATAAATATAGAATATCAAACACTTAGCTTAGAGAGCAGGGCAGGGAAATGCAACAGATGCCAGCCGCCTTCCCCAACGTTACCACAAAAGAGCCCTCAAACGTTTCGCGGGACCAACCCGCTGCTTCAGGGGATTCTACAAAAACAAACACAAACATCCCAAGTTATCATAAATTTATTCTACTACAAAACACACACCTAAAAATTACTACAAAAATTAAAATTAAAAACCACATCTCCATTCACTTACCTACCAGCTACCCTTAAACATCCATACTGGTGTAGTCTACAGGCCACCAACTCAAACCAAAGAAATGGATAGGAAATTGATTATTGATATTGCAAAGATACCCATGAAGGGGGAAGTGATCATATTGGGAGACTTTAATTTACCCAATGTGGACTGGAGGATTCCTTCTGCAAATCTGTAAAGAAGTAAAAGATTGTGGATGACTTCCAAGATGCATTACTTAGACAAATGCTGATGGAACCGACCACAGAAGGCTCGATGTTGGATTTAGTACTCACCAATGGAGATAGCATGTCAAATATACGGGTGGGTGCCCATATGAGTAGCAGTGACCATCAAACGGTGTGGTCTGAGATTAAAGCCAAGGTGGAGTCCAATCACAGCAAACTCAAAATCCTAGGGGGATGTTTACTAAAAACCGGAAATGTGCGTGCCGCAAAATAGCGCACGGAAACGCGGCACTGAAACGCTAATAAATGCATTTAAACGCCCCGCACACGTGCGTGTCAGCCCCGCAAAGGTGCGCGGCACACTAACGGGCCCCGTACAAGTGCTGGGCCGCAAATGTCCGATAGAGGCGTGGAACGGCTAAAGGAGGGCGGAGGAAGGCTCCGGAGGGGCGGAGGGACGGGGTCAATGGGTGGAGAGTGGGAGGGGAGAGGCTCCCCTCACAGTATCGGGCCCGAATTTGCATGTAAAAACTACCGCGAGTAGAAAGCACAGTATCGGGCCCGAATTTGCATGTAAAAACACTCGCGGTAGAAAGCATTTAAAGGGAAGAGAAACCATTTCCGTCAGCAATGTACAGGAAAACCGGGGAAACCAGCAAAACGTGAGCAGTGTGATAAATGTGCACAGCACAAAAGTGCAAATAAAAATAGAAAATGACCACAACAGAACTATTAAAAATAGTAATTCAGCTGGGGAACAGTTATAGTGATGGGCAAATACAGAAAACACACCCAGCAAAGCTCCAGAAAATAAGAAATGAATTTCGGAAGGGTTTACGGAGCGGAGACTCTTCCAAAAAACATTTCCTTTTGTGGAGCTTTCCTGGGAGTGTTTGCTATGGTTGCCCATTAATATCACTGTTGCCCAGCGTGGTGATATTTTGTCCCCCATTTCCCGTGGTCATTTCCGGGGTTTATGTGCACGTTTGTCACCAGACAGGGTGCATATGCCCACAGTAAATTTGCGTAGAGCAGGGTTTGTGACTCCATCCTGCCAGGCTTACTACCTCCAGGGGCTGCATTATCTAAGTGGCCATAGTGTGGTGCAGCAGACAGAGTCAGTACCTCTAGGACCAAAGGGTCAGAAGTTCAAAGCCCAGCTGGGGCACTTGCCAGCCCAGTCCCTATATTTTACCCACCACTAAACACAGATAGCGCAGACACCCCTGTATTGCAGGGGACATAAGCATGGGGAAAGCACCCATATTTTACCCAACAACGCACACACACCAAAACAACGGGCATTACCCACAGCCAAGTACCCCAAATGCAGTCCCGTACTGCCACATTCCAATCAGGTCACCTGCTTTTTATGGGAGAAGCTCATGCCAGCATGTTGGCGGACGAGTACATGTGGTGCAGGGGGCAGTGGCTAATAGTGACAGAAGACAGAGGCCTAGCCATGTGAAGGCTGGCACAGTCCACAGCAACAGACAGGCCCTGCCGGATCCACAGTCATGGACTATCCAGGGAATTCAGCCAATCTGTGGCTACACGGTGGTGCAGTGCACACAGATAGTGCATGCAAGAACAAAGGGTCACAGGTTCAAAGACCAGCTGGGGCTACCAGCAATCCTGCCCACATATTTTCCCCACAAATAAACAGTGACAGTAAGGACACACCTTTCGTGACGAGGACATATGCAATGGTAATACATCTATCTTTTACCCCACTGAGCACAGACACCATGAACAGGGGCAGAACCTACAGCAGAATCCCCCAAATGCAGTCCTGGTGGGCCACACACACACCAGTCAGGTTCCATGGTGCCACTCATACAAATGCCTGTGCTGTATATCTATGCACCACCCTCACGGCATGTAGATGTAGCTCATGCATATTCATGAGGGACAGCAGGAAGACCCGAACAGTGTGATGCAAAACTGGACTGGAGTGGGGAAGCGCTGCCGTAAAGCAGCAGCCAACAGGGGCAGACACAGACACACCCACACCCACACCCACACCCACAGGCCCCATTGGCCAATGTCTCCTGTAGAGGCAGAACATTGGACCCTGCGTGCATCTCCCAATACCAGCACCTGCATACCTTATCAACGTCACCCTACACCTGAGGTACACAGCTCTGAAACGTTTGCTAAGAGTACAGGCTGATAGATATCCCTACGTTACGCACATACTGCTAGTTGACCCCATCCGAACAATCTGTTTGGTGTCTGCGGTGCGTGCTCCAGGCCTGGCCTCTGACGGTGTTCACCACCCTGGGGAGTGACCCCCAGCAGTACTGCGTACCATATCCATGCCTGTGCCGTGCCCAGGACCGGTGTGGTGGCCAAGGCTAATCACCCCCTCAATAGTAGCACAATGCTGGCATAGGTGTGGGAGTGTGTGTCTGTCTATACAGTGTGTGTTGGCTGCAAACACCTTCCCCAACCCACACTGCCAGCACTACTGCCAGTATTGGCCTGCCAATGTGCATAATGAGCAGCAAGGTACCATGGGTATAGGTAAGACATGGTGGGCTGGCCAGGATGCATCTGCACAGGGCATAGGGCACTGGCTGTGACATTGTAGTGCCAGGCCACCACCTACACAGACAGGGTGACCTCTGTATGTGCTGCTGGGGGAGCACTCTCACCCTGAGTGTGCAGTGATGACAGCATGGCTAGGCACCCCCATAGTGCTGTATTGTGTTTCTCTCTTGTGATATATATGGGTTTCCTGTTGGGGCCTCCTCACAGAACTCTCTGTTTGTGTGTGCTGCCACCCCAGTTTTGGGTGCATGCATTTCCATCAGGGCTAACCAGCAGACTGTTCACAGCTGGTATGTGTCTTGATGGAGTGCCTTGCAGGGTGCAGCGGCAGATGGCTTGCTGCAGGTGAATATCAGATAGTGCTGGGGGTGCATCTTTGGATATCCAGGCCTAAAGTCTGTCTGATATTGTGTTATGGATGTGTGTGGAGCTGCTTGGACTGACCTGTAGGGTGTCTGTTCCCCACCAGGACTGGGGTTTGATGGTCCACTCTGCTGCCATGGGATGGGGGGGGGGGGGTCCATGGGGGTTTCCACTAACTGAGACAGACAGAGATATCCAACATGTTTCTGCAGCACCTTCCTATCTCACAGGTTAGTACTGTTTTGGAGCTCTGTCATGGCCTCATCCAGCCATGGCTGGTGTTGTGGACCTGGTCCTGGGCGCCACATCACACCCTCAGGGTGAGCACAGTACCCGCACAATGTGACGGTGTGTAGCTACTCTTTGCTGGTAGTCCACCCGCTCAGGACCCCCTACCAGGCCGAGCTGCTGTGTGGGTGCACACGGACAATTCCCCCTACCAGGCCGGGTAGCTGTTGGGGTGCATTCCCCATCTTGTGTGCATCTGTGGACAGCTGATTTGCATGTGCAGTGCATCATGGGTATGGGTGGCCTAACCCTATCCTGTCTACAACAGCAGACTGTCTGTGGGGTGACGTGCAGGCTCTCTGCAGCCAGCCAGGGGCTTGCTGTCAGCTGTAGCCCAATGGTTATGTCACTCCCTGTACAGCCAGAGGTCATGGGTTCAAGCCCACAGTGGGGCCCTTTGATAGGGCTGTCCACAGCTTTATTTTTATTTACTGTACATATGTCTATGCCGGCAAAACCACACACAGCTTACTATACCCATTAGGTGCCTCTGAGGGTGCTTTATAGGGCGCCCTATAGGCCATGTTATGGTTGTCATCCATATAGGGTGCACTATACATTATCCTGTGTCGCAACATACATGGTGCCCTATAGGGGACATTCTAGGGTGCCTTGGCGGACAGTGCACTGTAACATGTGCCTTACGGGCATCCGTATGTTAACACACTGTGAGAGCGGGTTTACTAGTGGTGGGAAATAAAATATAAATGGAAGGCCTCCTACAGCACTCCTCACCATGATACATACTGCCCCAGCCAGCCTTGTTCACTGGGCACTGTGAGGGGTTGAATCCCTGGCCCCTGCACTATTGGTCAGTGTCTTAACCATTGTGCTGTGGCTCTGTTCCTGTGTTTGTGCATCCGCGCGCTGCCTTATGCCGCACAACATGGAAATGCCCCTAAAATAATGCCTCAGCCAGCTGTCTTCAATGGGCACTGTGGGGAATTGAACCCATGATCACTGCATGAGTGGTCAGTGTCTTAACCATTGTGCTATGGCTCCCTTCCTATTATTTGCACATCAGCGCGCCACTTCTCCCTCCCACTATTGGACTGCCCCCTTACACATCAGCGCACCACTTTCTGCCCACCGGCTTGCCGCCTTCTGTTGCCCACATTTATCAGCGCACCGCCTTCTGCCGCCCAAACTTAACAATGCGCCGCCATCTGCTGCCCACACTGAACAGTGCGCCGCCTCATGCCGTAATAAAAATAACAGTGCGCCGCCTTCTGCCGCCCAAAATTAATATGCCTCCTAAACCACTTTTGCCCATAAATGTTGATGCCTCAGCTGGTCTTTTCTGTTGAGCACAATGGGGGTTTGAACCTCTGGCTCCAGCACCATTGGTCGGTGTCTTCACTGTTGTACTACGGCTCTGTTGTTTGGTTTTGTAGCAGGGCCCCACTTAGCCTTCCCACGTGCTAATGTGGGCCCCGCACATTAGCGCGACGCACATACGTACGGTCCGGTTTTTTGCTTTTTTCTGCCTGGCCCGCCCACTCCTTATATGGCACCAGCACACTAACGGGAACCCGCACAGCAACGGTGTTTAGTAAACATGCCCCCTAGACTTCAGAAACACTAACTTCAGTAAAATGGCTAAGCACCTGAAGGATGAGTTAGCAGGGTGGGAGGCGATAAAGGAAGTGGAATTGCAATGGGCTAAACTAAAGGAGGTAATAAAATGGACAACAGATACATATGTAAGGAAAGTAAATAAAAACAAGAGGAAAAGGAAACCTATTTGGTTCTCCAAAGAAGTGGCTGCACAAATAAAGGCAAAAACCACAGCTTTCACAAAATTCGGAAGTTCACCAACAGAGGAACACAGAAGAGAATACAGGATAAAATTAAAAGAGACAAAAAGAGAAATAAGGATAGCAAAATCAAAGGCAGAAGAAAAGATGGCAAAAGATGTGAAGTGTGGCGACAAAACATTTTTCAGGTATATTCGGGAGAGGAGGAAAATCAGAGGTGGAATTGCAAGACTCAAAAGTGACGCAAACGGTTTTGTGGAAAGTGACATTGAAAAAGCGAACATGCAAAACAAATACATCTGCTCTGTTTTTACTAAAGAAAATCCTGGAGAAGGACCACCTGTGATTGACAAATATACAAATGGGAATGGAGTAGATACCACACCATTCACAGAAGATGATATATTAGAACAGCTTGCAAAACTGAAGGTGGACAAAGCCATGGGACCGGATGGGCTGCATCCCAGGATACTGAAAGAGCTCACAGAGGTTCTTGCAGGGCCATTAAAGGATGTTTTTAATAGGTCCTTGGAGACACGAGAAGTTCCACAGGACTGGAGAAGGGCTGATGTGGTACATCTTTAAAAAAGTGGTAATAGGGAAGAGGTGACAAACTACAGGCTGGTAAGCCTTACCTCGGTGGCAGGAAAAGTAATGGAAGCGCTCCTGAAAGAACGAATAATGGACTTTCTCGAAACCAACAGGTTGCCTGACTCAAGACAACATTGTTTTACCTAAGGACGATCTTGCCATAGAAATCTGATTGAGTTCTTTGACTGGGTGACCAGAGAACTAGATCAAGGGCATGCGATGGATGCGATCTACCTAGATTTCAACAAAACCTTTGATACTATTCCTCAGTGGAGGGTTATCAATAAACTCAATAGCTTGAGGATGGGTCCCAAGGTGGTGAACTGGATTAGAAATTGGTTGACTGACAGATGACAGTGAAAGCCCCCAGGTAGGTGATACATGAAATACCTTTATGAAAATGGGTAACAGGGGTAACATATGGAAAGCAGTGTGTATAAATGCCCGTAGCATGGGAAATAAGATCCCTGATGTTGAAGCTTTGGTGGGAGTGGCTGACTTGGATTTACTGGCAGTTACAGAAACATGGTTCACAGAAAACCATGATTGGGATGTAACTATACCTGGCTATACTTTATTCAGAAAGGACAGGGTAGGAAGAAGGGGAGGAGGATTGGCACTATATTTAAAAACTACTATTAAAGCTTTCAAATTACAGAGCTTAAAAGGGAGAGAGGAGGCATTGTGAAACTAGAAAGAGGGAAAGAGAAATCTATCTGTATTGGTGTGATATACAGACCTCCCTCACAAGAGGAAGAGGTGGACAGAGAGTTAATTGAAGACATACGCAGCATTGCTAGGAAAGGGGAAGTGCTACTGATAGGAGATTTCAATATGCCAGATGTTGATTGGCACATTCCTGCTGCAGTATCATCTAGAAGTAAGGAGATCCTGGATTCTCTACAGGGAGAACTATTCAGGCAATTGGTAACAGACCCCGCACGTGAAGGGGCCATACTGGACTTGGTGCTTACCAATGGTGAAAGTGTTTCTGATGTTATAGTGGGAGATCATTTTGCATCCAGTGATCACCAGATGGTGTGGTTCAGTATTAGGACTAGGGCTGTTAGAATCCATTCAAAGGTGAGGATCTTAGACTTTAGGAAGACTAACTTTGCGAAGATGGGCCAATACCTCAGGGAGTCGTTAGTGGATGGGAACAGCTGGGGGATGTAGAAAAACAGTGGGCAAAACCGAAAGGGGATATTTTAAGGGCAACCAACCTTTTTTTTAAAATGGTAAATAAAGGCAAAAGGAAAAGGAGACCGCTATGGTTTTCAAAGGAAGTAGCTGAAAAAGTGAAGAAAAAGAGGAAGGCTTTCATGAAATATAAGAGATCACAGAGAGAGGAAGACAGGCATCTGTATTTGGAAAAACTTAGAGAAGCTAGCAAAGTAGTCAAGAAGGCAAAGATTCAAAAGGAGGAGGAAATAGCCAATGCAATAAAATGGGGGGGATAAGACATTTTTCAGATATATTAGTGAGAAGAGGAAGGGCAAAAATGGTATTGTCAGACTCAAGGGTGCAGGGGAGGAATATGTAGAAGCTGATAAGGATAAAGCGGAATTGCTTAACAAATATTTTTGTTCTGTGTTCACAGATGAAGAACCAGGAGCAGGACCTCAGAAAACACCCACAAATAGGAACAGAAGCGAGGGACATCTTGAACAATTTTCAGAAGACTGTGTTCGTGAGAAACTAGCTCAACTTAAAGTAGACAAAGCGATGGGACCGGATGGGATACACCCTAGAATACTGAGGGAACTTGGGGATGTTCTAGCAACTCCACTGACTGACCTTTTCAATGCCTCGGAGTCGGGAGTGGTGCCGAAGAACTGGAGAGAGGCTCATGTGGTGCCTTTACACAAAAGCGGAAGTAAGGATGTGGTTGAAAACTACAGGCCGGTTAGTTTAACTTCGGTGGTGAGTAAATTATTGGAAACGCTGCTGAAAGAGAAAATAGTGAGGTTTCTGGAGTCCAGCGGATTACAGGATCCGAGGCAGCATGGGTTCACCAGAGGCAGGTCTTGTCAGACAAATCTGATTGATTTCTTTGACTGGGTGACCAGGGAGTTGGACCGAGGGAGAGCTCTAGATGTGGTGTATTTAGATTTCAGTAAAGCCTTTGACACTGTTCCTCACAGGCGACTTATAAACAAACTGAGCACCCTAGGGATGGACCCTAAAGTTACTGCTTCGGTTAGAAATTGGTTGGGTGGGAGGCGACAAAGAGTACAAGTAAATGGAGCTCACTCTGAGGAGAAGGATGTTACCAGTTGTGTGCCCCAGGGATCTGTCCTTGGTCCAATTCTTTTTAATATCTTTGTTAGTGATATAGCGGAAGGGCTGTTGGGTACGGTTTGCCTCTTTGCAGATGATACCAAAATCTGCAATAGAGTAGACACCCAGGAAGGTGTAGATAACATGAGGAGGGATCTAGCTAATCTTGAAGAATGGTCTAGAATTTGGCAGCTGGGATTTAATGTTAAAAAAAGTAAGGTCATGCATTTGGGCTGCAGCAATCCAAGGGAGCAATATAGTATAGTGGGTGAAGTACTTTTGTCCACTAAAGAAGAGCGGGACCTAGGCGTGGTTGTGTCTGATGATCTTAAAGTAGCTAAACAGGTACAAAAGGCGACGGCAAAAGCTAAAAGGATGCTTGGGTGCATACTGAGAGGAATGGCTAGCAGAAAAAAGGAGGTGATAATGCCTCTCTATAAGTCTTTGGTGTGACTTCATTTGGAGTATAGTGTGCAATTCTGGAGACCGCACCTTCAAAAGGATGTGAATTTATTTATTTTTCTATACTGTGCTATTCTGCATCAGTGCAGTTTACATTGAAAAACCTGAAATTACTTTGAACAGGGCATTATAACTTGGTGATAACTATTTTGCAGGGAACATGGGCTATGGAGAGTTAAGTGGCTTGCCCAAGACCACAAGGAGCACCTGTGGGACTAGAGACCCCAATCCTTCTGGCCCAAGGTTGCTGTTCTCTAGTGGGATTTGAACCCCTGACCTTCTGGCCTGAAGTACCTTGCCCCAACCACTAGGCCACTCCTCCCTCCACTCCACATGAGTAGGATGGAGTCGGTGCAGAGGATGGCTACTAAAATGATTAGTGGTCTTCATTATAAAGCATATGAGGACAGACTGAAGGATCTTAATATGTACACCTTAGAGGAAAGGCGGGATAGAGGTGATATGATTGAGATGTTTAAATACCTCTGTGGCATAAATGTTCAGGGAGAGAGCCTCTTTCAATTGAAAGCAAGTTCTGCTACGAGGGGACATGGGATGAGGGTGAAGGGAGATAGATTCAGGAGTGATATGCGGAAATGTTTCTTTACGGAAAGAGTAGTGGATCCGTGGAATAGTCTCCCAGTGGAGGTGGTAGAGATGAGGACAGTAACTGAATTCAAAAAAGCATGGGACAAACACAGAGGATCTCTAAAGGTAAAAAGGGGACTGTTGTAGTTGTTGATATGGAAGGACAGACTAGATAGGCCATGTGGTATTTTTCTGTCATCATATTTCTATGTTTCTAGAAGGTGATGGTAAATGGTACTCACTCAGATGAAAGGAAGGTGATTAGCAGTGTGTCCCAGGGTTCGGTCCTGGGGCCGGTGCTGTTCATTGTATTTGTGAGTGATATTGCTGAAGGACTGAAAGGAAAAGTCTGTCTTTTTTGCAGATGACAAGAAAATTTGCAACAGAGTGGTCTTCCTTGAGGGAGTGGAGAACATGAGGACAGGTCTACAAAAGCTAGAAGAATGGTCTAATGCTTGGCAGTTAAGATTTAATATGAAGAAGTGCAGTGTCATGCACTTGGAAAACAGAAATCCAAGGGAATTATATGTGATAGGGGACGAGAGGTTGGTGTGCAAGGACTAGGAGAAGGACCTTGAAGTGATTGTTTTTGAGGATCTCAAGGTGGCGAAACAGTGTGACAAGGCAGTATCAAAAGCCAGAAGGATGCTGGGTTGCATACAAAGAGGGATTACCAACAGAAAGGAAGAGGTACTAGTGCCACCATCCAAGTCGCTGGTGAGGCCTCACTTGGAATTTTGTGTTCAGTTTTGGAGACCGTATCTAGCAAAGGATATAAAAATGCTGGAAAGAGTTTAGAGGAAGGTGACGAAAATGATTTGAAATCTGCATCAGGAGACATATGAGAAGAGACTTGAAGACCTAAATATGTACACTCTGGAGGAAAGGAGGAACAGGGGAGATATGATTCAGATCTTTAAATACTTAAAGAGTATTAATGAACAAACAAACCTCTTCCAAAGACGGGGAAGCTGTAAAACTAGAGGGCATAACATGAAGCTGCAAGGGGGTAAACTGAGAGGCAATGTCAGGAAATACTTTTTCACTGAAAAGGTGGTGGATGCTTGGAATGCCCGATGGAAGTGGTGGGGGAAAGACAGTGACTGAATTCAAAATGGCATGGGACAGACACTGTGGATACATTTATAGTAACAGGATAAAATCAAAATAAACATAACTATTTCAACAAATAGGGGTGAACTGCACGGAGTGGTTGGTACATCCCTAAACAAAGGTACGCGGAGGGGTGACCTGCACGGAGCAGCAGGTGCACCTGCTCTTGCCGCCTAGCTGGGCAGACTAGACGGATCATACTGGTCTTTATCTGCCGTCATATACTATGTTACTATGTTACTGTGTAATCGGCATCTTAAACAACACAGCTGTAAATAAGGCATACATTGGGAATGGTTGAGATAGGAAACAATAGAGATAAAAAGAATAGAATAGATTGCAGACCTCATAATATACCTGAAAGAGTTAATATTACAATATAACAAATTTGTTTGTGTAGCAAAGGGAAAAAATATCTAGAAACACTTCAAAGACAACAAGTGAACTTAGCACTCAGTGGCAGAATTAAAGTTGTCCTCCTCGCCCCTTGACTCTGTGATGCTAAACATGCAGGAAGTGACAGGAAGGATACCACTATGTGCAGGCAGTATGAACAGCATACGAATAGAATTTCTGTGTTACAGCTTGACAGTGCATTTCGTTTCACATGCTGCAAGCAAATAAAGCAGTCCTACAATCATAGGAACAGGATAGAGCATCCAATGTCATACTTGTGGCCAATCAAACAGGTGTAATTATCCAAATTTTTAATGCGACAAAAACCTGCTCACTGTCTTAGTAAGCATGACATTATTAATACCCCTCTCCACGATGGGAGGTGCCCTCTTGCAGCTACTGGGGCACCCAAGCAGCTTGTTATCCTTGCCAGTCTCCTAGACTGGTGCTTCCAGCACTCTCCCCTGGAAGCACACTTAGCCGGTTTTCAGGATTACTACTGGGTCTCTAATGTATGCAAATCTATCTCATGCATATTCATTATGGATATTTTGAAAACTTTACATGTTAGATATGTCTCTAGGAGAGGGCTAGAAAGCACTACCTTAGACCAAGAGGGTGATTCTGGTCTTTCCAACCTGGTTCAGAAAAGCAAGTCAATAATAATCTTGCAGGCAACATACCATATAGTGACAAAATTAAGGTGGATGTTTACTAAAGTGTGTTAAAGAGTTAACGTGCCAAGTCAATGCTAATAGCTACGGCTACATGGTTGAAAACAGCTTCATATTAAAAATCACGTGCTAACTGCTTAAGGCCTTATGGTATGGGTTTTAGGTGGGATATGGCTAGAGAATGGGCATGGATGGCACTGACCGTGTATGTCATAGCTGCCAATAGTGCAGATACACTACACCAGGCATGTCCAACTTCGAACAGGTCATGATCTACTTTTTCCATCCAAAAATGCCGGTGATCTACCACCATGAAAATTAAGTTTCAAATTCGATTTTTAACCCAATAAAGTTGGAGGATTCCCCCCCCCCCCCCATTTTTAATGAACCGTCTGTCATTTACTTGGATGTGATCAGCTGTTAAGCAAATTAAGCAAAAACAAAACAGAGAGACAAAGATCCAGTAAGAATTGCGAGAGGAAATGGAACATTTTTTCTTAAAGGTTTATTGAGTAATAATTTTCTTTAACTGTCTTAATAACTTTCTTTAACTTTTATTAAGTAATTTGTGTTAAATTTAGGTCGAGTATTGATCCAGGCTGATCTTGCACAATCTTTAATATTTCGCTCTTGCTCATTAGTGAGACGTCTGAGCCTGCATTTCATCCACCAGCTTTTTGAAGTTGGGTGAATATTACGTGAGGGCCAGTCTCGGAATCCTGGAGATGTTCATCTGTCATGTTGGAACGTTGTGTACTCTTTGTCATTTTCAGATGGGAAAACGCAGATTCACACAAATAAGTTGAACCGAAACAGGAGTGTACAGCTTCACTGCATCTTCTCAAGTTGGGAAATTTGTCTATAGGCACTAGCTTCCAAAACGATTCTTGCTCAGCACGGGTCTTGAGAAAAATATCATTTTTAAGGGTTAATATTTCATTTTCAAGAGATGGCTTGTTCAATGAGTAATTTTTACTGATAGCAGCTGCAGTTTCTTTAATGTCCACATCTACTTTGAATGGGTATGACAAGTACTCCACAACTGTTCCAATTTTTTGAAAGTCACAGAATCTATTTTCGAATTCCTGGATAACAGAACAGATTTCTGTCACATACTTCGCGTTCTGAAAAACACAATTTGGATATTGTCCCAGTTGGTCCTGCGTATTAGAAAAACGATTAAAAGTGTTGTTTGCAAGGTCAGTCATCATTAGCTCAAATTTGCTCTTGTAGGATGAAACTGTACTCATCATCTCGCCAATGCATTTGTTTTTACCTTGTAGTTCGAGGTTCATATCACTTAGTTCGCCTGTAAAGTCAGTGAGAAATGCCAGATCACATAACCACTCCTCATCTTCCAACTCTGCTTGGTCATCTCCCCCCTCCTTCAAAAAATGTCTTATTTCATTCAGCAAATCACGAAATCTTTGCAGAAATTTGTGCCTACTTAGCCACCTTACATCTGTGTGCAAAATTATCTCCGCTGCCCCTTCATCAAGAGTAAGATTGAAAAGCCATCTTTGAAGTGATCTTCCAAGAACTGAATTTACAATTTTGAAAGTGATGTCCATGACAGTCTTTGTATTGAGTCTTTGGCTTGCCAAAACTTGCTGGTGAATGATGCAGTGGTAAGAAAGAAAATCTGGGAAGTCGTCATGCTGCCTACAGAGGGCTATGGAACCGTTAACCTCACCTGTCATTGCTCTTGTTCCATCAGTAGTGATGGAAACAAGTCTATGCAATGGAAGATTACACTTTGTCACAAAAGAATGGAACAGACTGAATATTTCCTGACCAGTAGTTCTCCCTTTTAAAGAAATCATTCCAAGTAGTTCTTCTTTAACACTGAAGTCTTCAAAAACCATCCGGATAAAGACTAGCAACTAGGTTATGTCTCTTATGTCTGTAGATTCATCCAGTTGGAATGAGAAAGCAAGACAATTTGAAACATCCTCCAACAATTCAAGAAAACAGTCTTACAAATTCCCCTTCAGTGAAAGGTTTGCATTTCTTTGCAATCAGGTTGCTGACCTTGAAGAATGCTATGGTTGCATTGACTGAATGTGACCTTGGCTTCGCCATCTACTGTCGCTGAGTAGTCAATTTCGATTTAAGTTCTTTGAGCTTCAGTTTACGAATTTCACTTTTGGGTGGAAAATCAGCATCAAAACTTATTGCTATGCAGAGCCTTATAATGACGTTCCAGATTACCCTTTCTGGGCAAGGATACTGGGGCATTACGAATTAGACAACAACACTTGTCTTTCACCATGATGAAGAAGTAGTCCATTTCCCATTCATCATGAAAGTGGTAGGTTTTGCTCTTCTTTGGAACACTCATCTTTGTTATACTGGGGTGGCTGGATGTAAGAAGGCCAAATCTGCAAAGTTAGTATAAACACTGGTTGAATCTGGTCCAAAACTGTCACTGTCCCAAAGTATTAAAGATCAACAGGAATTGAAGAGCTCTGGATGATGTGCAATACAAGGACTGGAGATGCCAAAACCACACATGAAGTTCTAAAAGTAAAAATAAGAATTCATCATAGTGACACCAATAATCAAATACCACCAAACAATCATCAAAAAAACTCAAACACCTGTCCAGTAAACCAGATAAAATCAAATACCGCCAAACAAGTTCAAATACCACCACACGCGATTTAATAAATTCTGCACACAGTGTAGAATCAGTGCAAAGGCTAGGCAAAATAAAATTGCAGATGCAAACAAAGGTCACAGTGGTTTGAACCAATTCAAAGGCAAGGCATAGGCAGGTTAGAACAAAATTGGAAAAGCCTGCCAAAATCACCAAATTCTTGACACTTTTTTGTGTCTGCCCGAAAACGTTTAATGAAAGCGAACTATAAAGCGACCAACGACCAGCACACGACACAACTAGTACGGTAAGTGTATTCAGTTAAAGCCCGGGCGAATGGATATCGCCCGGTATATAACACACTTCTAAGGGGTGTTGGGGCGGGGGCAGGAATAGGTGATTCTGAGAGGTAGGAAACCAGGTATGACACCGGGCCTGTGGTGTCTCATCGCGGGGCGCGGGCGGCGGCCACCTGGGGTACCCACAAACTTGGCACGAAAACAACAAGCGCCCACAATACACCCGCAGGCAGGAAAAAAATACAGGAAAGGATGAGCTGCGGCAGCAAGCCCTTGGTAGACGACCTGCCGGCACGAGCTCTCTCCTAGTGATGGGGCGAGCTGCTGGAGAGATGGAGCCAAGTGGGGCTGGTGATCTACCTCTGACCCCTCCGATCTACAGGTAGATAATGATCTACCTGTTGGACATGCCTGCACTACACCATCTCAAGAGGTAGCATTAAGTGCGCTCACACTACTGACAGGCAGATAAGGCAGCCACTGATGCTAGAGACCAACCCAACCCCCACTGATACCTGATTCCTTCCAAGGGCACGCTCTAAGCCCCCCTCTCTGAGCACATGCCCAATCCCAGGGACCACCCAACCACTAGACAAACTAGTGGGTATGTTTACTAAACCGTCTTAATGTGCTCCCGGCGATAGTGTGCAGGCTGCCATAAAAGGAGTGGGCATTTCAGTCTTAAAGTAGCAAAATGGGATTATCGCGTGATAACGCGCACTGCTGCACACATTAACGGGCTAAGCGCCACTAAGCGCCGCTAAGCGCGTTAACGCGCGGTAATCTTAAGTAGGCGCCCAGACATGTAAGCACAGAAACAGAGGTGTAGTACAATGGTTAATACACTGACTGATGATACAGGGGTCATGAGTTTGATTCCCCAGTGTGCCTAATGCATAAGGCTGGCTGAGGCATCAGCTTTGACATGTAAGTATTGTTTCCTGAGGCATTTTATGTGTATTTTAATTATTGCTGCCAGCAAACACACCCTCACGTGCCGTAACCTAAGGTGCCGCAGAAGGCACCCTATAAGGCACTCCATAGGGCACAATATAAAGTGCACTGTCCGCCACGACACCCTATAATGTCCCCTATAGAGCACCCTATAAGGTGCTCCATAGAACACCTTATACGGACTGTAACCATAAGGTGCCTCAGAAGGCGCTGTATAGGGTGCCCTATAAGGCGCCTTATGGTTACAGTACCCTGAGGGTGTTTTGCTGGCAGCACTAATGAACATTAAAAAAAGACAATGCTTTGGACAACCCTATCAAATAACCCCACTGTGGGTTTGAACCCATGACCTCTGGCTCCACAAGCAGTGAAGTAACTAGTGGGCCACAGCTCCATAACTGCTAGCAAGCCCCTGGCTGGCTGCAGAAGGACTGCAGGTCACCACACAAACAGTCTGCTGTGGTCACCAGGATAGGGTTAACCCACCCATACCCATGATGCACTGCACATGCAAATCAGCAGTCTACAGATGATCACAAGATGGGGTATGCACCCCCACAGCACCTCGGCCTGGTAGGGGGAACTGACCATGTGTGGTACTGGCACAGAGTAGCTACACACTGTCACATTGTGCAGGTACTGCACTCACCCTGAGGGTGAGGTGGGGCACCCAGCACCAAGTCCACAGCAGAGAGAGGCCATGCTGCAGATCCCCAGCAGTGCTAATCTGTGAGATAGGTAGTTTTTGAAGACACAGCTTGGATATATCTGTATTTCTCAGTCAGGTTTAGCCCTTATGGACCCTTAGGAGAATTATGTACCACCACCCTCCTCCTCCTCCGGGGCTGAGGGTGGTAAACAGGGTCTCCCACCAACAGATCCACATTCTACCTCCCAGCAATGGTGGCAGTAGAGGGGACCATCAACCCCAGTCCTGCTGGGGAACAGACACCCTACAGCGCAGTCAATGCAGCTCTGTACACATCCATAAAGCAATAGCAGACAGACATTAGGTCTGGATATGCTAAGCTGCACCCCACCACTATCTGATATTCTTCTGCAGCAAGCCTTCAGCCGCTGCACCCTGCAAGGTGTTCCATCAAGACACATACCAGCTGCAGACAGTCTGCTAGCTAGTCCATAGTGCACGTTCCTGGTGGAAATGCGTGCACCCAGAACTGGGATGTCCGCATACACACGAAGCAGATAAGTCAGCGACTGGGCCCCAAAAGGGAACCCATAAATATCACATGAAAAAAATACTATACAGCACTATGTGGGAACCTAGCCATGCCGTGGTCACTGCTCAGTCAGGGTGAGAGTGATTTCCCAGCAGAACATGCTGTGGCCACCCTGTCTGTGCAGGTGGTGGCCGGGCACTACAATGTCCCAGCCAGTGCCCTATGCCCTGTGCAGATGCATCCTGGCCAGGCCACCCTGTCTGGGCTATACCCATGGTACCTTGCTCCTCATTATGCACATTGGCAGGCCAATACTGGCAACAGTGCTGGCAGTGTGGGCTGTGGAGGGTGTTTGCAGCCACCACACACTGGATAGTCAGACACACATTCCCACACCTATGCCAGCATTGTGCTACTATAGAGGTGTTTGGCAGCCCTGGCCACCACACCAGTCCTGGGCACAGTGCAGGCATGGATATGGTACACAATACTGTTGAGGGTCACTCTCCAGGGTGGTAAACACTGTCAGACACCAGACCTTAAGCACACTCCACAGACATCAGAAAGGTTGCTATGATGGAGCTCAGTCATCAAACTGTGCTTAACGTAGGAATTGCTATCTGCCAGTAATCATAGCAACCTTTTGATAGCTGTGTACCGTATTCCCAGGTTTAGGGTGGCATTGCTATGGTATGCAAGTGCTAGTATTGGGTGATGCACACAGGGCCCAATGTCCTGCCTCTCCAGGAGGCATTGGCTAATGGAGCCTGTGGGTGTGGGTGTGTCTGCCCCTGTTGGCTGCTGCTTTACGGCAGAGGTTCCCAACTCCAGTCCTGGTGTGCCAAACACTGTTCGGGTTTTCATGCTGTCCCTCATGAATATGCATGAATACATCTGCATACCATGGGGGTGGTGCATAGATATGCAGCACAGGCATCTTTATTAGAGGCAGCATGGAACCTGAATGGTGTTTGGCCCTCCAGGACTGCATTTGGGAGACTCTGCTCTAGGTAATGCGCCTGTTTATGGTGTCTGTGCTCTGTAGGGTAAAATGTAGGTGCTTTGGGCATGTTTACGTCATCTGCAATAAACGTTCTGTCTGTATTAGCACATTTTAATAGTGGGTAAAAAATGGGGACTGGGTTGGCAGAAACCACAGCTGGAACTTGAACCTGTGACCTTCTGCTCCTGAACACACTGGCTGTGTGCCCTGCACCACCGTGTTGCTGCAGAGACAGTGTATTCCCTGGAGATACCATGACTGTTTGTCAGACAGAGCCTGTCTGTTGCAGTGCACGGCACCCACCTAAACAGGGCTGGGCCATGGTCTGCTGTGGGCAGCATCCAGTGCCCCCTCCACCACCAGTACCCCTCTGTCACCATGCTGACATGCCCTTTTGCTGGTGGTGCTGGTGGTGCACAGTCTCGGGCCATCCAGTGTGCGGGTAGGTGGCTGCCTATGGTGCGGGTTCTGGGGTAGGGGTGCCTGCATAGATGTCCACGCTTCCCCCAGCACCGCCTGCAAATGTTCTGTACTCTTGGGGGTACCTGCTGGGTATTATCCCCTGTGACACTGTGGGAAACACACTCGTGCCCGTGTTGGGCCCTCATCAGTTGCTGTGTGGCTGCTCTACTGTTTCAGCATTCGTATGGGTCACCTAGGCATCACCCTATTTATTTATTTATTTAGCTGTATTTATATCCCGCTTTTCACCGGGTCAAAGCGGTCAATTGGGGGATACATTTAACACGAGGGGATATGAGACACATACGCTAATACTTACAGGGAACATGGGCAATGGAGGGTTAAGTGGCTTGCCCAAGACCACAAGGAGTGCCTATAGGACTAGAAATCCCAGTCCCTCCGGCCTGAGATTGCTGTCCCCAGGTGGGACTTGAACCCCCGGCCCTCCGGCCTGAAGTACCTTGTCCTAACCACTAGACCATTCCTCCCTCCACCCTAGTCTGCACTGTGGCCCAGCTGCACCACAGCATGTGCCGCCTGCAGCCCTCTGTGTCCCCTTTTCCAGCATCTGTCCAGTTGCCCATTCCGACATGCCCAACCTGCTGTTGCGGGTCATGTGCATGCCATAGGAAACCTGTCCAGTAACAAGGGAAAGCCCTGATCAGCGTTATTTCACTGTGGGATCATTCATCTTGTATGGGGACAGAGCATAGCCCCTTCCAAAATTGATATCTTTTTTTTGGAGCTTTCTCGGTAGTGTTTTTTGATGTTTCCCATTGATATCACTATTGCCCAGCTAGGTTATGTTTTTTTTCCAGTTTGTTCAGGTCATTTTCAATGTTTATCTGCCCTTTTGTTCTGTGCACATGTATCACACTTATCACCTTTTTTAGGTTTCCCTGGCTTTGCTGTACATTGCTGACGGAAATGGTTTCTCTTCCCTTTAAATCTACTCTAACGCCAGGGTTTTACTGGCGTTAGTTTTCAGCCCCAAAATCCACAGCGTTAGTGTGCAGGGATCCTCTTCCCTCCCACTCTCCACCCATTGACCCCTTCTCTCCGCCCCTGGGGAGCCTTCCTCCGCCCTCAGGGAGCCTTTACTCCGCCTTCAGCGCTCATTTGCGCTGCTGGGCGCCGCTGATCACGTTAGCGCGCGATAAGGTGACTTATCGCACGCTAATGTGTCAGAGCGCACATTAAGATGGTTTAGTAAACATACCCCTAGGTCATCTGGGAAGCTGCAAAGAGCAGCTATAGTGATAGCAAAGCAGTGGGCCCTAGTAGCCACACAACTGCAAAACGTTATCAGTGCATGCTTTTACCTGCAGAAAGAATGGGTAATGAATAGTCTATTTATCCTTGTAAGTAGCTTTTTGAAATCTTCCTCATTATGAATATATTTATAGATAACGTTTTATATTTAAAAGTGTGATACCCAAATATTCGTTTTTATAGGAGTGTTCGGGGAGATTACATTTGAGTTTAATAATCAAAATCTTGTGGTGTGTGTGCTAGAGGTCAAAAAGCTAATTGTGAGAGACACAAGGCTAAAGTTTCACCTAGGGCACCTAATATCCTTGTACCAATCCTGCACAACCCCCCCTGATGCCAGACCTTATCCCCCTGGAGCACATAATCACACTCAAATGCGAGACCTACTTCCTGATCACATACAGCTCATACACATACCCTCCTTTACACACCCTTATGATCACAACCCTTCTTTAAGAGCATCATTGCCTCAGGTACACTTAGATCGTGAGCCCTTCGGGGACAAGGGAATAAAAAGTACCTGTTAGTATACATGTAAACCGCACTGATTCTAAAGAGCGCGGTATAAAATTAAATAAATAAATCATCGACCCTCTGCCTATTCCTGATCCTCCCAGCAGTTACTGGGTCATCTCCAGTGGACAGGGAGGCAAAATCCCCTTCCATTTTAACTTCCCTGCTGCCTGAGTTCAACATGAGACTTATGACTCCTAGCAGTAGTCTTGCAGTGATACTGCTAGGGGTCAGCCTGCCGAATACGGAGCTATTAACCTCTAGGAGTAGTGCTGCGAGACTACCGCTAGAGGTTATACTGTAGGCACCATTTTGAACTCCAGCAGCAGTGGGGTGGCAGCAGAAGGGGATTGTTTCTGTCCTGTCCACTAGACCACTAGGAATACCCCAGTAAGGATCAGGCAGGTCTCTTGGGAGGAAGAGGGGGAAGAATTGTGATTGAAGGGGTATCAGAAGAGAGTTATATAGATGGGGTATGCAGTTTGGGGTCTGGCATGGGGGATTGTGTTATGTCTCCTCAATTGTTTTTTTTTTTTTTTCAAAATACTGGAGCCCACATTAAATGCATCGAGAGAGAATGTGAATGCATCAACGCTGTCTGCTGATGCGTCGAACACAAGTCTTGCATTAAGTGTATGCCTGATGCATGAACTGTAGGAATGTGCTGACCATGCCCCCAAATCAGTGCACAGCCATTGCACTTACCACGTTAGCTTTTGCTCTTAAAGTGTGCTAAGTGCAAAACCTTATCAGAGTAAATGGGTCTCTAAGTATATTTTGCAGCATTTTAATCTACAGTAATAAGCACAGATGTAATACAAGCAGGTACAGAAAAAAGCTAATTAACTATAAATTATTTTCCCATACTCTTCACTACACACATGTAGACAACATTTTACAATCTAGGTTTTTACAGGAGTAGGCTTGAAAGTCTTCCAGTGCAGTTGCTCTGTATCTTGGTGTGCTCTCAGAGCATCAGCGAGAGGAAAAGGACTGCCTTAGTCCTTGCACAATTAAATTGGCAGGTCCTGTTGCAGCTGTCTTCATGGTCAATCAGGAAATGAAGAAAAAAGTATGACTGGTTTGGCAAGGGAGTCCTGTATCTTACCACAAGAGCTCTGTTTCTTATCGCAAGTACTGCAGAGGCATTTATATAGTCCATGTCTAATTTGCGCAGCTGATATGGATGATGGGGTAAAGGATTTCTAAGAACCACAAATATGAGAAGTCCAGGAAGTGTAATTTAATTTTCTACCCACTTGGTCTAGTTAAGATTTATCCTTGACAAGAACATACAGTATATCTCTTACAGAGTGAACATGCGATTGCTAGTGAGAGCAGATAGGTGGCCCAAATCATTTGCCAAAGCAGCCCCATCGAAAGTGCCACAGTGGCTCACTCTTTTGGATGATATAGTGCAGCGATGGCGAACCTATGGCACGCGTGCCAGCTGTGGCACGCGAAGGCCTTGCAGCTGGCACGCGTGAAGGTCCGCAAAAAAAGAAAAAGCGGGCTCTGGCTCCTGCCGCGGACGCGGCAGCATGCAGTGTCCCGCGGGGCCCCCTCCGCCCGCTAAGCCCCTCTGCAAGGGCTTTCAGATTCGCGAGGGAGACAGCGTCTCCCTCGCGTCTCTGTTAAGCCCGTAGGGGTTAATGGGAAATTTCCCATCAGCCCCTTTAGACGCGAGGGACTGATGGGAAATTTCCCATTAGCCCCTGCGGGCTTAACAAGAGACGCGAGGGAGACGCTGTCTCCCTCGCGAATCTGAAAGCCCTTGCAGAGGGGCTTAGCGGGCGGAGGGGGCCCCGCGGGACACTGCATGCTGCCGCGTCCGCGGCAGCAGCCAGAGCCCTCTTTTTCTTTTTTTAAATTTGCCGGGGGGGGGGGGTGTTAGGACTGCTAATGGGCTGGGGGGGGGGGTTTGGACTGCTAATGGGGGGGGGGGGTTTGGACTGATAATGGGGGAGGAGGGGGGGGGGGTTATGAGTGATAATGGGGTCGGAGGGGGGGGTTAGGACTGCTAATGGGCTAGGGGGGGTTAGGACTGCTAATGGGCTGGGGGGGGGGGTTTGGACTGCTAATGGGCTAGGAGGGGGGGTTAGGACTGCTAATGGGCTAGGAGGGGGGGGGGGCGGTCTGGTAATGGGGGCGGAGGGGGGGTTAGGACTGCTAATGGGCTCGGGGGGGTTAGTACTGCTAATGGGATGGGGGGGGTTTGGACTGCTAATGGGCTAGGAGGGGGGGGGGGTTAGGACTGCTAATGGGCTAGGAGGGGGGGGGGTTAGGACTGCTAATGGGCTGTGGGCTGTTGGGGGGGGTTAGGACTGGTAATGGGCTATGGGGGGGGTTAGGACTGGTAATGGGCTAGGGGGGGTTAGGACTGCTAATGGGCTGGGGGGGTTAGGACTGCTAATGGGCTAGGGGGGGTAAGTACTGCAAATGGGCAGGGGGGGGGTTGGACTGCTAAGGGGATAGGAGGGGGGGTTAGGGCTGATAAGGGGCTGGGGGGGGGTTAGGACTGCTAATGGGCTAGGAGGGGGGGTTAGGACTGCTAATGGGCTGGTGGGGTTTGGAGAGGTAATGGGCTGGGAGGGTGGGGTTAGGACTGCAAATCGGCTAGGGGGGGTTAGGACTGCTAAGGGGCTGTGGGCTGATGGGGGCTGTCTGGAAATGGGGTGATGGGGGTTAGGACTGGTAATGGGCTATGGGGGGGGGTTAGGACTGCTAATGGGCTAGAGAGGGGGGTTAGGACTGCTAATGGGCTAGGGGGGGGGGTAGGACTGCTAATGGGCTGATGGGGAGGGATTAGGACTTGAGGTGGGCTGTTGGGTGGGGTTAGGACTGGAAATGGGCTGATGGGGGGTTAACACTGGAGGTGGTCTGATGGGGTTAGGACTGGTAATGGGCTATGGGGGGGTTTAGGACTGATAATGGGCTATGGGGGGGCTGGGACAAGAAATGGGCTGATGGGGAGGGGTCAGGACTTTAGGTGGGCGGTGGGGGTTAGGACTGGTAATGGACTGTGGGCTGATGGGGGGGTTAGGACTGGCAATGGGCTATGGGGGGCTGACTGGAAGTGGGGGGTTAGGACTGGTAATGGGTTATAGGGGGGGGCTTAAACTGAAAATGGGGTGATGGGGGGTTAGGACTGGAAGTGGGTTGATGAGGGGGGGATAGGACTGGTATTGGGTTGGGGGGCCGCTAGGACTGGAAATGGGCTGATGCAGGGACTAGAAGGGAATGGATGCTGGGTGAGGCTGGAACTAGAAGGGAGCTGGTGTTGGGGGAGGATTAGAATGGGATGGGGCTGGGAGAGTAAAATGGAGAGGGGAAAAATATTTTGTGTGGGAGGGATAAAAAATCTACAATTGGCCGGGTATTGGGAGAGTAAGTGGGGATTGAGGATGGAGGGGTAAATTTTGAGTAGATGAAATAGGAATGAGGAAAGAGCCAAAGGAGAAAGATTAGTATGTTAAAGCAGATGTAGAGAGAGAATGGAAAAAAAAAAACAAGAAGACAGAAGAAAGGACAAATGGACAGCAGATGGAGAGTTAGCAGAAGACACGAAGAAACCAGAAGAAAGTGGCTGGAACAATTGCAACTGAAAAAAAATGCACAAAAGGTAGAAAAATATCTCTTTATTTTGAATTTATTAACTGGAATATGTCAGCTCTGGGAAATGTGCATCATTAATTTTTGCGCTTTGTTTAGTACAAGAGGAAATTAATATATAGTTTTATTTCTACAGTGTTGTTGTATATTCCAAGTTTGGCTTTTGGGGTTCCCAGTTTAATTATTGTCTTCCTGTTTCTAAATTGTGATTCCTTGTTTGGTGATGGTCTGTTCTGCATGTGTAACTGAGCTGAGGTATTCTGTTTATATAATTCCTATTTGACATTGCCACTTGTTCTTTCCCCAGTAGGTCATGTATTGTTGTTCTCTGAGATGTATTGGTTTAATATTTGCAGTGTTGCCTTTTGATAGGTAGAGTATGGTGCTTTGTGAGTCCTGGTAGTGCTGTTAGGATACGGCGGGTTTGCTATGGGTTCTAAATGGGCAGCGTTTGTAGTAGTTCCTAATGTGCCTGGCGGTTGGTACTGGATTATAGTAATGTAGAAACCTTTTAGTCTTTCTTTATCCATATACTCATTAAGAGGCATGTTTACTAAAAGTTAGTGTATGGTAACATTATGCAAATATTTATGCAAATGAAGCACCTTATGCAAATGGGGCTTTAATTGACGTGCTGGCACTTTGAGGAAATTCTTTGGTTTTGTGCGGCAGTTTGGGCACTCGGGCTCAAAAAGGTTAGCCATCACTGATATAGTGATTCCTAAAGAGCTCTAGAAGCAATAAAGAGTTTAAGGGGTTTGTTTACAAAGCCGCGGTAGTGGTTCGCGATCGCGATCGCAGCCGCGGCCCCATTGAAATCAATGGGGCCGCGGCTCCGATTACGATCGCAAACCGCTACCGCGGCTTTGTAAACAAGCCCCTAAGTCTTGAAGAGAGAGGGTACATGCTCTCTTCTGTCCCCTTGCAGTTGGTGGCATCATATTGTCTAAGTCTGTGGGTGCCTTGGAAAAGCCTTTGGCTTGGTACGAGGGGAGACTGATAAGTCTCTGGCCTTGTAATGAAACAGAAAGCTACGGGCACACTTCAGTTCTGGTGGTCCAATAAAATGAAATACGAAATAAAACGAAACTGCAGAGAGATCATTTAGACCACCGGAACTGAAATGTGTCTGTAGCTTTCTGTTTCATTACAAGACCAGAGACTTACCAGTTCCCCCTTGTAGACAAGACATTGTAGGTTCTTTAGCGAATGAAACATAGAAACATAGAAAATGACAGCTGATGTAGACCATGCAGCCTATCCAGTCTGCCCATCCTGAGCTCTACAATCCCTTTTTTTCCCCTTAGAGATTCTCTCTGTTTATCCCATGCTCTGTGCTTGTCCCATGGAGTTAAGATAGCTCATCCTTTTGTGGGTTTGTCTCCAGAGCGAAAAACTCCTGCCTATTTCTTTTTGAATGGGGTCCTTCAGAGGCATTCCAAAACCCGAAGCTGAAGGGGATTAAAGAAGACATTCCCACCTAGTACTACCAGAAAGGAAGAAGAGTCAAGCAGTTAAATTCAAGGATTTGAGGTACAAGGGATTTTCCAGAACGACAAGGAATCTTTAGGACCTGTTCCCAAGAAAGTTAATATGCTGGTTTGTGTATGAAATGTTGCAACATCCCATCACAATTCTTTCAACTATGGGAGTGCTTTATGTGTAGGGGATTTATGTCTAATCCAAGGACCAGGCTTTTCCGCCATGTTTAGACATTAAAAGTGTAACTGTAAGCAGCTCAGTTTTATTTACTCCAGAGCTGCTGACATTGCTCAGAACTATTTGGAACATCTGTTTCAATAAGACATTTTGTTAACTTGCTCTGTTTTCATCAGTAATGTGCTTTGTTTGTAGTTAGTTTGTGAAATTTACAATTTTTTTTCACATCAATTTTTGTAAGTCGGAGCTTGTGATGAGACAGCTATTACTGTGGATTTCCTGCAGTGCATAGCTTTTAAAGATAAGCTCCATTCACTTGTTCATGAGTGTTTTCTTTTGTACAAAATGACATTTTAAAATTAAATTTATAAATTTTACATCTCGAAATAGAAAAAAAACCAAAATATACATTCCAAAAAAGGAGAAAACCCATTATACCCAGAATGGTGTTTTAGGGGTATGTTTACTAAGCAGTGGTAACGGCTTCTGTGCAATATTGGAGCTGCGGCCCCATTGATTATCGCAAGGAAGCCGCTACCGCTGTTTAGTAAACATACCCCTTAGTTTCTACAGTCTGCCATTATCGACACACATTATTTGTTCAGTACTTTCCGTTAAGTTACTGCCGAGATTGTTCTTTAACATGTATGCTCTTCTGCGATACAGTATAAAAAAAGTGTTCAGAAAGCATTAACTGTGTTCAAGCCAATTTTAATAAAAAAATCGAATTAAAAAAAAAGCAAAGAGAAAATAGAAAGACAGCAATTCTTTAGAACCCACACCTTTGGCATATTCCACCCACCCCATCATAACTGTGATCACGTTTAAGCCCTACTCAGCGCTTTGTAAATAGTTTATTCTGATTGTCAAGTGTTATTTATTGTTTCCTTTGTTCTATGTAAAGTTCCTTGTTCCTTGTATATAGCAGTATAAAAATAAGTTGCTAAATAAATAAATAAATAAATGTGCACATTGTGTCCTTTTCTCCCATGCATTTATCCCTTTAATCTCAAACACCTGGCATAAATACTTTAAATTAATTTGCCACTGGGAAGGACCATAAGATATTGGTAACATTAACCTGCTCTTCTTCAGCTCATGCAGAGATCCTTCCCATGTCATTTATGGGTCCCAGAATTTGTATGTAAGAGCTTTGCACACACTTTGATTCATAATCGGCAGAAGAAACAAAGCAGCAAAATCACAAGTTGATATTCATCATAAAACTTAAGCCACTGAAGAAATGACACAATAAACCCTATTTATCTAAAGACTCTCTGCAGCGATGCTATTTTCTGTTCTCCAGGGAATTCTAAGATCATCCGACCCAACGCCGGGCTTTGCCAAGTTGCATCGGGGGTCAGTGTTGCCTCCATCTAATGGTATCACTGAAAACATGACCAGAGCTCCAAATCTTCAGTCTGCGTCTCAGAGACGGCAAAACTTGCAACCTCTTTTGTGCGTGCTCTTCAGCTTTCCACTTTCTTCCTGTATAAAGTAGTAGAAATTTCTCCATCACATTTCCTAAATCTAATATCCAAAAAAATCAGTAATATCAGGATATGACATCTTAAACTGTAAATTTTCTTTGCAGTTTTTCATCCGCAAACCCCTCCAACTCCTGTTAATTCTCTCTCCAAAGAAAATATGATCAAGAAACCTTCACCTCAGTACTTGTGAAAACCAATTAGAAGTATAAATATAAATCTCTTCAAAGTGAGCCATCTTCAGAGTTGCTACAGATGGTGCCACCACAGCCCCCATGGCTATTCCAATTTGCTGTAAATAAAATTGCCCATTGTACCGTAACTAATTGAATTCCTTAGGAGTCCTCGGAGGAATGCATTGCACCAAGTCCAACCTTGAATAATGTCCAATGTCTCATCTAGAGTTACCAACCATGTGTGTTCATCCAGTTTTCCCAACTGATTGAGCAGCTTTAACATATCAGTAGTATCTCTTGTCTATGATTTACAATTAGCTGCTGCTGGATTTAAAAACAAATGAATGAACTTTAAATAATGGTTCCAGAAATGAGACTCTACTTGAGACGGTGGTCTCCCTGGAGGATTTTCAAATGATTTATGAACCTTCGGGACAGTATAGATCACAGGGATCTTTGTGTATAGGTTGATCAAGAAACCTTTATTCTTTATTTGATCTTCATTAAATTTCAAATAATATGTAGTCAGACAACTGCTGCATCATTTCACAATGGTACTATTCACATGTCTGTAGGACCATTGCTCCTCTTTTATCTGCTGTTTGCATCACTAATTGATGATTTTGTGACAGTTGTTTGATAGCTTCGTGATTCTTCTTTGTACTATTATAATATTGTTTTATCAGAATGATTTCTACAACTTTATGCATGGTGGTAGTGTGGCATATGGTGGGAAGGAGTTTTCTTTTAAAACACGGAACATGAAGCAATTCATGAAAACAAAATTAGCTTGATTCTGTCCCAGCTTGTTAAATCTTCACAAAGTGAAAACACAAGACAGCAGTTCAGGGAAAACAAAATTAACTTATATTCTGTCCCAGCTTATTAAATCTCCACAAGCTGGTTCTCCTGGCCCTTTCTCCAGCCCCAGTTAAAGTTACCTTAGAACTCCTTTGTACAGCTTGCCTTGGAAAGACGTCTGGCTCCACAGGCCTCTTTCCCTTCCACAGCCTGCTGGGTTCTTAACTTCTATCTGTGAGCCATGCCCTCCCAGCTCTGAACTCTGGGGTCTGTTGATAATCCCTCTAGAGAGGGACGGGTAACATCTTATAGACCCCATCACACACCCTCCCTTCAGCTCAACCATGCTCCATTGAGTGCCTGTCTCACCCAAGACCCCCATCGGGAAAGGAAGTCCATGTTCAGTTGAGTCCAACCAGCCCTATGGCAGATCCAAAACTAGTAGGGTTGGAGACTCAAAATCCACAGCGTAATATGGCTGTTGGACTCTTTATGTTGAGCCATGTTGGTGGTCCATTACCAGCATATACGGATGACTGAGCAGGTAGTATTTGATGGTCTCAAGCACCCACTTGACGACTAAGGAAGTTCCTGAGGAAGCAGCTTCCTGATCCTGACTGCTATGGGATGTTCTTCACCCCTGACTTCCTAGGCCAGAATGGAATGAGGAATCAGTTTGAATAATAAATGGTAGAGAGAAATCAAGGCTAATAAGGATGGGTTCAGAGCACATGCCCTTCCTGAGATGCTGGAAGGCCAGGTCCAGGTCCGATGACCACTGAATCTGTCTGGAGGAGACTAGTTAACCGCTCTGCCTCCTCTGCAAAATTAGGGATGAATTGGTGGAAATAACCAATCAATCCAAAGAATACACAAACCTCTTTCTTTGATTTTGGGGTGGGGACCTGGGCAATGGCATCCACCTTCTTTAGTTGAGGTCATATCTGCCCATTTCTGATTGAATATCCCAGGTGTTGAACATCCTGACCTCCCAGAAAACATTTATTGGGATTGGTTATCAACCTAGCCTTCTGCAGGCTGGTCAACATGGCTTGTACTTGGGTTAGATGTGAGGTCCATTCTCTGTTGTAGATGACGATACTGTTAAGATATGCAGCTGCATACTCCTTATTCGGTCTCAGTAGGTGATTGACTAGGTGCTGAAAATGGTAGGAGCCCCATGTAATCCAAAGAGCAGTATTGTAAACTGGAACTAACCTTGTGGTGTTGAAAAAGCAGTTTTCGTCTTGGCAGCCAGAGTCAAGGGCACCTGCCACTATACCTTGGTCAGGACCAAGGTTGATATAAAGCGTGCTCCATTGAGTCTTTTGATTATCTCAACTATTCTATGCATGGGATATGCTTCCAGTTGGGTGATGACTAGTCACTCATAGACTCTTCTATAACACCCATAGCATCTCAGATTTTGGCACCTGGCAGACAGCACTCCTCTCTGGACATCAAGTCTGATCGGCAGATGGACATCTCAATACCTCTCAGAAGACAGTCACCAACCACCACTACTCTTCACTTCCTTGTGGTCACTGATTCCACAACTTTGGAGCACTTGAGCTCTGGTTCTTCCCTTTCCGGGGATATTTTCACCACCTCCACTTCCAGGGCTGCATACTGGTTCTTTAATTCAAGGCTGGTGAAGTTGGATTGCTGGTTCTGCAGGCTCTGGTGACTCATGTCCAATTCTCTTCATTCTGTAGCATCCCATCTTCATCTCTGTTGGAGATCTTGGATATTTCAAGAAGCATCTCATCGATGTACTTCTCGCTGTCTCAAATGCTTCTCAGCTTTGCCTCATTTTCTCTGAGCCCCTCCACTTGTTTTATGAGGGCTTCAGCTTTCAGGCATCCTGCACATGGAGCCGGTCCTTCAACTGGCATCGGGCTCTCTGTCTGAACAGAGACAGAAGTTATATTGAGAGCAACAGCTTTGGCAATACAATTTTTCCTAGTAAGCTGCAGTGAGGTATTGTAGGTATTTTTCTGTCTCCAGAGGGTTTACAATCTAAGATCATACCTGAGGCAATTAAGGATTGAATGACTTGCCCAATGCATGCCAGTGGGATTTGTACACTACTTTCAATGGTAAGCGGATTGCTACTCTAACCTCTAGGCTACTCCTTCACTCCTATGCTTGTACTTTGTGACTCTGGTCATGCTCCATGTCTGCTCCATGTCTTGAGTCAGGAAAAATGAGTCCTTCCTCTGCCCCAGCACTAAATAAGAGATTAGATATGATTGCAATCTCAGAGACATGGTGGAAGGAGGATAACCAGTGGGACACTGTGATACCTGGATACAAACTATATCGATTGCAATCTCAGAGACATGGTGGAAGGAGGATAATCAGTGGGACACTGTTGATACCTGGATGCAAACTATATCGTAATGATAGAACTGATCAAATTGGTGGAGGGGTTGCGCTCTATGTTAGAGAGGGCATTGAGTCAGAAAGGATTAAAGTTTTGCAGGAAACAAAATTTGCTGTAGAATCTCTATGGATTGAAATTCCATGTATGAAAGGGAAGGTGATGGCAGTGGGGGTGTACTATCGACCGCCTGGCCAGAATGAACAAATGGATGATGAAATGCTCAAAGAAAACAAGGAAGCTAACAAAAGTCACAGCAGAGTAATAATAATGGGTGATTTCAATTAATCCGGTATCGACTGAGTCAGTGTCACAGCAGGACATGCTAGGGAGATAAAGTTTCTAGATGAAATAAATGACTGCTTGTTGGAGCAGCTGGTTCATGAACCGACCAGAGGGGAAACCATACTGGACCTAGTCCTTAGTGGAACACCAGATCTGGTGCAAGAAATAAGGGTGTTGGGACCACTTGGCAATAATGATCATAGCATGATCGTGTTTGATTTAATTAGTGGAGGTGGGATAGTAAAGAAATCCACAGTACTACCTTTTAACTTTCGAAAGGGAGACTATGATAAAATGAGGAATATAGTTAAGAAAAAACTAAAAGGAGCGGTTGCAAAGCTTAAAGACTTACATCAAGCTTGGCTATTCTTTAAAAATACTATCCTGGAAGCCCAGGCCAGCTGTATTCCACGCATTAAAAAAAGTGGAAGAAAGTCCAAAAAACTGCCAGCATGGTTTAAAGGTGAGGTCAGAGAAGCTGTTGCTGCCAAAAAAGCATCTTTCAGGAAATGGAAAAAAGAGCAAAATGACGAAAACTGGAAACAGCACAAGCACTGGCAAGTTAAATGCAAAGCATTGATAAGGCATGCAAAGCGAAAATTTGAGAAAGAACTTGTTACAGAAGCAAAAACACGAAATAAAGACTTTTTTCAAGTACATTCATAGCAAAAGGCCTGTGAGAGAGTCAATTGGACCATTAGATGATAGAGGAGTAAAAGGGGCAGTAAGAAGAGACAAGGCTATAGCGGAGAGACTGAATGAATTCTTTGCTTCGGTCTTTACTGAGCAAGATGTAGGGATGTTACCCAAGACTGAAGTGGTATTTAAAGGTGATACTGCAGAGGAATTGAGAGAAATATCGCTACACCAGGAAGATGTATTACAACTATTTGATAAACTGAATAGTAGTAAATCACCTGGACCGGATGGTATACATCCAAGAGTATTGAAAGAACTGAAATATGAGATTGCAGACCTGCTATTAGTAATCTGTGAACTTTCATTAAAATCATCTCTAATACCTGAAGATTGGAGGATCGCCAATGTAACGCCAATTTTTAAAAAGGGTTCCAGGGGTGATCCGGGAAATTACAGACCGGTGAACCTGACGTCAGTACCAGGGAAAATGGTAGAAACCATCATAAAGAACAAAATTACACAGCATGTAGATAGTCATGGCCTAATGGGAGACAGCCAACATGGCTTTAGACAAGGAAGATCTTGTCTTACTAATCTGATATGTTTTTTTGAAGGTGTGAATAAACTGGTAGAGAAAAGTGAGTCGGTTGATATAGTGTATCTGGACTTTCAGAAAGCCTTTGACAAGGTCCCTCATCAGAGACTTTTGACAAAACTAAAAAGTCATGGGATAGGAGGCAGTGTACTATTGTGGAATAGGAACTAGTTAAAAGATAGAAAGCAGAGGGAAGGGCTAAATGGCCAATTTTCCCAATGGAAAAAGGTGAATAGTGGAGTACCCCAGGGATCTGTACTGGGTCCGCTACTTTTTGACATATTCATAAATGACCTTGAAAAGGGAATAACTAGTGAGGTTATGAAATTTGCAGACGACACAAAACTGTTTAAAGTTTTTAAAACCCAGGAGGACTGTGGAAAACTGCAGGAGGATCTGGATAAATTGGAAGACTGGGAATCCAAATGGCAGATGAAATTTAATGTGGCCAAGTGCAAAGTTATGCACTTAGGAAAGAACGACCCACAGTATGGTTACAAGATTCAAGGTTCCACATTAGGAACCACCACCCAGGAAAAAGATTTAGGAGTCATCGTGGATAACATGTTAAAACCCTCCGCCCAGTGTGCAGAAGCGGCCAAGAAAGCAAATAGAATGCTAGGTATCATAAGGAAAGGAATGGAAAATAAAACGAAGGATATTATAATGCCTCTGTATCGTTCCATGGTATGACCGCACCTTGAATATTGTGTGCAATTCTGGTCGCCGTATCTTAAAAAGGATATAGCGTTATTAGAAAAGGTACAGAGAAGAGCCACCAAAATGGTAAAGGGGATGGAAGGCTACTCCTATGAAAAGAGGCTACAAAAGTTAGGGCTCTTCAACCTGGAAAAGAGACGGCTGAGGGGTGATATGATAGAGGTCTATAAATTAATGAATGGAGTGGAACGGGTAAACGTAGATCAATTGTTTACGCTATCAGAATATAGAAAGACTAGGGGACATGTAATGAAGCTACAGGGTAAACTATTTAAGACAAATAAGAGAAAATATTTTTTCACACAACGTGTAATCAAACTCTGGAATTTGTTACCGGAGGATGTAAGAGCTGTTAGTGCAGCTGGGTTTAAAAAAGGTTTGGACAAGTTCCTGGAGGAAAGGTCCATAAATCATTATTAAAAAGGGACCCAGGATATCAATGCTTGACCCAGTACAGGCATTGTGGAACTTGTGTCTCTTGGGGATACTGCTAGGTACATATGACCTAGATTGGCCACTTTGGAAACAGGATACTGGGCTTGATGGACCTTGGTCTGACCCAGTATGGCATATCTTATGTTCTTATGTTGTCATCATGCATATGTGGTATAATTTAATAAGGTGCCTTTTATGTGCATACACCAGGGTTTACAAGTGAAAAATCATTTATAAAATTACCCCCACACAATTTAGACAGCATTAGAGGATAGCAGCAGGCACTAAAGATCACTGCATATGTTTTTGTATGGATATGGAAATACCTAAATACCTTGAATGTAATTTTCCTTGAACTACTACTGGAAATAAATACATTAGTAAATATGTTTTCATGTTCCATTTCAAAATGTAGATTGTGAGCCCTTCGGGGACAAAGGAAATATGTACTGTATCTGAATTTAACCCGGTGAAACGTATAAGTATTGCTAAATAAATAAATTTCTTATTCATAATGATATCTGGCTACAATCACTATAGATAGGTGATTATCTTTTTTAAGAATTACAGCACAATAACAACTGCCATACTGGGTCTTACCAAAAGTCCTTCAAGTCCAGTGTCCTGTTTCCAGCAGTGGCCAATCAAGGTCACAAGTACCTGATATATCCAAAAATTAGCCAATTCTATGCTGTTTCTCCCGAGGCATAATAACCAGTGGTTTTATCTTGGACTACCTTAATGATGGTTTTTGGACTTTTCCCTCCAGGAATTTGTCCAAAGCATTTTTATACCCAGCTACATTACCTGCTTTTAGCGTATCTGCTGGCAATGCGTTCCAAAGACTAATCATGCATTCAGAGAGAAAATACACTACTTTGTTGCTTCATGCATGTCCCTTCCCCTTTGTCGTTGTACTTTTTGAAAGAGAAAACAATGGATTTGCAACTACCCATTCCACTCTACTCAGAATTTTGAAGATTTCTATTAATGTCTCGCCTCAGTCGTCTATTCTCTAGGTTGAAGAGCCCTAACCTCTTTAGCTTTTCCTCACAAAAGAGTTATTCCAATCTCTTTATAATTTTGGTTGCCTTTCTCTATCTTTTTTTTTTTTAGTTTATTCTTCAAACGGCAAATCAGCAGAAACATACCTTACATATCACTACCAATATAACAACTTACAGTGTTAGTGTTATCTCAAGAACTCCGTATGTACATCTAATACAAAGTTAGATCCTCTGACCTTGTTTAGTTTTGTATCTTGCTGCATTCCACTGTCTTTTTTTATTACCAAACACACCAACACTCATCTCCCAATATTCTAGACTTCTTCTCTTCTATCTTCTCGCTCAACTTCTATATCTCTTCGTCATTCATGATAGCACTCATACAACTATTCTCACTATGTCCCATCATCCTGTGGGAAAGTCGCATTTCAGTGTTGCTTTGAAATTGCTGCCATTAAGGTTTCTTGTTACCTTTATACATCTGCATCTCTCATTTTGCGACACCCTTTCCCCCCAGTCATTTACTTTCAATGAGCTGGACCGGGGGTCTCCTCTGATATCCAAGAGCAAAGAGTCACTTAATGGACTAAAAACAAAACCAACAGCTGAAGGCCATAGGTCCAATCCACCCAAATCCCTGTGACCCATCTAAGTTCCTCTAAGGCCTGTTCCCAAAGATGTCTCAATTTGGTACACTCTAAAGAAGAGTGCATCAGAGTGCCTTGATCATTTTGTCATTTCCCATATGTGTCATTATCCCAAAAGTCGCATGTGGGCCCCTCTTTCTTTGGTTATAAACATCCTTTGCAGTACTTTGTATTGACTTTCTTGAAGAATAGCATTTGTTAAATACTGATAAATTTTACTAAATATGGTTTTCATGGTTTCCTCCAACAACTGCTGGGCTATGTCTCTGGAGCATACTTGTGTTAGAGTCCCTAACCAGGGTCTATTCTTGGCTTTTCTGCATATCTTATACCACCTTGATAGCCTATTAAAGCAAGAAGGTAGAGTGCAGACATCTGTGTTCATGGGTTCCCCTTTAGTCCGTCCTTATTCATGAGTTGTTGACAATAGTGCCAAACCTGCCAACAGTAATATTTGTGTGAACGGTATTACCCAATTCTCTTGCACTTCCTTTAAAGTACTACTGTAATCTTCTCCAGGAAAAAGCAGGAAGTCAATCCTCACATATGGGTGTTGTCAGCACTTAGGGAGCCCTTGCTGCTGGCCTACAGCAAAGGAAGCTGGACAGGCCACTGACGAGTTACATCAAGAAGTCACAAGTGGATCAGTTTGTCTGACTTCTTGATGTAACTCGTCAGTGGCCTGTCCAGCTTCCTTTGCTGTAGACCGGCAGTTTGTAGAATATGGGAAGGAGGTAGATGGTAGTTCAGCCCCACCAGTATGTTCTTCCCCCATCACATGTAGAATTTCCAAAGCTATTCCAAACATAATGCCCTTGAAGAAGGCTTATTAGCCAAAACTTGGCCAGGTTGGGCCTTGAATAAAGATATTTTTTGTGTTTTGTTGCCTTCTGCCTGTTTTCTTTTGTTCAGTTCTGGAGACCATATCTCACAAAAGATATAAAAAGACTTGAAATGGTTCAGAGAAAGGCACCCAAAATGATTTGGAGTCTGCAACAGAAGATGTATGAGAAGAGACTTGAAGACCTAAATATGTATACCTTAGAGGACAGGAGGGACAGGAGAGTTATGATACAGATGTTTAAACATTTAAAGGGTATTAATGAACAAAGAAACATTTTTCAAAGAAGGGAAAGCTGTAAAACTAGAGGGCAAATGATGAAGTTGCAAGACGATAAACTTAAAAACAACAAGAAGAACTACTTTTTCACAGAAAGGGTGGTAGATGTTTGGAATGCCCTCCCGATGGAGGTGGTGGGAGCAAATACAGTGACAGATTTCAAAATGGCATGGGACAGACACAGTAGATCCCTATATAACAATAGGACAACATCAAAATAAGCGTAACTATCTTTATACTTCAACAAATAGAGGGGGGTGATCTTCACGGAGCGGCAGGTACAACCCTAAACAAAGGCATAGAGGGGTTGACCTGCGCGAACTGGCAGGTACAGCCCTAAACAAGGGAATAGATTGGGTAGCCTGCATGGAACAGTGGGTACAACTACTGGTCTTCATGTGCTGTCATATACTATGTTACTGTGTTCTGCAGTTTTCCTCTTGTGGTTTTTAGTTTATTGAACATTGGATAGTCCGAGAGTGCCTTTAGTCCATAGCAACATTTGTGGCATACCTTGCCGATAAACAGTACAAATGTATATAGTTGTTTATAGTTGTATATAGTTACCCATGTTAAATCCAAGTTGTAAAAACCTGTTATCTGTAATGTACACTGCATTGTTCTGCTGTGCTGTACAATTTATTGTTACCTGCAAACCACGCTGATTGTAAAAAGTGCGGTATAGAAATAATATAAATAAATAAATAAATAAATAAATAAAAATAAATGCTGCCTTTATCAGTTAGTGACAAAACAGTTTACAAAATAAATGTCACTAAAATTTAACACCAACATTACATTGTTCATTTGGTATCTTTTCCCATTTTTTGAAAGAAATCTAGACATCGGCATTACCACTACCCCTTTATGCATGAATAAGTGCCTGATTTAAGGCACGTGCCTGATTGAAGGTGTAAAGGTTAAGGTTAGCCTCCCCCGGTCACCCCAACTGACATTGATCCCTCTAAACCCTCTATGGTATTAGATCCCCCTTAACCACCTCAACGTCTGATACCTGCCCATGCCAAAACCCCACTCTCCTGACATCCAATAACCTCTATCAAAATTCCTCCACCTGATACCCCTGCAGCATGAACAAAGAACCCCCTCCCATTGGCCCCCCATGACCCCCACATGAGCCCCCATTCTCCCACTCTCTAGTCCCATCCCCTGCCTCTCTGGGGGTTGCTGGTGTCTAAAGGGAGCAGGATACACCACAATGGTAAAGGGGATGGAAAGATACTCCTATAGAGAAAGGATTAAAAGGTTAGGGCTCTTCAACTTGGAAAGGAGACGGCTGAGGGGAGATATGATAGAGGTCTATAAATTAATGAATGGTGTAAAACAGATAAGTGTGAATTGATTGTTTACTCCATAAAAAAGTAGAAAGACTAGAGGACACACAATGAAGCTACCATGTAACCCATTTCAGACTAACAAGAGAAAATATTTTTTCATTCAATGTGTATTTAAACCCTGGAATTTCTTACCAGAGGCTGTATTAAAAGCTGTGTAGGTGAGTTTAAAAAAGGTTTGGACAAGTTCCTGGAGGAAAGGTCCATAAATCACACAGGTACACTAAAAAAATTTTTTTTTAAACTGCCTCTAATGTTTCGATTGATTTTTACGTTTTTTGGTGCGCTGAATCCAAATCTGGTAACCAATTTGCTCCATCACGTACAGATTTTTTGCTCCATTGGGTTAGCAGTTTGAGGTGAACGTTTCAGATTGAGTGCGATCGAGATAAAAGTTTCTTGGATGAATTCTTTATACTAATTGTTTAGTAGTTATTCAAATAAGAATAAAGAAAATTGTAACAAGGCAGCACATAAGAATAGAGTAATGTCAACAAAACACACTGTGATGGTAGCAAAATTGTCTGCACTTAAAACAGCCACATACATGTGCACAAACATTGAGCATATAAGAGCGAGGATAGACACAAAGCAAAGCAGAGAAATGTGCAAAAAATGTTGTACAGGTATGTATGTAAGAAACCGCACCATTGCAATACATGAAGACAAACACCCGATGGTGTGAAAATAAAATTCTAATAAATGAGATCCGACACTGTGGTAATAACTAGCAAATTTTTATTTCAAAGTTTAGTAAAAACACGATATTTGTCAACACAGTTTAGATTTTAAAGTCATTCTTGGGTCAATCAATCTCCTGGTGGGCCCGTTTCTTCTTCCCCCGAATGCTTCTCTTGGTGCGCTGCTTGGCGTATTTTTCATCTGGGGTTTCCCGCAGCAGCAACCAGCAGAAATCAGCCATCATAGTGGTGTTCCATCTTCCTTGGTACCTTCTCTCTGCGTCCTTGATGTCCTGGTGAAACCTTTCACCTTGTTCTTCACTGTACGCCCCCAGGTTTTCGGGAAAGTAGTTCACATGGGAGTGCAAGAAATGGACTTTCAGGCTCATGTTACAGCCTTGTTCTTTGAAGGCATTGAGCATCCTGGCAACAATATCCTTATAGTTGTCATCCCGCCTGTTCCCCAAGAATTTGAGAACAACATCCTTGAAGGAATCCCAGGCTTCTTTTTCCTTCTCAGACATCGTTTCAGCGAATGCTCCATCTGAAATGAGTTTCCTTATATCAGGGCCAACAAACACTCCTTCCTTTAGCTTTGCTTCAGAAAGTCGGGGGAACTTTGAGCAAAGGTACCGAAAGCACTCACCATCTTTTGGAAGGGACTTGATGAATTGCTTAATGAGACCCAACTTAATGTGGAGAGGTGGTAATAGAATTTTATCACGAGGTACCAAGCTCTCATGAAGAACATTTTTCTCACCGGGTCTCAAATACTCCCGAATTGGCCAGTCTTTTTTCCCCCAGTGTAGGTCGCGGGCCCGGCTATCCCACAAGCAAAGGAAGCAGGGATATTTGGTGAAACCGGATTGCTGCCCTAATAGCATGGATAGAATTTTAAAGTCTCCACAAATCATTCACTTATGCTCATCATAACGAATCTTCTGAAGAATCAGGGCCAAATTCTCGTATTTTTCTTGGAGAATAACAGAGTGAGCAATAGGAACTGAAGCGAATGTGTTGCCATTATGAAGAAGAACACCTTTTATGCTGTCTTTTGACGAATCAATGAACAGCCGCCATTCAGCAGGATCATACTTGAGTTTAAACCTTTCCATCACTCCGTATATATCATTGCAAAATACCAAATCTTCCTCTTTGCTGAAATACTTCAAAAATTGTGTCTCGCGGTTGCGGTATGGTACCAATAAAAAGTTGTTCCTGGTGACAATAGATTTTTCTGTTTAAGCTGAGAACCTAGCAGTTGGGCAGCATCTTTTGGGAGTCCTAAATCCCGGACTAAATCATTCAATTCAGCTTGAGAGAAAAGTTCAGGTTTCGGATCTGGTTCAGTTTCAAACTCGGAAGTACTGGACTCATCGGGAAAAGCCATCTGATGAGTCTCATCATGATCAGAACCGTCCACACAAATATATTCCAAAGATTTAGGTGGTTCAGGCACAGGTACTTCATTGCTATGAGGCATAGGCCTAATTGCTGAGGGAAGGTTGGGGTAACTTATTACGTTCTTATTTTTTAAGTTGTATCCCTTCACAATGCAAGAGCAAAAATAGCAGTCACTGCTGTGGTCTCTTTGTTCACGCCACATCATAGGTATTCCGAAACGAAATGCTTGTTTTTTACCTTTCATCCATAAGCGTAGATCTTCCTCACATGTCTTGCACACTTTGTGAGGAGCCCACGGTTTGTCTTGATCGCCTAACTTCAAACCGAAATAGGCGAAATATACTTTTTTAATAAATGCAGAAATGTTCCTCTGCGCTTTTTCACGGTATATTCCCCACAAATAAAACAAAAACTGTCCGGAGAGTTGACGCAACCTCTGGCTCTGTGAGCCATCACAAATACACAGCACTGCAAACTACAACTGTAGTGAACCACTTCGGAATAAAGCTGGATTACGACTGAGCAAACAAAAGGTAATAATGAACTTGCAAGAAACTGAAATTTGACAGGAACGTTCATGTCGCAACCACCGTGTTTGAGCGAGCGCGAACGAACGAGGCGAGGCGAACAGGAAAGAACATGCGCCAGCGCGAGTACTGGATTTAGCCCCCCGCCTCCCAATTGTCCTGTTAATGTATAAAATGAATACAAAACACTCTAAAATATCATGAGGGAGTGTTTCTAGTTAGTTAACCATTACAACCTTTATTTTGGGCCAAGAAAATAAACTGCAGTCGGCTAAAAAGAAATTATGTGAACATTCCTTATATGGGTAAGAAATCTAATTTTGCAAGAAAACGTGACGTGATGGAACATTTTGGCTATTTTTCCTGGATTCAGCACCCCAAAATCTATAGGAATCAGTTGCAAAACTGGAGGCAGTTTTTTGGTAGTGTACCTGTGTCATTATTAAAGAAGACCTGGGAAATCCACTGCTTACCCCAGGACAAGCATTG
The DNA here is from genome assembly GCA_033557465.1 of Ichthyophis bannanicus. Taxonomy (NCBI): domain Eukaryota; kingdom Metazoa; phylum Chordata; class Amphibia; order Gymnophiona; family Ichthyophiidae; genus Ichthyophis; species Ichthyophis bannanicus. The sequence goes on along the minus strand of CM066032.1, from coordinate 1,683,436,921 downwards.
TGGAACCTATGTACCTTTTCGGGAACCTACCAGGTATTTGTGACTTAGAAACAGGATACTGGGCTTGATGCACCATAGTCTGACCCACTATGGCATTTGTTATGATTTTATGTTTGCTTCTGCTGCTTCAACTCTGTTTCCAAAGTGGTGTCCATGACTCCTCGTGGTAGTCTCATGGTTTTACTGCTAGGGGTAAGGCTGCCAAATAGGGGCATTTTGGAAGCCTGATCCCTAGTGATAGTACCATGTAATTAGTGCTAGTCACAGGTGCAATTTTGGAATTCAGAGCCAAAGAAGCAGGAGTGAATGGGGTTTGCTCTTGCTCACACTAGATACTAGGGACTCTAATAAGTCCAGGAATGGGGTCAGGTTGGGGAGTTCTTGATGGGGAGATCAGATGTCAGGGGATTATTTTCTTGATGCAGGGGGATCAGATTTCAATGGGGTTGTAAGAGAGAATGGCTGAGATTGGGAGCAGCAATTTTAAAAACCTGGTGCCATGCATGCGTGGGCTAAAGTTGCATGATATTTTTTCCCCAAGCGCAGTTCCTTCTGGATGTAGGGAAGCATGAAATGTGCATTCCTGAATGTCCTTACAGTTATTGTACAAGAGACTTTGTCTGTGGCAGGTCCACTAATAAAATAGAGGGGGAATTTTCCGTATCTTGATCTGGACGTCTAAATTCTCCCCTCTATGTCCTTTCTAAAATGTGCTTTCACATTATGAGTACATGAATTACTTTGTTTCCTGTGCGGATATCCAGTTTAGTCCTCCACAATCGGGTACTGCCCCTCTCACTGCAGCCTGTAGACTGGACCAATCAAATCTTCTGTAGTACATATCCAGCAGGAGCTCCCAGAAGCCCCCCAGTGTGTCCAGTCTCGTTGCAGTGTGTAGACGTAAATGTGTGTCCTCTGGGCACACTTAGTGACCTTTGCAGGAGCAACACTAGTTAGTTGTTTTTAGGGTTTGTTTTGGGGCATTTCTCTACTATTTTTGTTTTGGTAGCTAGCTGTGCCTTTAAAAAAGAAAGACAAAAGAAGCCTGTCTCCCTGGAGCTGTGCCACAGGAGACTAGGAGAAAGTCAGACCTGCTGGCTGCTGTTGCCTGCCTAGCACATTTTATCAGCCCTGGGTGAGCTTCCCCTAGACAGGACGGGGAATTGCCATACCTATAAGGCAGTGCCTGGTACTGGGAGATTGTGGCTGAATCTTCTGTTCCTGAGCTGGTAGGAGTTTGCATTTCATTTTTTTCTTTCTTGTGTGCAATGCTCTGTCTGGGATGCCAGCGTTTCTGTAGGCTCTCCTGAGCCCATTTGGCAGTTTTTATTCAAACTGCTCGTGTGCCCTGTGTTTAGAGGGTCGTTTTATTTGTTTTCCATATTATTTGGTGGTTTTTATATTTTCGCGCCGTTTTTTACCGCGGGTGAAAAAGTGCGGCGGCCATTTTGGATTTTAAAAGTGCTTTTCCAGGCATTTTTGATCGCTGTGCACAGGTTCCCCTAGCGTTTTTGGGGTTCCTCTTTCTGGCGATTTTGCTCAGGGCACCCCAGGGACCCTGGGATATATTTTGTTTCTTGTAAAAAAAAAAAAAAAAAGTTAAGTTACTTTTAAATCGGGGCTGATTTGCATAGGATTGCCCAGGTGGTGTGGGCTTTCCTGTGGCTGTCTTATTCTATTCCCCTGGGCAGAGGTGGCCTTGGAATGGCTTCCAAGCCCCAGTGTGTGATTTGTGGGTCCCGCAGGACGGCAGGGACTGACTCTGGCATCTGCAGGGGCTGTGCTGCAGTGCCCTCTGAGTTAGAGCAATCTGTGAATGTTCAGGAACAGGCTACCCCTGGGGATGCTTCTACTTCCGGGGACAGCGTTCTTTCTCCAAGCATCCCTCAGTCTGGCTCGGTTCCTCCGGCCAGCGGTTTCAGTGGCTGCGCTCCAGCAGGCGTCTGTTGCTGCCTCAACTATGGACTTCTCCCCTGATTTTGTACTCCTCATGCATCAGGCATTTCGCCTGAGCAGGTCCGGACAGTTGCCGGCTGTCTGGCCCCCCTCCCTCCCCTCGGGGTCCTTGGGGGCGGCTCAGTGTCCCTCATCGCCCGGGGGCAAGCGGCTTCGGTTGGGGGGACAAGAGCAGGACGCCCTGGGTCTCCTGGATTCCGAGGCAGAGGGCGATCCTGAGACTGAAGCGGAGGATTTGGAGGATGGGGAGATCCCTGGGCCGGAAGATCAGGCTCGGGTCATTCGAGTGTTCCGTAGGGACGAGCTGGTTCCTCTGGTCACGGAGTCCCTTCAGGCGCTAAACCTTTCGGCGGTGCGGCCCCTGGAGGAGGAGGGTCTTGAGGATCCTCTGATTCAAGCAGTCAGGGATGCCCAGGTGGTTTTTCCCGTCCACCGCGTGGTGGATCAGATGATCCAGGCGGAGTGGGAGCACCCGGAATCCGGTTTGAAGGGGATTCGGACCATGAATCGGCTTTATCCTCTTGCTGACAAGGACAGGGACTTGTTCAGGTCCCCCCGGGTGGATGCTGCGGTCTCCGCAGTGACCAAGAAAACCACCATCCCGGTTGAGGGGGCGGCGGCCCTCAAGGACGGGCAGGATAAGAAGGTTGATAACTTGCTCAAGCAAACCTTCGATACGGATGCCGTGTCATTGCAGGCCTCTATCTGTGGGGCTTGGGTGGCTCGGTCGTGTCTGCGGTGGTCACAGCAACTGCGCTCGAGCCCCGGACTAGACCAGCAGGGTCTGGTGGAGGTGACCCGGCTGGAGTCCGGCTCGGCTTACCTGGCGGATCTGTTTTATGATTTGATCCGCGCGTTGGCTAACAGTATGGCATCCGCGGGTAGCAGCGCGCCGGTCCCTCTGGTTGCGCAGCTGGGCGGCGGACAGTTCTTCTAAGGCCCGCCTCAGTAAGCTGCCGTTTAAGGGCAGATTATTATTTGGGGAGGCTCTCGAGAAATTGGTAAAGGATCTCGGTGAGTCCAAAGGGGGCCGGCTTCCGGAGGATAAACCAAGGTCCAACCGGTCCACCTCGTCGGCGCGGGGATCCTTTCGGGATCAGCACAGGTTTCGGCCCTCCCGCCAGTGGTCCTCGCAGCGGGGCCGGTTTGGAGCCCGTAGCCAAGGATTTCGGGCTTTCAGGGGAGCCGGCAGAGGCTTCTCCGCAGCCGGCTCTTCTTCGGGTTCTTCCTTTGGACGCAAGCCACAATGACGCCAGGCAGGCTCTGGAGGGAGGACCGCTTGTCGGCGGTCGCTTGCGCGACTTTCTTTCCTCTTGGGCCCAAATAACGTCGGATCGCTGGGTGCTACAAATTATAGAGGAGGGTTACGCTCTGGAATTTGCGTTCCCACTTCCAGATTCCTTTGTTCTGTCTCCCAGCAGGGGCGAGCAAAAGACGAGGGACATCCGCGTGACCCTGGCTCGATTGTTAGCGCTGGGAGCGGTGGTTCCAGTGCCTCCCTTGGAAAGAGGCGCTGGTCGCTACTCCATCTATTTTGTGGTACCCAAAAAGGGCGACTCTCTGCGTCCGATTTTGGATCTCAAAGGCGTGAATCGCGCGCTCAGAGTGCCGCATTTCCGCATGGAAACCCTGCGGTCAGTCATTGTAGCGGTGCGAAAGGGGGAGTTTTTGACGTCCCTCGATCTTACCGAGGCCTATCTGCACATTCCGATACACCCAGCCCATCAGCGGTTTCTCCGCTTCGCGTTCCCGTGGGGCCACTTTCAGTTCCGGGCCATGCCGTTCGGCTTGGCTACGGCCCCGCGCACTTTCACAAAGGTGATGGTGGTGGTTGCGGCGGCCTTGCGCAAGGAGGGCATTTTGGTCCATCCTTACCTGGACGACTGGTTGATACGAGCAAAATCCGGTCGAGAGTGCCTGCGGGTCACGAGCAGGGTGGTAGCTCTGCTGCGATCCCTCGGCTGGGTGGTGAACGAAAGAAAGAGTTGTCTGCGGCCCTCGCAGGACCTGGAGTATCTGGGGGTGCGCTTCGACACTGCTCGGGGGCTGGTGTGCCTTCCCGAGCGCCGCGTCCTGACGTTGCGGGCTCTTGTCCGACTATTTCGGGGGATGCCCGCTCCGTCGGCGTGGTGGTACCTACGGCTTCTCGGAACGATGGCGGCGACCTTAGAGGTGGTTCCGTGGGCGCGGTTCCACATGCGCCCGCTACAGAGGGCGCTCCTTCGTCGCTGGTCCAACCAGTGCGATTCCTTGCACAAGAGACTGCCCTGCCCGAAGGCAGTGCGGCGGTCGCTTCGGTGGTGGCTCTCCTCCGAGAACCTGACGCGGGGGATTCCCTTGGAGCCTCCTCTGTGGGTCCCCCTCACTACGGATGCGAGCCTAGTCGGCTGGGGAGCACACTGCGAGACCCGCTTCACGCAGGGGGTGTGGTCCTCGCAGGAAGCGTCTTGGTCGATCAACCGCCTCGAGCTTCGGGCGGTCCGACTAGCCCTGATGGCCCTGGAACCTCTGCTCCTGGGCCGGGCGGTCCGAGTCTGGTCGGACAATGCGACCACGGTGGCGTACATCAATCGCCAAGGGGGCACAGGGAGTGTGGCCCTGGAAACAGAAGCGACGGCCTTGTTCAGCTGGGTGCAGACTCGGCTGCCGGCGATCTCGGCGGCGCACATTGCAGGCGCCGACAATGTCCAGGCCGACTTTCTCAGCAGAGTGCGGGTGGACCCCGGAGAGTGGGAGTTAAATCCTCAGGTATATGCGCAGATAGTTCGGCGGTGGGGTCCGCCCATCATGGATCTCATGGCGACCTTCCAGTCGGCCAAGACAAGTCGCTTCTTCAGCAGACGGCGGGAGCGGATGTCCGGGGGACTCGACGCTCTCATTCAGCCGTGGCCGACGTCCGGGATGCTGTACGTTTTCCCCCCGTGGGCCCTGATCGGTCGGGTCGTCCAGCGCATCGAGGGCCATCAGGGCCGGGTGCTGCTGGTGGCTCCGGATTGGCCCCGGAGGCCCTGGTATGCCGACCTCGTTCGGCTTCGAGACGGCGTGCCGTGGCGCCTTCCGGCGCTACCGGATCTTCTTCTTCAGGGCCCCTTGCGGATGCCCCAGGTGGCTCGGTTCTCGCTTACGGTTTGGCCATTGAGAGGGCTCGGCTGAAAAAGAAGGGTTATTCGCCCGCGGTGATTTCCACCTTACTGCGGGCAAGAAAGTCGTCCACTTCTCTTACTTATGTTCGAATTTGGAGAATTTTTGAGGACTGGTGCTCCCGGCGTGGAGTTCGGGCGGCGACGGTCTCGGTGCCCGTCGTGCTCAGCTTTCTGCAGGATGGCTTCGAGAAGGGTCTCGCGGCCAGTTCCCTGAAGGTCCAGTTGGCCGCGCTCTCTTGCTATAGAGGCAAGGTCTTGGGCCGCCTTCTTGGCGCTCATGCGGATGTGCGGCGTTTCTTGACCGCCGTGTTTCATTTGCGGCCTTCCCGCAGAGCGGTGATTCCTCCGTGGGATTTGAATTTAGTTCTGCGGGCCCTGGCTCGGGAACCCTTTGAGCCCTTGCGGAGGGCATCCTTGAAGGATCTCACGTTGAAGACGGTTTTTCTGGTAGCCATTTGCTCGGCACGGCGCATCTCGGATCTACAGGCCTTGTCATGCCGAGAACCTTTCTTGTCTTTTTCTGCGGAGCGGGTTGTGCTCCGTCCGGTTCCCTCCTTCCTGCCAAAGGTGGTGTCTCCTTTTCACCTGAATCAGGCAGTATTTCTACCAGTGATTTCGGCGGCCTCGGTCGAGTCGGTGGACAAGGGGCTTCACCGGCTTGATGTGGGCCGCACGCTGCGTCGGTATTTACAGTCTACCGAGTCATTTCGGAAGACTGATCGGCTTTTTGTGCTCTTTGGGGGTGCACGGAAAGGGGAGGCGGCGGCTAAGGCCTCCATTGCTCGATGGCTTAAAGAAGCGATCGCCTCCGCGTATCTGTTGCAGCGGCGGCCGGTTCCGGAGGGGCTCCGGGCTCATTCTACTAGGGCTCAGGCGGCCTCTTGGGCGGAGCATGGTCTGGTTCCACCAGCGGAGATCTGTAGGGCGGCCACTTGGTCGTCTCTGCATGCTTTCAGCAGGCACTATCGCTTGGATGTGTCAGCGGCTCGGGATTCCTGTTTTGGTTCGGCGGTTTTGCGCGCCGGCCTACAAGGTCCCGCCCGGTCTTAACTGCTCTGTTACATCCCGATTGTGGAGGACTAAACTGGATATCCGCACAGGAAATGGAAATTACACTAACCTGGTAATTGTAGTTCCTGTAGGATCCAGTTTAGTCCTCCTTCCCTCCCGAATATCTGCATGATCTTGCGGCGCGCTATCCCGAGCGGGAGATTCTAAGATAGTTTTGCGTCCCGTTCGGACCTTAGCGGCAGTCGTGCTTATAGCTATGGCTCTTCCCTTTCTTTTGGGGTTCCGTAAGCTCCTTAGTACCTGGGGGGAGCTCTGTGTCAATTTAGGGGCGTCGATTCCGGCGCCGTGCAGTGTTCTGACTTCCTCGTTTGGGGAGGGAGTTGGTTATTCCAGGGGGCCGAAGTACAAGGTTTAATGTTAATCTGATAATAATCTGATGTGTTGCTTCGTTCAGTATGCTTTGTTACTAGTACACTGGGGGGCTTCTGGGAGCTCCTGCTGGATATGTACTACAGAAGATTTGATTGGTCCAGTCTACAGGCTGCAGTGAGAGGGGCAGTACCCGATTGTGGAGGACTAAACTGGATCCTACAGGAACTACAATTACCAGGTTAGTGTAATTTCCATTTAGTAGAGCAGTTTGGCCAACACTATCACAGTGCAGAATTAGTGATCAGTTTCTAAAATCTTAAACTAAGAACTGCATATGGTATTATACAGGGTATTCTTATATTTCCCTAGCTCGATCTGCTCCATCCTAGCTTTTAGTTTCTCCTGTGACTCAGTTTCCAGTTGCTAGCAGGGCATTATCATCACATAGAAGTTAAATCTCCTCTTTTTTAATAACGTGTTACTTTTGAGGTAGGGGGCTGAGTATCAGAAGCATGTCTCACTTTCCACCTCCATGTGTAAGTGCATCACAGATTTCTTTCATTAACTTCATTTCTGCTCGTACGTTAGTTTTGTTGCCGAGCTGGAGTGAACATATTTTGGCGCAGCTTGAGTGATTGTCAGCTTGTTCTGAGAGGTGTTAGAATTCAGAAAGCTATAATTGCTTCTCAGTGCCTGGAGGAGAGGTCTTCTTGTTGGACTAATAATTATTGGCATCTATAAAAAGAATTTCATCTTAACAGGATACCGGCCTGATTTATAAAAAGAGAATTTAGGCATATAGCCACCTCTCAGGTTGATGCCCACTGCACTGAAACGTTTGAAGGGCTGAGGAAATAAATCACCTGCTATCCATGTAGAGTTCAACGGACCTGAAGCAGATTTCTGAAATTTGATTACACACTCCTTCAGAGAAGCCCAGAGCAAGGGAGGCAAAATGATAGAGCCGGGATGAATGCTCAAGAAATAATCCTGCAAGCCCTACTTCTTGGCTTCCATGATTTCACCACATGCCCAGATTAATGTAATTAAGTTGAGTGAAATGGTGGATGGTCAGCGAGAAAGCCAAGACTTTAACTGTCAGCTCATATTTTTCTAGAGTAAACAGTTATCTTGGTACAAGTAATTAACATGTATCTATTTTAATAACATATGATTTGCCATTATATGAAGCTGAAGGGAGAGTGGATAAAAAGAAATGCAAGAAAACCTACCAAAAATATTTTTCACTGACAGAGTAGTAGACATCTTCAAAAGTCTTTTAGCAAAAGTGGTAGGAGTCAAAAGAGTGACAGAATTCAAACATATTTGTGAAAGATGCAAAAAGACTCTCATGGTATGAAAAGAGAGGGGGATGACCACAGTTGGAGTAAGAGCTGTTCGAGCTAAGGATGTGTATTCATTTTAAAACTAATGGTAAAACATGATGAATGAAGTCAGTTTTGGTTCATGTACTTTTTAAATGAATTGAATGGCAATGGGGCCAGAGTGAGATGAATCCTCCTTCATGCATCACTTTGGGAGGAAGAGAAGGAAGGATCACTTCACCAATCATGTTGGAACTTTTTGACAAGCAGCCAAACAAGCATATCGCTGGTTCATTGCTCCCAGATTTCATGGCCAATGATGTCAACAGCTAAGCAGGAAACTGAAATGAAACCAGGAATTTAGCACTATTTTCTTTTATGCATTAGAAAAGTGGTAGTTTCCAAAAGTTACTTTGCTGAAGTACAAAAGATGAATACCAACGGTGTGCCATTGGAGTATACCGCTGGATGTATGACACAGAGATTCCACCCTCGAAACAGATCTCTTTTGGCTTTTCTGATGATGACAGTGACGGATGACAGTGATGGATCCCATGGTAAAGGCAGTCATCAGGGGTCTCATGACCGTGGTGGATGGGGGCAGCAGGTTTTTTGGGCTGGCCGGCCTCATGACTGGCGCCCATGGCGGGATCACACACCAGACAATTGGGCTGAATACCTCAACAACAGATCAAAAATCAAACAGAAACAACCTCAGTCATTAACCTTACAGGACAGGCATTAACACCAGAACAGGAACGCATATTGAATTTGGGACTTTCATTTGTACCCACAATTGGATATGATGTTTCAATCTTACTATAACTGAGCAGACGGCATTACAGCAGTTATCTACATGTGACCAATGGATCATTCGGGGTGCAGATAAGGGAGGAGTAGTAGTGGTTCAAACTTTGGATAATTATTACTTGCTCTACAGACACAACTTTGGGATGATTGATACTATCATCCATTCCTGCAGGATCCTACCCTTTCACTATTGAGCCATATAAGGGATCTCACCCCGGCTACTTGTCGAGCAAGGTGGATCACAGAGAGGGAGAGATCTTTACTTTGTGTCTCTCATCCTAAGAATCCCACCATCTACACAGTCCCCAAAGTGCATAAATCTTTGGTGGACCCACCTGGGAGGCCTATTGTGTCCTGCAGGGGTTTGGTTTTGAAGCCCCTATCTAAGTTCTGCAATCATTTTTTGAAGCAAGAGGCTGCACAAGTAAGGTCTTATGTTCGGGATTCTTCTCAATTTCTATTACAGCTGTCACAATTGCAGGATCCAAAGGAAGATGTGATATTGGTAACGCTCAATGTAAATGCCCTCTACACTAATATTAATCAGGAGTAGGCTCTTCATTTACTTGAGTTTTTCTTTCTCTGGAGAGCGTCCATGGAGGAGCTTCAAATATTCCTCCATTGGTTGAATACCATCAAGATGAATATACTGTTCACCGCTCATGTTCACACTCGGACAATTGAGTTTTTGGATATCAGGATATACAAGACTGAGGTCCAGTTGCATACTACACTGCTTAGGAAGCTGGTACAGCACAATAGTTTATTGCGCTATTAAGAGTCACCATCTGGGACCTCTATGCAGGGGCCTTCCTTTTGGGGAATTTTTGCGGCTTCGCTGCATTTGTTCCACATTGAAAGATTTTTGCAATCAGGCAGTGGCATTGAGGGGACAGTTATTGGAATGTAGCTATACGGAGTATATTATTAGGAGAAGTAGAAAAGATAGCAAAAAACAGAGAAATTATCCAAAGACCAAGCCAGGACTCTGAGAGAGCGACAGGCAGCATTGTGTCTTTCTTAGTGTCGCAAAAAATCTCTCAAGCTAAGTGGTTCTAGAGCCAATATAGAATGCATAGTAAGAAAGACAGGAAGAACTATTTCTATCTCAATGTCACAGAAAAGTGAGTTTAAAAACTCTCTAAGGGTCAGTGGTTTCAGAGGTAGAAGGACTGCACAGTGTATAATCACATAGGAGTGAAAAGGAATCCAAACAGTAAAGAGAGTGCAAATAGGCAATCATCCACTTCAGCTACTCTTATATACTGCTTTTCTAGGAGTCAGAATGGTACTGTATATATATGTCCCTTGTCTTGAAGGGGCTCACAATCTACATTTTTGTACCTGAGGCAACAGAGGGTTAAGTGGCTTGCCCAAGGCCACAAGGAGCACCTGTAGAACTAGAAACCCCAGCCCAAGGTTGCTGACCTCTAGTGGGATTTGAACCCCTGTCTTTCCAGCCTGAGGTAATGTGACCCAATCACTAGGCCACTCCTCCCTACCATTTCTAAACTACTTCCTGGTATATGTAGCACTGTACAGACACATATAAGAGTGATAATCTCTGCTTCATAAAGCTTGCAGTCTAGTCCAGAGATTCTCAACTCAGTCCCCAAGTCATACCTAGCCAGTCAAGTTGCGTCCATTTTATGCAAATCTCTCTCAAGCATATTCAGTGGGGTTATCTTGAAAACCTGATTGGCTAGGTGTGTCCTGAGGACTGGATTGAGAACCCCTGGTCTAGTCTGATTGAATCACAATGCTTTGAAGGGGTAGGCTTGGAAATGGTGGTAAAAGCAGGAGAGGGAAGTTAGTTGATTTCTTTGAGAGATTTTGAGCCAACAGCATCATTAATAGAAAGGAACAGAGTGCATGGTCTCCATTTCTTCACCAGTTAAGCTGACGAAAGCTTTCTTTAAGAAGAGAGTACCATGAGCTGCAGCTTCCAGTGCTCCTGCTTGGTAGTGATTACTTTGTTGCAGTGATTTACCTGTTGCCCTCTCCTACAATTTTCCCCACTTAACACTGGCTCTGCCTTATTGTAACCCTCTGTGGAGATGGGAGCAGACAAATAATCTTTTACATTTCTACTGTAAACTGTGGCTGTTGGTACTTTACTGCTCTGCTAAGTTAAATAAGACAGTTTAGGAGTTAATTAAAGTTGGATGGGATAAGGATTTTTTGTTTGTTTATTTGGCTGTTTGCTTGAGGCAAAACCTTTATCTTCCTCTCAAATCATAGAGTTGTTGCATAGTCAATTAAGATGCCTGGAGGAGTTGAGAAGGAATGAACATTTAGGGGTATATAATCAGCGGTAGCGGCTTCCGTGCAATATCGGAGCCATGGCCCCATTGAATTCAATGGGACTGTGGCTCCGATATCGTACGGAAGCCGCTACTGCCGATTAGTAAACATACCCCTTAATCCAGATCTGGTGAGAGGGCAATAACAGCCACAGTTGGAGGAACCATGAGAGCAGATGCAACAACAACAGACTTCTGCAATGCAGGTAGTCCAGGACATACAAGCTGCCATGCTTGAGCTGTCTCTCCAGCTTCCATAATGTGTAAACTAGTCTCCAGGGAGGACCCAGATTCATTTGTAGTAAATTTTGAACAGACCACCTGCCTTATAGAATGGCTAGAAGTAATATAGACCATTTGTTAAGGTAATCTGCTAACAGAAAACAGCCAAGCTGCTTTTCAAGCTGCAAATCTAGCATATGTGGAGGTTAAAACTGCTATACTTGATTGAGCAGGGAGTAACCCAGAAGCCTACAAGCAGTCTTTTCATCGAAAAATGCCTTAGGGGTAATGTCTCCAAATGGGTTAATTTTGCACATTTATTTATTTATTTATTTATTTATTTGTAGTTCTTCTATACCGCACTCTTTTTCATCAGCGCGGTTTACATTAAACAGGAATACTCATTTCAATCAACAGACTGTGGTGAGTTTACATATAACAGGAAATATACAACTGGGATTATAACTTGGGGAAACTATGTACATATTTGTAGCATGTATAGAACCTATACCTGATGCCATGATTGTAATTCAGCACTTGCCGTTCTCCCTCAATATTCCCTGAAATGGCTTCAACTTATACAGAATACTGCAGTCAGACTTATCTTTCATGCCTCTCATTATGATCATATAACTCCTTTAGTCATACATCTTCATTGGCTTCCCTTATTATTTCACATTCACTATAAGATTCTTCTTCAAGTTCACAAGTCTCTTCATACCGGCTCCCCTCAGTATCTCTCATCACTCCTCAGCCTCAATGGACCACATTGTTCTATCCAGTCTGTACACTTGAATTGTCTCTTCATACCCTCCCTCTCAAAGGCACATCTCAATTCAACACGTCACTCTGCCTTTTATTTTCTTGGTTCCATGCTTTGGAATAACCTCCCTCCTTCCCTTAGGCTAGAACCCTTCCTTCATAAATTCAGAGCCCAACTCAAGACACTTATTTAATATTGCCTATGACATAGAAATATGGTGCCTCAGATCCAGTAATCTGTTGGACTCCAGAAACCCAATATTTTCTCTTTCAGCAATGCTTCCAATACTTTTCTCACCACCGAGGTTAAACTAACCAGTCTGTAGTTTTCAACTACATCCTTACTTCCATTTTTGTGTAAAGTGACCACATGGGCCTCTTTCCAGTCCTCTGTCACCACTCCTGACTCCAACGAGGCATTGAAAAGGTCACTCAGTAGAGCTTCCAGAATGTCCCCAAGTTCCCACAGTATTCTCAGGTGTATCCCATATGGTCCCATCGCTTTGTCTACTTTAGGTTTAGCTAGTTTCTCACAAACACAGTCTTCTGAAAATTGACATTGGCTTACGCCCCGATCTGCTTGGCTACTGATTTTCCTCTATGTTCCTTTGCTGTCCGTGCTGTCATTTTCTGTGAGCTTTTCTGTCTAACCAATTAGTGTTCTTTTCTGAGTTTTCTCATTTATTGTTGTTTTTATTGTTAACTGCTATCTGGTCCCCACTTAGAGTGGTATATCAAGTTCTAATAAATTAAATGAAACTTTACTTTTAAACCTCAGGGTAAGTAGAGTATGATTTCATTCTCTCAAATTTACTGCTAGTGCTTGCCATAGTTCTTGAATCGTGCCAAAGAGAGTCTTGTAGAGTTTGTAAGATGTAACATGTATAGGCACCTATCAAGATGTGGTTGAAAATTGCTCTTGATCAGGCCGATGGCACCCAATACAATGGGAATATTTTTTTATCCTTCTGCCACATTTTCTTGGTCTCTGACTGCATTGCTTGGTACTTGAGGATCTTTTCTTTCTTCATTTGATGCACGGAATAATCACTTGGAACTGACACCTCCAGTATCGATGTTGTCCTCATGTTTTTTTGCTTTACTTGCCTAGAGAGAGTCCAAGAAACCATTTCAATCACATGAAGGTTGTAGGCTTGAAGTGGTTACAGCCAGAACAAAAGACTGGTCTTTGGTAATTCCATTCAAGTTAGAAAGGTTTCTCACTCAGTCTCGGTGATTCAGGCAGGGTCAATATTCTTGCTCAGACAGTGTTGCTAAAAAAAACTCAATATGATAATGCATCCACTCTCACTTTTGTCCATGGGGACCAACAACAGTATCTTACAATCCAGATTGGGTTGGGGACAGTGGGAAAACAAGCTATTCTTGAAGTAGGAGTTCTCCCTGATTTCCCATATCCAGTTGTACTGTGTCAGGATTACCCAGGCTTTGAAGAGTTATGGGTTTAAGTATCTAAAACCCAGCGGCAGCCTCATCAAGAGGAAGCCCAAGTTTCCAGTCAGCTAGGGGTGGCTATAGGGAAGGGCCCTGTAAGAGAGAAAGTACCATAAGTACCTCAAGGACCCTTATGGAAGAACCCCACTGGCCAGGGAACCATGAAACAAGCCCGGGTTAAGGATAAATCAGGAAAATTTATCAGTGAATTAATACAGAGGAAGAATGGTGGACTGATCTCTGACTTGAAAGTCCAGAACTCAGGAAATGGTCAGGTGGGATGACAACTAGAGCTGCCCCCAAAAATGAGGCACGTGCAATCACAGAAACAAACAAAGGAACATTTAACAATCTTCTTAGGGCTTATTGAATTATTACCAATATTTTGTCAAAGACTTTGGTGAAAAAGTAGAACCACTAACCTGTTCACTATGGAAGAAGATACCAGAGAAGGTTGTCTGGTCTGAAGAACCAGAGGAGGCTTTCCAAAGATAGCAGAGAGCCCTATGTTCTGACTTCCATTGCCCCTTCATTGTGTAAGTAGATATCTTGAAGGGGGACTTGGAAGTGATGCTGGCCCAAGAGAAGGACGGCCAAGAACATCCAATTGCTTTTATTAGCCAAAGACTATTCTTGCAAGAGGTGGCATATAAAGTAATTGAGAAAGACATATTGGCTGGAAGATAGACATGGAGGTATTTTGGAATTACATGTGGAGACACAGATTAGTGATGCACTGGCTTCCAGACTTTCAGATCTCCTCATAAATAAGTCAGGCAAGGATCACCAGAGTAAGGATCACTTCTCTAAGGAGGGTTCCCTGGCACAGGCAGGTGTTCAGCCAATGAAAGGAGGGTGTGTGAAGGGATTTCTTTCTTTGGGGTTTTCTGTATAGCAGAAATCCCCAAATCTCCTAAATATACCTACTCAAACTTATGCACTCTCAAACAGAACAAATGCTTTAAAGATTCATCACAAAGTATATTATCACATTCCCAAACAACAAAGCACTTTGACATTGATATTCAAAGATTTGTTCAGCTATCTTTAATAGTTGCATTGAGTATTGTCTAGCCAATGTTTAGTGGATACGTTTGGTTGAGAGAAAGGAGTCCCAAAGTTATGCAGAAGAAAATACCTGGATAATTTTATCTGGATATGTTCCATAAAGACTTATGGATAAGTGCTGAAGAATATCCAGAAAAAGTTATTTGGATAACTTACTTGTTACCGGCTTGTGTATATGGGCTCCAACAGCTAAACAATATATTTTAAAGATTTATCATACAATATGCTTGTATAGACCCAGATGTTTAGACATTGCAGAGTCCTGCTGTCACCAACTGCTGGTTCAGCAGGAACTTCATCAAGAATCGGAATAACACACTATGGGGCATGTTTACTAAAGGGCACGCTGGTAGCACACAAATAGAATGTTAGAAGAAATCAAATATAACGCTAAGAATCATCGGGAAAGGCATGAGAATAATGCCTCTATATTGCTCCATAGTGCAACTGCACCTCGAATATTGTGTGCAATTCTGGTTGCCATATCTTAAAATGTTTATAGTGGAATTAGAAAAGGTATAGAGAAGAGCCACCAAAATGATAAAGGGGATGGAAGGATATCCCTATTAGGAAAGGCTTAAAAGGTTAGAACAGCTTGGAAAAGAGATGGCTTAAGGGAGATATGATAGAGGTCTATGAAATAATGAGTGGAGTGGAATGGCTAAGCATAGATCGGTTGTTTACTCCTTCAAGAAGTAGAACGACTATGGGACATGCAATGAAGCTTCAGTGTAGCACATTTAAACTAATCAGAGAAAATACTTTCACTCAACGCATAATCAAATCTGGAATTCATTGCCAGAGGATGTAATAAAAGCTGATAGTGTAACTGGGTTTACAAGAGGTTTGGACAAGTTCTTGGAGGAAAAGTCCATAATACACTATTAAAGTGGATGGGGAAATGCCCTGCTTACTCCTGGGATAAGCAGTATGGAACCTTACAGGTAGTTGTGACCTGGATTGGCTACTGTTGGAAACAGGATACTGGACTTCATGGACCTTTGGTCTGCACAGGATGGCATATCTTATGTTCTTATAAAGTAACCCAGAGGTCCGTGATACATTTTGAGGGCATGTACGGATGACCACCTGCCTGTTAGTGCATTGTAACAAGCCATACTGTGCTAATCGGCATATAGGTGCATTTATCACTGCCCCTTCAGTTGGTGTTGTGTGCACCCATGCTAAGGCAACATTCAGGGTTAGCACATGCTCAAAACACTCACTCTAACCATGATGCACCAAAACCCATATTTCATGCCTAACCCACCCATCCCCTCCCCTTCCCCAATCATGTGCTAACCAGTTAGCATGGGATTTTAACCACAGGCTCCATGCTAAGTGCATGGCATTGTTACTGTATGGCAAACCCCATGTTAACAGTTTGCACATGTTAGTAAATACGCACCTCTTTGGCCTGAGTCACAACTGTTGTGGTAGTATACTCGTATCTGCATGGTCATAGACCATTTCCTTAACAAGGATCAAATTAGCACACCTGGTGACTATTACTATTTACTTTATTTGGCTTTTTTAAATTTTTTTATTTATGAAATTTCATAAAACAAAACAAGAAAACCTTGCACAGAAAAGGGCAAAGGTCCAAAAAGTTACAATAACATAGACTGCCATATCATACAACAAGAAAATTATTAATGAACATGGCCCACAAGCCTCAACCAAATGACAGGAAAAAGAAAAAAGAAGGATGAGGGGGCACAATCATAAGAAATATCCATAGAGATACAATATAGGCAAAATAGACTCCAGAAGAATCATTATTCTAAATTGCCACCAGACCCTACCCTACCGCAGGACACTATCAAGGACATTCACCGTGAGGTTTGGATTATTTGCAGCTTAGCAGAAATGAAGGAAAAAAAAAAAGAAGAAATGAAGGAGGGCAATTGGAGCAGGCCAAAGAAAATATAGCTAGATCCAGCCAACTTCACTAAACATTTACATGGCTTCAACCAGAACTTTTAATACAGAAACCATAAATTCCTTAAACAATTCCAAGGCCAATATAGACAGAACCTTAGGAAAGTTAAGAACACTCAAATTTCTACATCTAGATGAATTCTGAAGAAACTCAAGCTTCTTATGAGTGACCTCAGTGTCCTTTATAATTGCAAGGGTAGTCTCTTGAACCTGATCCAGACGAGCCTCCAAAAAGGCCACAGAATTCACAGCAGAAAGGGAAGTCTCTTGCATCACCAACTTCTGCCCAAACTGATTAAACTACTTCAAGAAAGTCTGGAGCTGTGAGGAAATTGAGTTCTCCATTTTGAACAATGCCTCCCACAAGCTTTCTAGAGTAAAAACCTCTGGTCTCACCAACTCGGCACTGGAGCCCATTGCAGGAATATACACTGATGAATCCAGGGATTGCAGATCCATGGGAAGTGTCAAAACCCCAACCTGTTGCTGAGCGTCCAAAATCCACTCCTTCATAGCCCCAGCCACACCAGAGCTCACAGTCGCTGACTATTACCTGGCTTCCAGTTTCGGGGCAGGGTTGCTGCATTTCCAACACAGAGGAAACACCCGCTACATCCCACGGCATCTCTCCAGCAGCTGGTTGCATGGTCTTCAGAACTGGCTGTTCCTGGGGAATGCGGCACTCTGGGCTGAGTGATACATCCAGCCCAAGGGCGGGTTGAGGGTCACCTTCCGCTGCCTCCACATCAAGCAGGCTGCTTGGAGTCTCTTTACCCCCCTGGACAGGCTGCATGAAAAGATCCATTGGCCTGGCTCCCACCGACTTTACTGCTGCTAGAGCCTCCAACACCTGTTTGGCCTTGCGCTTCTGACCAGAGTGCGGCATAGGGGGAAACAACGTCCAGGAAACAGGTAGGACAAAGTTTGGAGCTCTCTCAGAAGGAATTCAGAGAGCGTCTGTCACCACCGCCATCTTCCTTCCCCTTTGTCCTGTATTTGGCTGTATGAAAAAGTGGTGTTGTCAGATGTATGATTCCTCCATCATAAAAGCATTGTGATATTTCTTGTGAACTTTTATTTTTTGGGTTATCTTATTTTTTGATTCTCTTCACATCAAGGCCTTTGTGGAGATGCAGACTGCCCAAGTTATATCATAAGTATATGGAGTTTTATAGTCTAAACTCATCGGCTCTTGCCAGGTGGGGAGATGAATTTTGAGTTAAGTTGCAAAAGTATGCAAGGGCTATTGGAGATGTTAATTGTGTTATCTAGTCCTTCAGTTAAGCCTGAACAAGTAAAGGCATATTCAATGAAAATTCCTCTTCTCCACACCTTTGTTTACAGCAGTCAGCTTTGCTGAAATATGCAAGCCCATCCACCTCAGGTGCATACATAGGCTATGTGAATAAAAGGAGCTCAGCTAGAAGGCATCAAGCTATAGTTTTTCATTTATATTTATTGCCCATTTCCTTATCGCAGCCTTGTCTTTTGATACGTTACATACAGCACCTTGGTCACACAAAATGACCTATAGTCACATCTTTAATACCAATGCAGGTGGAGATCCTTTGTTTTTTTTCTGCTTTGAGAATCCAAAATGTTTTTGGCCACAAACCACTGAAATACATGTCCTTTCTTAGAAAATGCGTTGGCAGCTCTTTCTTACAACGTGAAAAAATGAATCAGTCTCATGGAAGTAATTGCAAATTCGTCAAAGTCATGCTGCCTAATTACAATTAGGGATGCATGCATCCCAGAAGGCAGTCTAGTGGTTAGGGCAGCAGGCTGCGACTCAGGAATACCAGCGTTCAAATACTGCCTCTCCCACTGAGACCTTGGGCAGCCCTCCATTGCCTTAGGGATAACATGCAACTTTCAAGTCTGATGGGGGAGGGGGAGAAGGAGAATACCCATTATACTTGGCTTTGGTATTGACTTTGAGCTTAGTTTTGGAAAATCTAGCAATGAAGCTTAAAATCCAAATCCAATCCAGTTTTAAATAACAGCAATTATACAACAAAACTGGTGGCTTCTAAAAGTATCCTGTTAAATAAAAGGTTTTGTAGTCATCTTCTATTTCTTCACCTAGCCCATAGGTACTCAAATCCATTCCTGGAGGGCCGCAAACCAATCAGGTTTTCGGGATATTCCTAATGAATATGCATGAGATAGATTCAAATACAATGGAGGCAGTGCATGCAAATATATCTCATGCATATTCATTAGGGATATCCCAAAAACCTGACTGGTTTGTGGCCCTCCAGGACTGGATTTGAGTACCTCTGACCTAGCCCCATGATTCCCCAAGTAGATTTTGAATGTGGAAGATCTTGACTTACAAGTGGTAATTTTAAAAGATAAGTATAGCTCACCGAGATCTTATTTTTCTGGCTTCCTCATTGTTAAATTTTGAGAAGAGGTTTGCTCTACAGCTCATTTAAATCTGTAGCAGACTTTAATCGTATTTAGTTCATGCCTTTCCAAGAGTAGTTCAAGGCAACTTACAGTCAGGTATTTCCCTATCCCCAAAGGGCTTACAATCTAATGGGTCGATGCAGAAAGACTAGCGCGCTCTTTGCACGCAGATAACAGAACTTATACGCACAAGTTCCCCGGCGCTAAATGCAGAAAAGAGCTTGACGCGCACATTAAGAGGGAGTTAAAGTATGCCAACACAGCAGTGCCAAGAGTATTTAAATTATATGCAAATGAGCTCACGTATTAAATGAGATGGCAATAAGGTCTGCACCCGATACAGAGAAACATAACCAGCAATAGCACCAATATCTCTACACCTCGTCTGAGGTGAGTTAAACATATTGCACACGTAGGCAAAGACTGTTTCAGGGTATGTACTGGTGAACAATTACCTTCAATGTGAACATTTGGGTATCTTTCAGCATATAAGCGAACGTTCAAGAACAAATGTCTTTTGCTTCTTATCCTTGGGTGTTTATTGGGCTTACCTATATCATTCTCAATTTACTGTTGTGATTTCATCAAAAAATGTTTTGGGTGAAATAGTGTTGATTATATGGACTGAGAGCCAAAAGAGCCTGAACTTCATGTGTGCATTTGACATTTATGTACAGGTGCACACGGCCACTTCCAGCATGTCTGTTGTTTGTGTATGCATTGGCTTCCCTCCTTTCAACTTTATGCTGAAATTTTGTGCACAGCTCATTTGCATACATGCCTTTTGCTGAATACTGGTGCTGAAGTCTCACACTATGAAAATCCAGAGACACCTAAAAGCGCATGACTTCAGTGCTGGCTTTCTGCATCAGCCTGTAAGTTTGGACCTGAAGCAGTGGAGGGTTAAGTGACTTGCCCTAGGCCATGAGGAGTGCTAGTGGGATTTGAAGCTTGGTCTTTTTGGTTACAGGCCACTGATTCAACCACTAGGCTACTCCTCCATGCCACTTTCATCCTAAGAAGCCACTCCACACCATGGATTCTTAGTTCATTCACCTCTGTCAGCAGTATGTGATTTGCAAGTATTCTAGTATTAGGATAAAATAAGGAAATTACTTAGGAGCCTATGCACTAAGCTGCATTAGCATGGGACTGTGGTAACGGCTACCATGTACTATTGCAGCCAATGCGGTAAATATCTCATGCTAACTGCTTAGCACATGATGGGTTAGGGACTGGGTAGCTAAGGATGGAGAGTGGACTTTGACTTACACATTGCAGTTAGAGGCACGTTTGCTAAAGTGTGTTATCCAGAACCACGGGGTTTATTGTGTGGCTTTGGTACTGCGCTAAAAAGTAGCACATGCCCCTGTGCTAAATGTCCTGTGCTACCTTGGTCACGTGAGATGGGTCAGGAATTAGGTGGGAACTAGGTGAACTAGGGTGGAACAAAGATGTTGACAGCATGGGCATTAGTAGTTTGCGCTAACCACGCTTGCTTCCCTTTGCGCGGGTGCATTTAACATCATCTCAATGATTGGCATTAAGTGTACAATCATTAACTGCACTGCTCATTCCATCCTGGATGTACACCCCCTCTGTACATCCAGTTTGACCGGATGTACAGAGGGGGTCGTGATTCTGATCCCGCAGGGCATGTCTAGTCCCACGGGATCAGAATCGGAAACAGTCCTGTATGTGCAGGCCGGTACTGCGATTCAAGCCAGCATGCACGTACAGGAAAAGCCAGATTAATTCAGTCAGGGCTTTTAAAAGGAATCACGGTGTCATGGCGTCCAGTTGCTATGGCACCGTGACTCCATTTAAAAGCTGCAATGCCGGCCGCTGGAAAAAACAGCTTATTCCCCACAGCCCGACCCAGCCTCCTAAGGCCAGGGTCGGGTTGCGGGGAATGTCCTCTGGCCCCCTCTGCCCCATCCGCGTCCCAGGCCCGAAAACAAAAAACATCCAGGGAAGTTATTCCACCTCGGAGGTGGAATAACTTCCCTGCACAAGTTGCCAGTTCTGAACGTACAGGGCCGACATTAGAATCAGCTCTGTATGTCCAGGGCTGGCGACTGCCCATCACCCGCCCAGACTCCGCCCCGAGCCTCCTCTTCCCAACCCCTGTCTAACTTCCCCGCACAACCGCACAACTATTCATGGCACAGAATCGGGCCCTTAGTGTGTTAAAGTGCTTCCCATTGTGGTAACTGCATGGGGACATGCTGGGTATGCCCCCAATAGAGCAGACCTGTTTGACTTCCTTTTTGACTGTTAACCCATGCTAAAGTGTGGAAACTCAGTGCACTATATGTTTAATATGTGTTAGCATTTAAATGTTAACAGCTGATGCACATTAACCTCCATGTGGAAAAGGGAAGAAGGATATGCATGGGGTGGCAAGCGTACCTTACAGAATGTGAATTACCGTAACACCCATAAACTGAAAAGTGGGCACGCAATGTGGAACCTTCAAATATGTAGTTGATTATTCCATGTTGTCTGCAGCGGATTTATTGTGCATTAACAACTTTGGAGATCTGTTAACAGTGGAGCTGCTTTTTCCAAATGCTGACCATGCTCCCAAAACATTACTGTGGAAGTTTTGCGGCTAGCATGCATTAAGTGCAAACCCTTACCATGCTTTCGTAAATAGACACTTTAATTTCTAACCACTTGATGCTGGGGCTGAGAGAGTGTTTATTGCAGTTATTTAGCATTTGGAATCAAACTGTATGTGTACATTCCAAGCAGAGTTGTAAGGTTAGACTGGGGAACCATTTTCTTTTTGACAGTCAAAATAACAGAGTCTCTGTTCCTTTCCTTAGTTTCCTGTTGTGATTTTTGTAAGATTTCACATGCTGATATGTTTAGATGATAAAGCATGTACACAGTGGTCTGGCTGTCCTGTGACCCTCTCTTGATTTTCCAAATGGGTGCAATCCTGTGAGTTTTCAGTGCACCACTAGATAGCAAGATATTGGGATTCTATAGCTGTACAGTACCTCTCTGATCTGGAGCCTAAAATTCTCATTGTGCAATGTGATAACTCAGTATTTTTAAACTGACAGTATAGTAATACCATTCAGGAACTTTAAAGGAAAGGTTACTGAGATTATTCATCTTTTCCCCTTCTTATTTGTTTATTTTTGTCTACATATGTATCAAGTGCCTCTATTATACAACCAAAGTGACTTACAATCAGTGCATCCCTTCACAATACACAGACTGTCCCAACTGTTTCCTAGTTAGCCAAAACATTTGAGCCAATGACTAACTTTCTGGAAATGCCGGCCGAAAAAAACAGAACTTTACTAGTTTCCAAAATCACAGCACATCTTTATAGCACATCTTGATTTCGTCTGGTCAAGTATTCCAGAGTCGTGGTGCTTAATGAAGAAAGTCCTAGTTCTTGTTTGTTCTAGATGGGCCTCTGGTCTACCTGGGATTTACAGCACTTTTTCCCAGCTGACCTTTAACATATGCTTGGACTTGTAGACTTCATTATGAGAAGCTAGATATCTTGGGACCAATCCATTTAATACTTAAAAGTAAAGCATGATCACCTTAACCTGCATCTGGTACAAGATAGGTAGTCAACTTAATAGGTGAGTTGTGGTTATACTTCCTTAACTCTCCTACAGTTCTTGCAGCACTGAGTTGAATCAGCTGCAGTTATCAGCATTTTCTGAGGCAATCCAGCATATATCATCACATTTATAGTAGTCAAATTCCGGCTATTCTGAACGTGTCCATGCTTGTTATATATGGATGAAGCAGTGAAGCAGCCTAAGCTTGTAAAACAAAAGATCATACAAGTGATTTTATCCATCTGTTTGCATGTTCATGTCTGGGACAGGCTCTTGTCTCCCTCCAAAAGGGCTTCTGTTTTTGATGTTTAATTTAAAACACTAGTCCAAAAGCCATGCCACAGTCTATGGTAGGTAGTCAGCATAGGTCTCCAGTACCATCTCCTGTCGATGTCATCTCAAACATATAAAAATATTGAGTCTGAAAGATAAACCTGGATATTCAATGACCTAAAGCAATGGGTGCAGGACAGACTGATTGATGTCTTTTGTAAAGGAGAGAACCTATTTGGGAAACCCATGGCAGACAAGGCTACAGAGAAAGAAACCAAATTCCTGATGAGAACCAGACTCTCGAAGATGATCTCGGTGCAATCCTGGAAGAAAGCCCCGGGGAAGAAGCCCTTCTTCCCAAGGAGAAGCAGCCCTTCTTCCCGAGGAGAAGGGGGGCTTTGGCGGTACCCTTCATTTCCAGGCCTTCTCGGCCCATCATCAGGGCCAGCAGCAAAAAGGCCAGGGACATGATACCCGAAAGCAAAAGGCCCTGAAGTCCCACGTGCCAGCCCTGGCCCAGCCCGGGGGGGGGGGAGCTTTTGACTGCCTGGGCGTGACCTCCCCACTCCCAGGGGGTCCTCTGCAGCCCACAGGGGGGCACCTAGCCCTGTTTGCCCACAGGTGCTACAAGTGGTCAAGGAGGGCTACTTCCTCCACCTACAGTGGGTGCCACCCTTTTACTTCCTAATAGAGCCCACTAGACCTCTTCTTCACCAGACGCTCCTTCTCACCGAGCTAGCAGGCCTAATCCAGGACAAGGCAGTGAAGCCAGTGCCGAAACATCTCTGGGGCACAGGCTTGTACTCCAGGTATTTCCTCGCCCCCAAGAGGACAGGGGGTCTCAGGCTCATCCTGGACCTGCGAGAGCTCAACAGCTTCCTCATCAGGGAGAGGTTCAAAATTCTCTCCCTTGGGACACTGCTGCCATTCCTCCAGCAGGGAGATTGGCTATGACCCTTAGACCTAAAGGATGCCTACACTCGCATCCTAATTCATCCCAGCCACAGAAAATACCTCTGGTTCTTGGTGAGGGCCAGCACTACAAATACAGGGTGCTGCCCTTTGATCTGGCCTTGTCACCAAGAGTTTTCACAAAGTGCCTCGCGGTGGTCGCAGCCCACCTCCAGCTCCAAGGGGCCTTCGTCTTACCTTATCTGGATGACTGGCTCATAAAGGGGGACAAAGCTGTGGAGGCACAATGTGCCATCAGGCACACCATAAACGCTCTGCAGCACCTGGAGTTCGTCATAAACTACCCCAAGTCCCACCTCACTCTGGCCCAGCGCCTAGAGTTCATTGGAGTGCAACTAGATACCCTCCAGGCAAAAGCCTTCCTCCCTGAGGAGAGGTCAAAACACCTCAGGGAGTTAGCTGCAGAGATACAATGATGCCAGATGCTACTTGCCCGGCTTCTACTGCATCTGTTGGGACACATCGCCTCCACGGTTCACATGACCCCCATATGCCCATTTGCACATGAAGGCAGCCTGGTGGTGCCTCCGTTCTCAGTGGACACAAGCCATAGGCAGGCTTGGAGACAGAGTGAAAGTGACCCATTAGCTGGCGGACTCCCTTGGATGGTGGCAGATTTCACATTACCTTCAGGCCAGGATGACCTTCCAGGCACCCACTCCCCAGAGGGTCCTCACCACGGACGCTTCCCTACTGGGCTGGGAAGCACATTGCGAGGGCCTCCAGATGCAAGGCGGCTGGTCCCAGAAGGAATCCCTGATGCAAATCAACCTGCTAGAGCTACAGATGATATTCCTGGCTCTCTGAGCCTTCTGCCACCAGCTGCAACACCACTCTGTGCTGATCCAGACTGACAACCAGGTCATAATATTCTTTGTGAACAAACAAGGGGGAATAGGGTCATACCCCCTCTGCCAGGAGGCAGTAGCCCTTTGTTCCTATGTGGTACACAGAGGGATGCTCCTCAGGGTGATTTACCTTCCAAGCCAGGACAATGCCCTGGCAGACAAACTGAGCAGAGTCCTCCAGCCACACGAGTGGCACCTGGATCCAATAGTAGCCTCCCGGCTGTTTTGTCTCTGGGATGTCACCTCAATGGACCTGTTCGCCAATCCGGACAATACACAGTTGCCCCAATTCTGCTCCCGCCAGCTATACCCTTTCCCGTGTGACAGTGGATGCGTTCCTTATCCCGTGGATGGAAGTCCTTCTGTATGCCTTCCCACCAATACCATTGGTCACCAAGACCCTATTCAAGGTCCAGTGTAGACAGAGTGCAATTTGTTTTGTGACTATCCATTGGGTTTTCGTGGCAAGATACAGAGGTAGATTTGCCAAGGCTTTCTTCTGTGCAGTTAATTCCAGTGTTGTTACATCTGTCACCGAAATATGATCCTCCACTTACAACACTGTCCCATTCTACTGTTGCCAAGATGGATGGTTTGTCTTAGTCTGGCACCTCAGCTGAGACCTGTCTATCTTGGGAGCTGAGCTCTCAGCATCACTGATGCATACAAGCCCTCACAGCACGACAAGCAGCAAACCAAGTGAGGGGTTGCTTCTTTACTATATTTTATTTTTTCCTTGGCTATCTTAGCTATGCTATTTGACTGAGGCAAAATGGCACCATTGGACGGGAAGGGAACCACACATGACGTGGTGCATCTCCCAAATGTTTTCTTTGAAAACTGGAGAGATGCTTCTACATGGGCTCCATTGGCGCCAACGTCACCCATATGTGAGGACTGATTCCTGTTGTCCCCGGACACCTACTCTTTTTCAACAGTGATAGAGAAAGGAGTAAGGGGGGGAGGAGGGTTTAAGGGGAAAGATAAGAAGTTCAGTTTTAGTCATATTCAGTTTCAGATGGTGGTGAGACATCCAGACAGCAACGTCTGATACACAGACAGAGATACAAGCTTGGAGAGAAGGAGAAATGTCAGGTGTAGGTAGATTTGAGAGTCATCAGCATAAAAATGATATTGAAAGCCATGAGAAGAGATGAGGGTACCAAGGGATTGGATGTAGAGAGAGAAGAGTGCCTAGAATAGATCCCTGGGGTATACCAACTGAGAGAGGGATGGGAGTAGAGGAGGAGCCACCAGAACAATCTCTGAAAGAGTGATTGGAGAGATAGGATGAGAACCATGCAGCACACAGCCTCTGAAACCAAGAGAGGACAGTGTGTCAAGGAGGAGGAGATGATCAACAGTATCAGAAGCAGCAGAAAGATCAAGAAGAATGAGAACTGAGTAAAGGCCTTTGGAATTAGCCAGGAACAAAACACTGCAGACCTTGGCAAGAGCTGTCTCAGTAGAATGAAAGGGACGAAAACCAGATTAAAATGATCAAGGAGGGATTGAGAGAAGAGAAATTCAAGACATTGATGGAGAACTGTACATTCAAGAACTTTAGAAATGAATGGGAAGAGTGAGATAGGTCAATAATTACAGGGATAAGTAGAGTTAAGTGGGGGTTTTTTGAGGAGAGGAGTGCTACAGCATGCTTGAAGGCTGTAGGGAAGTTTACAGTGGAGAGTGAAAGATTGAGAATATGTGAAATGGAAGGCATGATGGAGGAGGAGATGGAGTTGAGATAAGCGGGGATAGGATCAGAAGAGCAGGTAGTGAGTTTTGAGGAGGAAAGAAGAAGAGCGGTTTCCTTGTTGGATATTTTAGAAAAGGATGAAAGGATAATAGAGGTTGAGTGGAAAAGTTGATATTGGAGAGAGGGAAGAGAGGGTAAGGAAGATATAGTGGGGAACTGAAGAGTAATTTTATGCACTTCGCCATGGAAAGAGTCTGCTAGGGTTTGGGCAGAGAGAGAAGGAGGAATAGGAGGCAGAGGTGCCTTAAGAAGAGAATTGAGAGTTGAGAAGAGACAGCAGGGGTTAGAGGCAAGATGGTTAGTCAAAGGATGAAATAGTTTTGCTTAGCGAGTGTGATGGCCATTTGGAAGTAAGTAAGTATGAATTTGAAAAGAAGAAAGTCAGAGAGAGCAGGATTTGAGCCAAGTACATTTAGCAGGCACAGGAACTCAGATAGTGGATATTTGAAGACATCAAGGGCTGAGGTGAAGTACGCCTCACAGGACATGCTATGGCTGGAGTAAGGGTATCCAGAGTAGTGGAAAGAGCAGTATTATAGAAAGATATAGCCTCATCAACAGATTTAGAGGATACAGTGGAAGAAAGAAGAGATGAGACAGTAGTGGAAAAAGTTAGTAGATTGATAGCATGAAGATTTCTAAAAAGATGTGAGGACATTGGGCGAGATTGAGGGGGGAGTGATGAAGAGTGTGTGATGATCAGATAAGGGAAGAAATGAGCAACGGAAATTAGAAGGTAAACAATTAGAATGGAAGACAAGGTCAAGGCAGGAGTGGTCTAGTAGTTAGGACAAGGTACTTCAGGCCGGAGGGCCGGGGGTTCAAGTCAAACCTGGGGACAGCAATCTCAGGCCGGAGGGACTGGGATTTCTAGTCCTATAGGCCCTCCTTGTGGTCTTGGGCAAGCCACTTAACCCTCCATTGCCCATGTTCCCTGTAAGTATTATCGTATGTGTCTCATATCCCCTTGTGTTAAATGTATCACCACTTTGACCTGGTGAAAAGCAGGATATAAATACAGCTAAATAAATAAAATAAGGCAGTGACCAAGCTGATGAGTAGGGGCAGAAGAACAAAGCTGGAGGTTGAAAGAGGAAGGTAAAGGAGCTTGGATGTATAGGGGTTAGAGGGGTTATCAATATGAAAATTAAAATCATCAAGAATAAGGGAGGGAGAAGAAGAATCCAGGAAAAGGAGACTCAAGAGTCAAAGTCAGTGAGAAAAGTAGAAGAGGACTTGTCAGGGGGTCTATAGATGACAGCAATCTGGAGAGGTAAGAGATAAAAAAGATGGATGGAATGGACTTCAAAGGATGGAAAGGAATGAGACTGAGGTAGAATGAGGGGTTTGGAATTAGCAAGGAGAAAGCCAACACCACCACCATCACCATGGCCATTGGTATGAGGAGAGTGGGAAAATTGGTAGCCGCTGTGACAGAGGGCAGCAACCAAAGCAGTGTTGTCATGGAGGTGCCAAGTTTCAGTAAGAGCAAGAAGATGGAAGGTGTGAGAGATGAAGAGATCATGGGTAAAGAGAAGTTTATTAGAGATGGAATGAGCATTCCATAAGGTGCATGAGAAAGGGAGAAAGAAAGGAATACAGATAAGATTTGGGTGGTGGAGAGAGGAATTAGTATGGGAGTGAAAGAGAAATGAAGAGGGACCAGGGTTGGGATTAATGTCACCAAAAGACAGAAGGAGAAGGAGAAGAAGAGTGCAAGGGAGAGAGGAGACAGCACAGTGGAAGCGCAGATAAGGTTGTTTTAGAGAGGAAGGAGAGAGGTGAATGAGAGGGAGGAGAAGGTGAAGCTTGAGAGCAGAGGAAAGAGTGGAGGATAGGATCGGGGAGGAAACAGGGAAGGTGGAGAGAGGGTGAGTGTGTGTGTGTGTGGGGGGGGGGGGTATTGGGTTTCTGGAGTGAGGGAACAAGGTTAGGGAGGATCAGAAAAAGGAATAGGGAATGATGTGGAGCCGAAGAAATGGCAGAGAGGGGACATACAATTACAGAAACAAAATGAAAAAAAACCCCACAGGGCTATCAGAAGAGGAGAATAGGCAGAGGAAATAAAGAGGTTGAGGCAAGTAAACACAACAGGCAGGTAAACCTTATCACAAGTAGTTAATGAATCTAAAATAAACAACATGAGAATTAGTATGTCACTCTAGCACAGTGGGAAAATGGGTCTCAACCCAGAGTGAGTGAAGTGCAACAACGGTATCAACAGTAATGATCAGTCTATGACTAGGGAATGTCAACGTCAGATAAGTTAAAAGTATCTTTCAAGATGGGGATGGCAGTAGCCTGAAGGGTGCACTGCTACTTTTATGTTCCTTTGTCAATGCTGTTTGTGCTCATTGCAGGATGTAAACAGATAGATGTGCAGAGCTGTTGAGCAATTCATTTGACCTTATCGGCCAGACGTGTAGCCAGACTAGTTTAAACATGTAGGGAGTTGGGTGTAGATAGCCCTGTGGCTATGGTTATGGCACTTGGAGGCCACACTCAAGAGCCACACCTAAGGGCCCTTTGGCGTGGCCCTTAGGCACGGGCCCTTAGGCGTGGGCACGCCAGTAAGATCTTTAAATTTAAATAGCTCACTTGGGCCGCTGATTGGAGGAGCAGAGGAGTGGGGAGGAGCTCACTTCCTGGTTCCCTGCTTCTGCTGACCGAGAGCTCCGACGAAGAAAGTCTGTGGCTGCAGAAAGATCTTTCAATTTAAATAGCTCATCGGGGCACTGATTGGAGGAGGAGAGTAGCAGGGAGGAGCTCACCTCTTGGTTCCTTGCTTCGGCTGACGGAGAGCTCTGATGAAGAAAGTGGTTAGTATCGGTGCATATAGCAGCATTAGTTGGGGTTATTCAGCGGCACCAATCATGTTAGTGCCATTGAATTTCCCATTTGGCAGCATTTACACAGTTTACAGTGCTGTAAACTATGTAAATGTCTTGGAATATCGGGCCCGTAGTTGATAAGAGAAAAGCTGAGTGGCGGAGGGAGTGTAAGGGTCAAGAGCCTAGAGATTGCTAGCGCTGTAACTGCTGCTCTGTGCAGGTTATCCCCGTCTTTTGTTTAGGTCTGTAGCTGCTATGCTGTGCAGGTTAACCCATGCCGTCTTGGAAGCACAAGACAGTCGTTCTCCTATAGTTCTGGGCTCCAGTGCTTCAGTTCCATCCTGTTGCCAGTAGGAACTCTCTGTGTTTAGTCAATGTCTTTTTGAATGCTGTTACTGCTTTTGTCCCCATCTCCGTCTCCTCCACCAGAAGGGCATACAGCATTCAGCACCCTTTTGGAGAAAAAAAAATAGATTTCTTGACATTTTTCCTGAGTCTGTCCCTTTGGAACTTCATATCATGACCCTTAATTCAACAGCTTCCTTTGCACTGGAATGGTTTTGTTCTTGTATATTATTAATCCATGTCAGGTATTTAAATGTCTCTATTATCTCTATAGTCTCTCCTCTCCTCCTAATTAAACCTGTAACAGAAGGAAAAGTTACAGGAAAAAGATTTGTAAGATCTGTGACATCTGAAAAGGATTGTTGAAGCGGAATCTACTGTACTCAGCACAAATGATTAAGATCTGTATACACTCATGGGGGGTCCTTTTATTAGGATCTGCTTAAAGGTGTGCACCATTTATGCATGTAAATCACCAATTTGCTATGACTTATGAACATAAATGGGCACTTACATGCATGCTGTAACTGTAAGACCGATTGTGCGTACTTTCACTATGGGTGTGCACATAAGCGGAGCATGGGCAGAGCATGGCTGGAGCGTGTATTTCCATGCATTTGTTAGAAATCTAAGCATGAGTATTTACACCAGCCTAAGACTGATGTAAGTGAATTAGCATGTGTTTAGCGCTACAAGGCATATGCAGTGCTGTGCATACTGTATACTGTAGATGTGTCTTACATCTATATGTACAGTGCTGCGGATGCCTTATACCACTGTACACATGATTAGTAGTAGATTTTGGGCACTGACACCCTTATGCTATAAAGAAAAGTAGGCGCCTGTTGTTCCTTATAAAGTAGACTCGAATTAGGCGCATTCTGGTTGCCTAAAGCTCAGGACCAGGTTATCAAATTACTCTCATATCATGCCTGTAAAGCAGCATCTCCAGGAACAAGCAGGAATGAGTCTTCACATATGGGTACGTCGGTACCGACGGAGTCTGCGCGGGAATGCTTTCCAGCGTCCAATCAGAAAGCTTTTGGAAGCATCCCAACATGCCTGTGTGCTGCCTTCCTGCCTTCCCAACTGCCTCTCCTCAGTTTTCATTTTTCCGCGGAGCCGGCAGGACGTCCTCCTGTCACCGCAGAAAATTCTTCTTTTATTTTTTATTTTTCTTGTGGTCACGGCTGCCTTTCCCGATGCCACCGGTACCGCCGGTGTTTCTTTTTCTTTTCTTGTAAAATTTTCCTTTTTAAGGAATATTTTTTCTTCCTTAGTGTCTCACGGTTTCTGAGGCCTTCTAGGCCTCTCCATTTCCTTCATGGAACCGCCAGCCACTTTCCCCAAGAAATGTACAAACTGTGGCGGTACAACTTTATTTTTAGACACTCACAATTGGTGTCTAACCTGCTTGGGTCCTGACCATTTTCCTTCAGAGCCCTCGGGCAATAGTATTGTGAGAAGAAGTTTTCAACATCGAGTTCCCCTCGACACGCTCAGGGCACCGACCATATCTTCTTTTCCATAGGATCAGGTAACCCAAAAACAGTCTGTTAAGACTAGCCAGTCCTCGAGCGGCAGTTCTCATGCACAGCATAGAGATGCCTCCAGCCTTGTCCTCGAGAATCCACTGGATTCAAAACCCCGGTGGGAGTCTTCGGCCTCCAAAGCCTGTGTGGGGTTTCAGGTTGTTCCTGAGGTTCACCCCTCACAGAACATACCTGAGCCATGCCCGGTGGTGGCATCCGCTTCGAGCTGTACCGATACCCCGGCATCGACACTGGTGTTGGATGAAACATTCCTCACCAAGGATCGTCGTCTGGCATCCTCGGTACCTACGGGCCCGGTGGATACGCTCCAGACCGACTTTCCAGTATCGGTACCGACACCGATACTAGTACCGATGTCGGTACCCTCCAGACGTGCATCGATAGACCCGCTTCCTTCGATGCCGAGTTTGGAATCGATCCCTAGCATGGACGACCTGTTACCGACTGTCGCTGGTCCTGACCTGCAGTTCCAGCGACCACCATCTAAGGATCCCATACTGCACCATTCAGGATCTTCTATTCCTATATACTTGAATAGATCCCTCGGTGCCAACGGTAGTTCTTCATCAGATCTAGCCTATTCAAGGGAAGTTCCCTCTGGGGATCCTTCTTTCCAGACTTTCCTCCTGGATATGGCAAAATCACTTGCCATTCCTATTCCTGGACAAGATCCTACACAAGGGGATACAAAATACCTCTCTGTTCCTAGCAAAGCAAAGGAGAATATAATGCTTCCTTTGCATCATTCTTTGCAGGATCTCCTTCTACGAATGTGGGAAGCTCCTTTAAAGGTACCCCCACCTTCCAGAGCAACTGATCTCCTATATCAGGTGCCCCCCTCTCCAGGGTTTCAAAAGACTCAACTTCCTCATCATTCCATTGTGGTAGAATCAGCAATGAGGCGAGTGAAGAGTAATAAAAAGCACTCTTCTTGTCCGCCAGGTCGTGAGTCTAGGACACTAGATGCCTTTGGACGTCAAACCTTCCAGACATCCATGCTTTCAGCAAGAATTCTCTCATATATTTTTTATATGGGTCTATCTCTTGAGGAGGTCACAAAGAAATTATATCTTTTGACTCCTTTTCTTCAAGAGCCCAAGAGTAAAGACTATTCCTCACTGGTTAGTAATACTCAAAATATCTCTAGGTTTCTTACTCGTGCTACCATAGACTCCTTTGAGTCTGTTAGCAGGACTTCTGCTGTGGCTATAGGAGCACGACGTAGAGCCTGGCTTGAAGCTTCAGACTTGGACAAATGGGCACAAGAAAGACTTGGAAATACTCCTTGCACTGGAGAAAATCTCTTCAACAAGGAGTCTTTACTCCAGGTTACTCAGTTATCCACTGACTTTCCTTTTTCCAGAGGCTGTTCTACGCCTTCTTCTTTCCCAGTAGGTAGGAAATGTCCTACCAAACTTTCTTCCCCTAGGGGGAGAAGGTTTTACCCATCATCTGCCCATCATACAGATGTTCCCAAACAGGGGAAACTGCCCTAGTCTGAAGAATCCACAACATCAACAGGGTCAACAAACCCAGCAGTCGCAGGGTTTCAAATAGTTCATTGTCCCTCTTGGTTGGTGGTTAGGGTGTCAGTCTGCCTTTTTCACTGGCAGTATCTGCACTAAATTTATCCTAACATGCCTAGATATCTAAGAGTCTTATGATGATCATGCCCATACTTAACAGTTTCCTCTTCCTCTTGAAGGAAAGAGAGGTAACAACTATCAATGGACAGTTGTTTCCCTGTACTGGCATGTATCATCTTACCTGTCAGAGACTTCCTCCATAGTCGGTCTCTTGCAACTCTGTCTTACCTCCCTCTTTTTACAACATTGGGTTGTAAGAGTGGTTCTTTTAAACCGGTAAGCTCCTATAGTCCTATACCTGTTCTACTGGGGGATTCTCCCTTCTGGAGTTCTTTTCCCCTTGTTACCCTAGGACCGCTCATCAAACAATAGGAAGTCCTATCAGGACTGTTGTTTCTTTTTCCCATTCTAAAGAAGGGAAAAGGGAAAAGAAAATTTTCTATGCTGCCCGGGTAGTTGCTGTAGATACAGCAATTCCTAGTGGTTAGGCCACTGGTTGTGTTCTCTACGCAACCAGGGCTTCTCCTCCACTAGCAATCCTTCTAGCCTCAGTGCTAAGTCCGAAACAGGTTATTCACCTTCTTTGGGAAACCCTATTGTCACAGTCTGGTTGGTTAACTTCTATTCTTTGCCTTGGCAGAATAGCTGGTCACCTGCTGGCTTTCCACTGCCAGTTTTTTCTTCTACCAACCTGCAGCATGCTCTCTGCATCTCTACAGAGTAGCTTTGCACTATGGGCCCTTGCTAGAGAGCATTAGTATCTTGTCTAGCAGATAACCCCAGATAGTTAGGGGGAGGGGGTTCCCCCAGTCATGTCTGGCGGGTATTCCCTGCTTTTTACATCTCTTTTGAGGCATAAGCCTCAGGCCTTTCATTACGTGAAAGCCTAAAGGAGGGCCAATTCCCTGGCTTGGCCCATATCTCCTTGAGTCTTCTCGTCAGTGATACCTTTCTCCAGTGGCAGCTAGAGGATGCCTAATACCCATCTTGCCCTCATGGGCGGATCACTAGGGTATCTTCCTCCAGAGGCCTCCTCTATTCAATCTCCATACTGCAATTCTGGAGATATCTAGACTTCCTGTCTACAGACTGATGTTATCCTCTGCCATTTTCACGTAGGCCATCCTGGTTATTCAAGAGCTCAAATTCTGCAAAGAATTCAGCCTTCTACTTGTCAGGGAGACTTTTCCTCTGACTCTGCCAGTCATAACCAGGAAAAGAGAATTCTCTATTTACCAATTCAAGCAGGTATCCACCTTCTTGCTGTCAGATGAATCTTCCTCTCTCCCTCTATACCTAGAGGGGATGGGGTTCTCTGGACATCTCTCCATCCATATGCCTGGAGACATGTGTCTATATGCCTACCTATTTTGTCTAGGTATATATATATATATATATATATATATATATACTTATCTATATCTATCTGAGTGTCTTCTGCCCATACATATCTCTTTCTAGATGTATGCATATATACCCTATATGTGTATATATTTCTATATATATGTATTGTAATGGGGAAGATCCGTCCCTTGCCATGCAGTCAGAGGAAACTGAGGAAAGTACGTCAGATTCTGAAAGCCAAGTAAAGCACATGGCTACAGGTTGCCAGTGGAGATATAAACAAACCCAGCCACGAGTGCAGCAGCCCCGCCCAAGTTGCAAACAATCCCCGTGCCCTGAGTGTAATAGGATTCACCTGGGTGGGGGAGGAACGAAGCTAAGCCCTAAGGCTGATAAAAAGCACTCATTAGAAAGCAGTGGCAGATCGGGAGTAAGTTCTGGAAAGAGAGCTGGAGAGAGATCTGGAAGCAGGTCTGGAAAGGGAATTGGAAGCAGTTCGGGAAGGAGAGCTGTTAGAAGGACTGATACAGAGAGGCTGAGAGTGATTTAAGCAGCCCTGAGAACCGACCAGGGAAAGCTTCAGATGAAAAGGTACAGAGAACTCAAACCCAAAGACTACAGGAAAGCTATTCTCAGTTAAAGCCTGGTGTTGAAGGTAACTGGAGAGAAAAGCCACGCAGAAAGTCAGTTTGGGTGTGCCCAGAAGCTCCGGTGAGAGGAAGGTACAAATCTCTAGACTCTGCTGATATTGAAGAAGCACTGCTGAGTAAACCTTACAGGCAAAAGCCAGAAAGTGGTCTCTGTAAAAGGAACAGGGAGAAAACAAAGAATACTAGTTTTCTCTGGGATAGAAAAGCTCTCCGGGGCTCTCTTAAAGGTAAAGAGAATTGTTTTAAATCCCTGTGTGAATGTGTTCCCATGTATCCAGAGGGAAGGGCTGGAAGATATGCAAGTTAAATCCATAGAGGAATGTATAACTGATGAGCCCATGGATTGTACGCTGACTATAGCAGATAACGTAGAATCACTTTGCTGAGTTGGATGTATAAAGCTGTAGGAACAGCATTGAGAAGCAAAGTGAGCATTGCTGCCTTTAAAAAGAAACGTTTATTGATTCCTGTGTTAAAGGACTGTATAGTGAAAGCTGGAAGAAAAAGAAGTTATTTTTCTTCAGTTCCTGATTTACTTTTCTTTGTACCAGATGCATGGTTATTTGTCCTAAGTTCTTTGTGCTTACCAAAACCCCGGGACGGGGAAATAAAACCTCATTTTGACCTTACCACCTTTGTTACTTCTATTCCTCTGCTTGGGGAGTGTTTGGGACTTCATTACCCAGAGGGTGTGTACTACTACGCCTGCACTACCCCCACTTCCTGGTTCAGGATATTCACCAGCCTGACCCTCTCTGCGTGCCCTAGGACCCAGGGTAGGCCACTGGTGACAGTATATACATATATATTTATATATATGAGATATATTTTTAGATAGATCTGTATCCATCTACTTATCTATCTGTCTGTTACGTTCAGATATCCTTACATTCCTATCTGATCCTGACAGATGGGCACTACCCCTATCAATGCTGTGCCAGCATACTTAGGGGGCTACACCTATAACCACTCCCTGTGGTAATTAACATATTTTTCCTTACCATAACCTTTTCAGGTTAGGTACTCCTGAAGCTCTCAATGTACCCTTTTTCTTTCCTAATTGACCCCATTTAGGAAAGACATTGCGCAGCTTCAGTTTCTCTAACGCTTACCGCTCCTGAGTCTGTCCTTACTTCTTATCAGATACAAGGGTCTCCATACCCTTTCTCCCCTACATGGACTGATTCCAACCCCAGTCCAGTTGGGTCAGACTCATTTTTCCCTTGGTCCTACATTTGTACTATTTTTGGACCACAACAGCTTAAGCTTTCTTTAATAGTACCTTCTGCGTCTCCGCTGAAGCTCTACCTCTCATACTACCCCAGTTTTTCCCCTGGGGCTATTTCTCACCCTGAAGGGTTCTGACCTCCACTTGTTTTTATTCTACTTTATTACCTCTACTTCTCAGTGAGGTATCCCTTGAGCACATTCACTGGCTCTTCCATCGGATCCATATGTAGCTCAGTGCACTTGTGCAATGCCAACAAGGGAGGCCCAGATTATAATATTTCACTACTAAATGCCCTTGATACAGGGTCTTCCCCTTTTGAAGCCCTGTTCTAGACAGCTGTTCCACAGCTCCTTTTCTGTATTCAACTCCTACCCTCCATCCCCAGGATGCCTGAGGTCCTGAGGAATAGCATGGCTCGTTCTAGACTTGCAACATGCTAGGACTCCCTCAGGGCATCTGAGCTTGGGAGTCCCCATATGTGAAGACTCATTCCTGCTTGTTCCTGGAGATAGCACAGTTACTTATCTGTAACAGGTGATCTCTGGGAACAGCAGGAATAAGTCTTCACAACCCACCCACCTCCCCTAGGAGTTGCATTTCTCTATCTCTATCTTTCCCTTCCTTGCTCTCTCTCTCTCTTTGTCTCAGCTTTAAAACTTAACTGAGGAGAGGCAGTTGGGAAGGCGGGAAGGCAGCACGCAGGCGTGTTGGAATGCTTCCAAAAGCTTTCTGATTGGACGCTGGGAAGCGTTCCCGCGCAGACTCCATCGGTACTGACGTACCCATATGTGAAGACTTATTCCTGCTGTTCCCAGAGATCACCTGTTACAGGTAAGTAACTGTGCTTTCTAAATAGTTTCTAATAAATAGCCAGACGGGTTGCAACCAGCAATATCTGAGCTGCTGGAAGTTATTTCAGGTCCTGATTGACATACATCAGAGCTGCCACAGAGAGGAATTGGCTACCTTTACCCTTGAGTACTTTCACTTGTAGTCCATTGCACCATCTGATTATTCTGTAAAAGCAGATCATCGAGAACATAAGAACATAAGATATGCCATACTGGGTCAGACCAAGGTCCATCAAGCCCAGTATTCTGTTTCCAACAGTGGCCAATCTAGGTCATATGTACCTAGCAGTTTCCCCAAGGGACACAGGTTCCACAATGCTTGTATTGGTTCAAGCATTGATATCCTGGGTCCCTTCTTAATAATGGCTTATGGACCTTTCCTCCAGGAACTTGTCCAAACCTTTTTTAAACCCAGCTACACTAACAGCCTTTACTACATCCTCCGGTAACAAATTCCAGAGTTTGATTACACGTTGAGTGAAAAAATATTTTCTTTTATTAGTCTTAAATAGTTTACCCTGTAGCTTCATTGCATGTCCCCTAGTCTTTCTATATTCTGATAAGGTAAACAATCGATCTACGTTTACCCGTTCCACTCCGCTCATTAATTTATAGACTTCTATCATATCTCCCCTCAGCCGTCTCTTTTCCAGGTTAAAGAGCCCTAACCTTTTTAGCCTTTCTTCATAGGAGTATCCTTCCATCCCCTTTACCATTTTGGTGGCTCTTCTCTGAACCTTTTCTAATAACTCTATATCCTTTTTAAGATACGGCGACCAGAATTGCACACAATATTCAAGGTGCGGTCTCACCATGGAACGATATAGAGGCATTATAATATCCTTTGTTTTATTTTCCATTCCTTTCCTTATCATACCTAGCATTCTATTTGCTCTCTTGGCCGCCGCTGCACACTGGGCCGAGGGTTTTAACATGGTATCCACAATGACGCCTAAATCTTTTTCCTGGGTGGTGGTTCCTAATGTGGAACCTTGCATCGTGTAACCATAGTTTGGGTTGTTCTTCCCTAGGTGCATAACCTTGCACTTGTCCACATTAAATTTCATCTGCCATTTTGATGCCCAGTCTTCCAATTTATCAAGATCCTCTTGCAATTTTCCACAATCCTCTTGGGTTTTAACAACTTTAAATAGTTTTGTGTCA
The DNA here is from genome assembly GCA_033557465.1 of Ichthyophis bannanicus. Classification (NCBI taxonomy): domain Eukaryota; kingdom Metazoa; phylum Chordata; class Amphibia; order Gymnophiona; family Ichthyophiidae; genus Ichthyophis; species Ichthyophis bannanicus. The sequence continues at coordinate 1,683,399,138 of CM066032.1, read as the reverse complement.
TCTGCAAATTTGATAACCTCACTCGTTATTCCACTTTCCAGGTCATTTATGAATATGTCAAAAAGCAGCGGACCCAGCACAGATCCCTGGGGTACACCACTATTCACCTTTCTCCATTGGGAAAATTGACCATTTAGCCCTACCCTCTGCTTTCTATCTTTTAACCAGTTCTTGATCCACAATAGTACACTGCCTCCTATCCCATGACTCTTTAGTTTTGCCAAAAGTCTCTCATGAGGGACCTTGTCAAAGGTTTTCTGAAAGTCCAGATACACAATATCAACCGACTCACCTTTGTCTACCTGATTATTCACTCCTTCAAAAAAACATAACAGAGTCCCAGTGCATATGGCTACACACATACTCTGTTATGTTATGTCCCTGTTATGCTGAATGCTGCATTGCTAAACTGGACTCGGGGGGGGGGGGGAGAGGGGCAAGTTTAAGCCACCCAGCAGAGCTTGCAAATGGATTTTGAAAGGGAAAGTCCCTGATGCGAATGCAAAAAGTATGAGGGGAAAAGCAGGAGAAGCAGATGCCTGTCCCTGGCGCCATCAAGTTCCCTATGGAGGTCAATTATTATTATTGTTACATTAGTTTACCACACAGCACTGCAACGTCTATGTGATTCACAATAAACTTCCACAGTAAAAGCCAGACATAACAACACATAGATACAATTACATGTATATCATTCCTAAATTAAACATTAAGGGCTCGATATTCAAAGGACTGATGCTCCTAACTTTGAGGGTTATGCTCCTAAATTGGCCTATTTGAATATTTACTAGAGCTGAGTGGCTGAATGCTTTCTTAAAATTTCACTAAAACTCTAAATTTAGGAGCATAAAAAGTGGGTGGCTACAGGGCGGAATTAGGGCGTGTAAAAGAGTTAGGAGCTTAGCACTTACTTTCAGCACTAGACACCTAAAGTAGGCCCATAAATCTAGGCAACTGAATGGCAGGCCTAAATTTAGGAACATAAATTGTAAGCGCCTAAAGTAAGATCAATTTTCAGAGGAAAACCTAAGTTTCTAAGTGTGACAGAAAATAAGGCACAAATATAGAAGTCTAATTTAAGAGCCTAAATTTAGGAGCTCAGCGTTTTTGGAATATCAGGCCCTAAAATAATCACTATGAAGTTAAATTCAATTCCATCCATCCAATTGTCAAAGGATAGGGTTCACCATTAAAAACCTCTTTACTTATATATTTATTTATAAAACATTTATATACTGCCTTCCTGACAAGTATCATACAAAGTGGTTCACAAAAAGTAAAATTAAACAAACTATAACAATGATAATATTCACAAATTGTCAAAATCATTGAAAATTGCCTTTTAAACTAAAAAGACCAGTAAAGAGAAAGGGATCTAGTTCACACCTTTTTCGGAGTTACCTTGAAGTTGCTTTCAGGTACTGTAGATATTTACTAATTCCAGAGGGCTTTTGGTCTGTACCTGAGACAACAGAAGATTAAGTGACTCTCTCATGATCACAATGAGTAGCAGTGGCATTTAGAATGTAACATCCTCGGGGGCGTGGCCTACTATTCTACCAATTATGCTACTCCTCTGCCCTGAATGAGACCACTCTGGGCTGATCTCTGGCCTGGCTAGTACTTGCATGGGTGACTGCTTTGGAATACCAGGGGCTGTCAACTCATTATGCATAAAAAAGGCCTGGCAATCTACTTCAGGTCACACTTTACCAAGAAAACCCCGGGGCTGGGTCACCAGGAGTCAGCATTGACTTGATGGTACACATTGCATTCGCAACTTCACCAAGGAGTTGAAAACCTGATCTCAAAAGGATAATAACATAAGGAATTCTTGCCCAACTCTTTTTTTACCCCCTCTGGCTTTAATATTCAGCTTTTCATTTTCTTATTACTCATTCTGCAGTGCAATAATAGTGTGACTTCAGTGATATCAATCTGCTGAATTAAGGTCATAGCCATGTTTCAAGTTGGAATTTCTCATCACTTTCAGCAGCAGCGTTCTTGCCTGGACTTGCTTAGTGCTTAGCTTGATTTTCTTCTCTCTGTTTGTGCCTCAGATTAAACCCTTGTCATCCTGATTCCAGGCCATTAATGTTCATGTGTGCATGAGCCCAGATGAGACATCTTTCTGAACCAAACATTCTGAAACTAGTGTTCACATTCTGCATTTATGAGCTGGATCAGGGGAGGGATGACAATGCTGCATTGTACTGGATGGCTGTGAGATTTTGGATGTAGATATGAGTTTATGAAAATAGATTTTGTTTTTCTGCAGCTTGTAAGATTTATAGAACCACAGCTAATCTGTGCGGTGGAATCAATAACATATAGATATACAATCCTCTAAAACTAAGAATGCATGAAATGCTTAAGACCTAGCCCTAGGAAAGGATCAGTATGGTTTCAGCTGCAGATAAGTAAAGAAACTGCCAAGTATGTAACAACTGGTAAGGATCAAATATCCGACCTATAGGCTATGCAGCATATAGTTAATCAGGATGAGGACACTGCCATACTCCTTCAACGATGGGGCCAATGTATTAATCTGCATTACGTTGGCCATTAAAGTGTATAAACATCTTGCTAAATATGTTGCAAGTGTGGTAGGAATTAAGACAAAAGATAGTAATGCAGGTGTGAATCTTCCCAAGGTGTACTTAGGGGTTTTGCATTAATGTGTCGGAGATGTGTTGGGTACATTTTTCATTGCACTAATAGGGAATGAACTGTTTTGCATATATTTGCATTCCCGTTACTTCACTAGTATAGATTTCAGGTTAACACCATTGCATACTAGTTGATGCATGTTAACAGCGCTGTTAATGAGTGTTAATGCAGGTGTTTAATGTGTGATAGCACTTGCAGTACACTGGCTCCTAAATATTGCAGATTGCTTCCTACTCTCTTGCTATGTCTGTTTAATTTTGCTGGTGGTTGGCCCATGATTATGTATTTCTTTGCCGGTAGATATTTGATCATAGCAGCACTTTCTGGCATTCGGTAATAAAGTAAAGATTGACTTGTCTTGTTCAAGTTAGCTTTCTCCAGTTTGGTATTCTGTGTTGTAATAGGCAGTGGAATTGGGTGGGCAGTGATGCTGTGTCCTAACCAACTTTTTTATCGTCCTGCTAGCAATCCACACATCTGGGTTATGTTGCCTAGCCAGCAGGTGGAGGCAGACCAGTGATGTCATTACTTGTATATATGCAGCTGCAGTGCTGACAGAAGCCATAATGTCTTCCTCCAAGTCGTGGCAAGGTGTGTGGACTGTGTAGAAATGCAGATAGGCCTGTCTCCCCTGGCACAGATCATAGTCTTGTGGCCTCTGTGTTTGAGACCTTGGCCCAATGTTTGCTCAGAGTTTGGTTATGCCCATTGTTTCCTTGAGCCAACAGTTGCCCTGTGTCCGGTGCTGCTACTCATGGGCCAAAGAGTGGACAGGAAGAACCAGTGGGGCTCCCTGAGGGGAGTTGATAAGTCTAGGCCCATTCCCTCTCCCCTCCCCCCACTGTCCTATTTCTGCATATTCTATGTACTTTTCCCTATTTTTAATTGTTGCCTTGTTTCTTGATTTGACTCTCTGTCTTTGCTGCATGAGTAAAGCAACTTGAAAAAAACAACTTTCAGGCAGTTGGACCTTCCCAGGCTTTTGTGGGCAGCCAGGAGAAGCCCTTGTTGGTTTTCTTCAGCTGGCCTGACTGCTGCAAGGATTCCCTTACCTACCGGGTGTTCCTCTTTTTGCCATAGTTTTCTTTTTCCATTGGATATTTTCTTTGTTTTGTTTTTTTTCTTTGAACACTTTTGAGCTCTGCTGCAATGCCAGGTGCACAGAGGTGTGCTGCTTGCAGCTCCTGTTGAGTGAACTCTGTGGCTAGCTCTTTTGTCCCAAGTCTGATGGAGAAACCTCAGGGCACATTTTTCCAGCAATATTAGGACCCCCCCATTTGGGGCCTGATGCTGATTTTGCTACTTCTACCACGTCTCCCATGATTTTCCTGTCTACAAGAATGGTGGCCATCTTGGATGGCTGAATGATTCTGGATGAAGGAAAGTGTGGTGAGGTTACTGCCGGCTCAAGCCGGCAAGCCGTTGTGGGTCCAATAGGGCCCCAGGGCCCATTCTTAGCCAGCTCTGATTGGCAGCTCCCGAAGCAGTTCATGGGCTGTATGTTTATTGTGGTAATGCATGCCCACAGATTGGCTGAAGGCTTTAAAATAATAGAGGAGAGCCAAGCCAACAACAGAAAAGGTGACAGGAGCCCAGGCCGCAAGAGTAGAATGAGTTCAGCTAAGCATTCATGGAGAGCCTAGATGACATGCTGAGGGATGTCAAGAATTAGAGGATGCACCGTAGTAAAGGCCCAAAAAACTGTGGAAGTGGGGCTGCAGCACTGGCTGCAGTAGCCCAGACGAGCTAAGGAAGACCAATGTAGCAGTAAGATAGGCGGGGAGCTCTATAATGAAAGGCTAATAGTTGTGGCTGAAGACTGATAACTGAAAATTACAACTACACAGTCTTGGCCAAGTTTGGCCAGACTGCCATCTTGTGTGCCCACTGTGCCACGTGATCTGTGTGAATGGCCTCGAAGGGCTCTGCAGGTTAGCGTATCACTGAAATCCATGGTAGGCTGACCACTTCAGCTTAGCAATATAGCAGGGGTGGCCAACTCCAGTCCTGGAGAGCCACAATTCAGCCTGGTTTTGAGGATGCCCCCTAATGAATATTCATGAGATGTATTTGCCTGTGCTGTGTTTGTAATAAATATTCATGAGATATATTTGCCTGTGCTGCCCCCATTGTATGCAAATTTATTTATTTTATTTATTTATTTAACATGCTTTCTATACCACAAACGGTTTACATTACAACACAACTTTGCAATTACATTAAACAGGAACAGTAACTTGGAGTATCGGTTAACAAGTATAACTGGGGTGAAACATGGCTTTGTTATGGGGGGGGGGGACCAGAACATGGGGAGTTAGGGGTTGTGATGGGTTATGTGATGGTCCCGAAACTCACTTGACCGTGCAAATCAGGAACATCCTGAAAACCAGACTGGATTATGGCTCTCCAGGGCTGGAGTTGGCCATCCTTGCAATATAGCTAGGGTTTCCGTCACCAAAGACTGTCCCTTGCTCAGGCTTAGGGACCTGGGGATCATGTACAACTTGGGGGGAGAGGGAGTGGTAGGTGACAGGGTGGTAGTCATGATAGAAATACTACTTGGCAGTGTGCCTGTCCCTTGCTTGGGCTCAGGGACCCCGAAATCATGTACAGCTTGGGGGAGAGGGCGTGGTAGGTGACAGGGCGGTAGTTGTGATAGCAATACTGCTCAGCAGTGTGCCTGGTATTTCTCCTGCTGCATCACCACCACCATTGCCCCTCTTCCTTTGGTGCTCCCTTTCTCTCACCTTAGTCATTGGTTTTCCTTCAAGTAATTCAGTAAGCTGCTTCACAGAGCAAAGATTCCTTTCATCTTTGGGTCACAGAGACCAGCTAGCATATAATCATCCTCCTTCATAAGGAGTGGCAAGCTTTTTCCCACTTGACTATGCAAAAAGTCCAATATCACCAAAACCTCTGCTGTGAATTCCTGTTGCTGCCAAAACCCCTCTAAGTTCATCTGTAAAATATTTCCTATTGGGATGAGAGGGCTCAGGCTAGCCCTTATGGAACTCAGTTGTTCCATGGCATCCTTAAAGGGATTTAGGACTTCCATCACCTGCATGATATTTGCCCAGTCCTTGTGACCCAGGGGCCTGTCAATGCCAATCTCAGACTTCAATAACATCTGATGCATGGTCTCCTGTTACTCCATTAACTTCTCCAGCATGTCATAAATGGCATTCTACCTGGTGATAGCATCCTGCTTGAGCTGGTATGTAGGTGCGCCTGTTGATTCCTGCTTCTCACGCAGCTCACACCCGCCCTTCACGCTTCAAAGAAAACATTCAGCTATTTTTCAGCACTTCTCGATAAGTTCCCTCAGGAGAGGATTGCTGCTTGCCTTGCTCCCCAGATCTAGGGAGTCTCTGATAACCAAGTGCAGCATGCGTGCAAAGCAATTGATCCCATGAAAGACCCCCTCCTTCATTGCCTTGACCATGTTCATCCCACCATCTGTTACAAAGAAATCTGGATGCACAGTGCTCTGTTAATGCCATATATGCCTGCCCTGCAGAATTGCCCTATTTATGCAAAGATATGGTTTCATGTGTGGTGCTCATCTATTACCTGGTTGTATAACACAGCCCATTGTCAACCTCCTGCTGTTGCTCCACTGTTAGACCCACAGCCTGTTCCTGCCTTTGGCCAGCTGCCACCAGTGGGTTGTCAGGGAGAGATAGGTGTGCTTCGAATTGTCCAGATGTTAGTGGTGAAATGCACACCATCACCAGCCTCTGCTTTTACTTGCTCTGCCTGCAGCTGGTGGCACAATTGATTATACAGGCAGGGGATCATCTGCCTACTAAAAGTTGTCCTGCACGGCACTTGGTAAGCATAAGCTAAGAGATGCAGCAGCCTCTTAAAGCCCACCTTCTCAACCATGTTCAGGGAAAGGTCATCCATGGCTATTGTTTTCCCAATGCACTGGGTCACCACCCTCGATGGTGCATGCTTCCTGCCTCATGACATTGCTAATGAACACCATCCCATGTCTTCCATGGTGGCTTGCTTTGATGCATGTTGGCCCTGCTGCCATGCCATCTGACTGGCAGAAGAGGATAGGGCTTGGGAAAGGGATTTTCCATTCCTAGATGGAGTTCCTTGCTTAGGATCAGCACTCCACTTTGTACCGAGCTAGAAAGGGTGCTGTTTTTCCAATTGATGCAGCATGCCACTGTTCATAAAATGACTCATCAGCTTCCCTCTGCTAATGTTTTGCCTACAGTATTTGCATTCTGTATACTGCAGGTCATCAAGCACTTCCCCAGTACTTCCTTGGGAGGGATGAAAAGCCAGCAGAGGCAGTAGAGTAGGTGCCTCTGCTGCTCTGTGCAGGTCACCCCTTCCCATGCCTTTGTTGAGGCGTGTACCCACCACTCCGTGTAGGTCGCGCCTATTTGTTGAGATATTAGAGAGAATTATGTTTATTTTGATTTTATCCTGTTGCTATAAAGGGATCCCCTGTGTCTATCCCATGCCATTTTGAATTATGTCACTGTATTTGGTACACATTCAGTATCTAATGATTCCAGATGTAAATCCTACCCATATAGATCCCTCAGATTCTGTATCTGCCAAGACCATCTCTATACACTTTTCAGCAAAGAACATGGTATACCTGTAGTGAGGCTGAGTTCATGCCCCCCCTCCTACCCTGCACCATGTCAACCTTTCTTTGCCCCTCTGTGGCAGTGACACTGGATACCTGCTTTTTCTCAGTTGTACCGAAAACTGCAGCTCTTTCTAGTCTCCTTATAAAGACATCCCTCTTTAGCTTGGGCAGTGGACTAGAAGAGCCCATAGTCATACCCTGAGAATGCCCTATCTTTTTCTATGCACATGTGCCAATATTGCTCTCACCTTCCTTCCCTTTTTTCTTTCTAGAACCATTTAATGTTCCAGATGTATCCTCTCCAAGCATTATGATATGCCTGGGGTAGGCCCTGCAGTGCCCGGTAAGGCTGTGAGCCTGTTCTGCGGGCCTGTACTGACATTTTTTAAAGGACATGGGGAGGGAGAATGTGTTTACCCAGCTATGCCACTAATGCTCCAATGGGACTGGATACCAGGGACGGCGCCTGTAGTGTAGCTTTCTACTTTTTAATTTGTATTTATCTTTTACCTTTACTAATCTACATACATTGGAATGGAATAGATACAGTCAGGTACTCTGTGCCCTCCCACCTTCACACTTTGCTGCCTCAGATACTATGACCGGAGGTCGGTGCACAGCCTCAGCGAGGCAGGGTGCCAGCTGGCACTATTGAAAGGACCGGATGGAGTGGAGATGTGTTTGTCAAACTATGCAGCTAATGCTCCAGTGGGACTGGATTCCCGGGTACTGCACCTATATTGTAACTTTTTTGTGCCTTCTCATTTTCATGGCTGCTGTCACACACAGTAAATGGAAAAGATTGTTGCAAAAAATATTATTACATTGTTTCTTCTAGTTCTGTAATGGAATACATAGATTTTACTACATTAATCTCTCTTCCTACTACTGACTCTGTATTGTATCAGTGCAATTCCCTGCCGTATCCAAACCCTTCAAGTCCCTAGTTGGCTGGTAGAGTCTCCACAGCAATGAGAAAGGCAAAAATGCTTTCAGAAAAAAAAAAAAAGCTTGCATTTTTTTTTCTGCTTTGATGTAGAAAGGCAAGCAAACCCCCAAGCCCCTGCTTTAATGAATGACTCAAACTCAGATGTCTGTGTTTTTTCTTCTTTAGAATCCTTCTTAGCCGTAGACACAAACCTATGGGCAGTAGCCACTATCCAAGTTGCTATGTTTGTTTTCTTTCAAATCTTACCCCAGTCAAAGCCAAATTTTTATTTCTTCCTAATGCTCATTCCAGCATTCCTACCTCACTCTCTGAAAGTCAGAGTCAAAATGGTTCATGTGTTTCAGCCCTGCTGAGACCTCATCAATTATAGGATTTGCAGAAGTCAGGTGGGGATAAGTTTCTCTTGCTGCCTGTCAAACAATTGACGCAAGATTGGCTCAAATGCCTTGTGCTGGATGCTGGTGACCGCTCCTTGACCTCGCTCTTACAGAATGACTCTAGCGCATCTGGCTGTGACAGACATGAAGTTCATAAATGGTGATTCCTGCAGTTTCTGAGCATGTGGTTAGTTGCCTCTGGGATGCACCAAAACGTTTCTTTGAATTTGCCATCTATATGGAAACTAATGCACATGTCTAATTAGTACCTTAATTTACATAAGCTTCAAACTTTGAAGTTTCTCTTTGGGAGAAGTGATTTTAGTTTACATCAGTGGTTCTCAACCCAGTCCTCTGGGACCCCCAAGGCCAACCAGGTTTTCAGGATATCCACAATGAATATGCATGAGATAGATCTGCATACAATGGAAGCAGTGCATGTAGATCTATCCTGAAAACCTGACTGGCCTAGAGGACTGGGTGGAGAACCACAGGTTACATTATGCTGGCTTTGGATAAATATTGCATTTACATAGTTGTTTTTCTGGGAGTGTATGGTTTGCTGTCACCTAGAAGGAATTTAAGAAGACATTCCATCTGGGCCCACTGTTGAAATGACCATCCCTATAGGTGTGTAGTGCTAAAATAGTTTTCGTAAAGTGTTACCCATCCATAGATAGGGAAAATGTGATGTTTTTAGCCTCATTTTCTCTTTCTATTGTATATGAATGATTGCCTAAATAACAGGTTCTCTCTGTCTTTAAGATGGACACCTTTCCTTGATGTTTTGAGGTGAACTTAATACTGGTAATTGTTTTGTGTTTTGTGAATTAAGTGGAGAATTTTTGGAAGTGTCAGTATTTTTGCAATCTCCTATGTACTCATTTGAGTCATTGCTATGATGGCCTAGGCCCTAGGACAATATATCTCTTCAGTGGTGTTCAGCCATCCTGTTGGACAGTAAGGAGAAAGTCTTGAACCCATTTTTCTTACACACAGAACAATGTGCTAATGATTCTCTAGTCTATACGATATGAGAATTGGTGTGCATCAATAATTTTTTGTCACCTCTATAGTAATGTCCCCAACCCATTACTGAACTATCAGAGCACGCCATGTACCCACTGCAGTTCTCTGGGAGACTTGTGGGTAAATGTTGATCATAAGATACACCCCATTGTGAACTAGCCACCAGTAAAACTGGAACATGCAAAGCAAGAGAGTAGCAAACAGAATGCAAAGAATTTTAAATAGGTATGTACAGCACTAAACCATCTTAATGTGATCTGGATGTGAAATAAGTTTATATTAACATGGGCCCTATGGTCTTGCTGCAGCTCATAGGCCCTGAGTGAAAGGGAAACTGCTTTGGCACCATACACTACTAATAAAGGCAGCCAAGATGAATCAGCTCCTTAAATAAAAGACATGACAAGACAAAACAAATGGTAATGCTGAATGATGACTTAAAGGTCAACCACTGTAAGCAGTTTTTCAAGTTTGAAGAAAATAGGTAAATTGTAGTTGGAAGGGCTTTTTTTATATTAACGATGACTAGTTTTGACAGCTCTTTTACCATTCTGACTACACTGTGTTGCCTGCTACAGACTTCCATAGAAAAGCCTTAATGGCTGGAAAGAAAATGCTGTGTCTAAGATTTGGAAAGCACTAACGAAAGGCAGTAATACTGCTAAAGTCATTATTGGTGAAATTCTTAATGATTCTATTCGACCTGCAAGTCTTCTTACACACATGGAAGCAGCCGTGTTTGAAACGGTGCCAATCATTATCTCACCTGGAGAGGGATCAGATTGTTTCATGTGCAGCAGATATAAAAAAACAAGGGAAAAATGTAATTCTGCTGGGATTTTTCTTCCTTTGAGTAACTGATCGTTAAGTGCTGCATGGGACTAAATTGCAGTCTGGTATTGTATGTTCTGTAGGGGTTTACAGACTCTTTAATTGAACTAATGTAAGTTTATGTTGGCATGCATAATTAAAAGTCCAGACTCTGTGAATACTTCTTTCTCATGATGGGGAAGTGTATGACGCTAAAAGTACAATGTTATTTTGTTTTAATATAGCTAATTTTGCTCCACAAGCATTTGTAGGGGCAAGCCCTCTGTTCTTCCCTTTCCTTCTACCTGCATCAGGGAAGGACCAGTTCTGTTGTCCGTTTCTTCTGATCAGATCAGGGCTGGATTTAAACTGAGAGCAGTCCTAAGAACTGGGAATATAATCAGAAATAATCAGAGCCGTGGGGTGGGGGTAGTGTTCCTACTCTTCAAGCTCATTGGCCCTCCAAATCAGATCCTCCCCTCTCCCAGCATCCCCCTCACCTCAGACCTGCAATGCCACTTGCCCTGTAGAGTGATACCAGTCCAAAGCAACAGCAGCAAATTTGATAAGGAAATTGAATGAAGGGTCTGCCAACTCTGACTGTGTGGGGCCACGCTTCTCACATGGGTTCCCCTGCTAACTGGAAAACTGTGCAACGGCAGGAGTGGGGCTGCTGCAGAGTCTGCCTACGTATGTACTTTCTCCAGCGCTCCACTGAATTTAGCTGTTGGAGCTGATGCAGCTGCTTTGGGTGGGTTCTGCTCTGCAGGACAAGTGATCGAACAGCAACAGGCTTATGTGATGATTTCCAAGAAATTCAGACCGGTTGGAATCCAATTAATATCCGTAATATAAAGATCCCAACAAATAGTGAAACCCCTTAACCTACTATTTTTGTCTGAGTTAATCGTCAAAGTGAGCGGAACATTTCCACACACCACCGCGATAGCTCCTTTTTTAAAAATAATTTTCTATAAAAAGTGAAAACTTGACACTTAGCTCAGGAATGATTGTATCACATAGAAACACCAGATTTTCCAGATTGACGACGTGCCACACGTTTCGGGTTCAAAATCCAAATTCTTCAACCCTGCTTCAGGCCATCATATACTGGCGAACAGCATTCCATTCCGCTCGAAATCCTGTGAGCTACTCCTGTGAGCTACTTTCTTTTTAAGAAACATCAGTAGGGGCACAACTTCCATTTCTACTTCAGCGTCTGACGTCACTCAGATCAGATGACTCAAGTTGTTAAGGGGAACCCAATTGATCGACTTCACATGAGTTTTTTTCACATGCTCACGATTTGAAATTGCGGTTACTCCAAAGGGGTTATCCCCTCACGGTAGTTAATGCGGTGTATAAATGAGCCAAGCATGTTCATCGTGAGTGGCTTTTGTTTCCCTCAGCTACCCAGCCAGAGGTGGACACAATTATGGGCGTTCTGCCCTACACTAGAAATATGTCGCGGGTGGTAAAACTGCTGCACCAATTTTGGCCTATTCTGGGACTGCACCCTTGTTTTCATAATAAAACCTTACGCATAGCTTATTCGCGCAAGGCTAACTTAAGAGATCTGATTGTGAAAAAGACCCATGTGTCAGATCGCCCCTTACATCATCATGGTCGAAGGGGACATTATACCTGTAATAACTGTGCCTACTGTTGTCTCACTATACCAGGGGAAGATTGGGTAGATGTTCACACCTCTAGGATTTATTCATCTTTTTGTTACACCGACTGTTCTTCCACCCATGTGGTTTATCTCATAATCTGCCCTTGTGTGAAATATTATGTGGGACGCACTACACGCTCTATCAAAATTCGACTGTCAGAACATGCTTCGCGTTTGCGATTGAAAACTCTTTCAGCTCCGCTGGTAGAACACTGTTTGCAACATGCTCATGATTTTAATATGTTGCGCTGGCGAATTCTTGAATCAGAGCCATTAGATCCGAGAGGGGGAGATCGAGAACAAAGGTTGCAATTGCGTGAACAAAGGTGGATTTACCGCCTCAATTCTGTGGCCCCTAGCGGGCTTAATGCACAAATCGACTGGCATACCATCATTTGAACTTTATTTGCATTTGTTAGGTGTTCCCTTGTCAGTGGGTTCCCCTTAACAACTTGAGTCATCTGATCTGAGTGACGTCAGACGCTGAAGTAGAAATGGAAGTTGTGCCCCTACTGATGTTTCTTATAAAGAAAGTAGCTCACAGGATTTTGAGCGGAATGGAATGCTGTTCACCAGTATATGATGGCCTGAAGCAGGGTTGAAGAATTTGGATTTTGAACCCGAAACGTGTGGCACGTCATCAATCTGGAAAATCTGGCGTTTCTATGTGATACAATCATTCCTGAGCTAAGTGTCAAGTTTTCACTTTTTATAGAAAATTATTTTTTAAAAAGGAGCTATCGCGGTGGTGTGTGGAAATGTTCCACTCACTTTGACGATTAACTCAGACAAAAATAGTAGGTTAAGGGGTTTCACTATTTGTTGGGATCTTTATATTACAGTTATGTGATGGTTTGGCAGCAGAGGTGCTCTGTCACCTGTGAATATTTGGCACCGCAGGCGGTGTTCTATATTGCCTGTTCCTAATTCCAGGCCTGGTTTAGATAGGAAATCTATATAATCTCCTTGGATTTATGAATAGGAAAACCACTATAAATGGATTTTTCTTGTAATCCTGTTTGATTGCATTTAGCTTTGGCTGATTCTTTGGATGGAGTGAACCAGGGAACTTGAGTTGCAGCAGAAGTTAGTAAAATACCCGGCTGCTGTGAGCTCAGGATTAGAATAGCATTGAAACCATGATGAGAGTCCCCTCCAGTTCTAATGCAACCGTGCTGCTGAATTAATGCAAAATCCTCCATAAGTTGCATGAAAGGTTATATTGTAGTTGGTGGGGTTTTGTTTGTTCTTGCAGCCAAAGAAATGCTCAGCTTCTGATATGGCACAGTTTTGCAGTTTATTGGAGTCAAGAGTCAACCCCCTCCCCACCCGTTTGTTGGGGTTCCAGCTGTTTATGAATGTGATTTTATAACAAGGCACATAGGTCTGGACGGTGTCTATTTTCTAAAGATAAATAGACTCCAATTTTTCTTTAGAAAATACCAGTGTTTATCCTTCAGAGATCACACCTACAGTGTACTGCAGATGCGGGCATTATTGAAGTATGTATGTTAATTAAGGGATCTTATAATCTATCTGTGACCTTCACAGTTTTGTCTGTGCTTCACCCAGGCCGTGCCCCCAACATTGTCTATAGTAACGTACATGTGTTCATGCCTTTTCTTGTGCTTTCACGCCTAGTACAAGTTTTTAAGAGCCATTTTACAGGTGCATATTACCACATACGTTTGAAAATGACAGTATAAAATTACCCCCCCCCCCCATGTGTTAAGGTGAAAGGAGGAAATCTGTCTACTGTGGAAGTCACTTTTTGTAAGGCTTTTTCTGCTTTATAAAATTGCACATTAAAAACAGGCATATCGCAAGATTGCACTTATGCAACCTGGGCGTATGCATTCCCCTGTTGTTAGTCCTGTCAGCTTTTGTAATTCTGCGCCTCACACAGCGGGATAGGACAGGGAGAGGGATTTAGCTCATGACTCTTTCTGTAGCCGTTGCGGGCGAGTTGCATTCAGGTACAGTGGAGCTTGCAGTTTTCTCTCTGGCCAGCCAAGTGTTCATGTTAAGATGAAGAAAGCTAAATTTAGTGAGGTTTCTTAAACGGGGTAGGGTGATAGTCAGTACATTTTTTTGTGCGGTAACCGGCATAAAAGCCAGCATGGCTACACATGTTACCTGTCATTTTAAATACCAGCGGTACATCAGGCTTTAATGTTAAGCCCTTAAGTATGTTAATACTTTCTGTTCAGAGGGATTTGCCATCTCTTTAACAAATATTGGGTTACACTGTGCATTGTTTAAGCATAAAGCTTTAATGGACTCTGAGTGGAATTTATAACCCTGTATAATATACCCAAAAAGGCAGCTCAGCTTTCATATTTGATGCTTGATATGTGACATGTATCCATTTGGCAAACACATTAAGGATCATTGTTGAGGCCTGTGCAGGCGGGTGCTCAAATATATGGTGAGTGGGGGCATCCGCTCAAGGCTCGAAAGGACTGCACATTTGCTTCTGGTCAGCATATGTGGGGAGGCACATGCGGCTGTTGGCAGTTTGTGCGCTGATGCTAGCCTTTCTCCCTTTACACTTCTCTTGACAGGCTAAGCAGCACCCTAGGTCCTATCCAGGGCATGCATTTTGCACCAACCGCTAGAAGCAAGAAGAGAGGAACTACTGCTGTACCCGTAGGCAGAGTTCATCCTGCTGGATGACGTAGACGGAGGGGGGAGAACTGTAGCAAGGTCCTTGAATTGGCATTTAGGAAACACACAGCAGTAAGACACTCATTACAGCTACGGATGTAAAGCCCTGCTTAACTGAGAGCTGCACAGGATAGACAAAGAGGTATCAACCTTATACAGTATAAAACTGTTGTGCTAGCACTTTGCAAATCACCATTAGGCTATTACACAGTGTGTCTCCTTTCTATCATTTACCTTTATTTTCTGCCAGTCAGCTTCTATAGAATTTTTAAAATGCAATTAAAGCTATATCTCTTTCTCTAGTTTGCCCAAAAGATGGACCTAGCTTGTCTATAATCTGCTGGTAGTGGATTGCCAGTGTTCTTGTACTTAGCAGATCACTGTCAGGTCTAGATCAGCATTCAGATCTCTAGGAATCATTGCTGCATGAATAAATCCATTATTGACGCAGCCGGATACCACAAAACAAAGAGATCAACATCCAGAAGAGACATCTCATTTTCAGCGCCGGACCTTTGGAACACCCTCCCTGAAGAACTAAGAGCACAAGGACTTTCGAAAATCCCTCAAAACCTATCTGTTCAGGGCTTCATTTAAACAAGAACCTTAGTGCCCACCCTGCCAATAAGAATCACCATCATCCCTCCTGGGGCAAAACCCCCCAGAATATATGTATGTATTGTCACCACTGTTAAATGTACTACCTCGTCCCCCCTACCACTTTGATTGAAGGATAAGGTGGTATACAAATCTGGCTAAATAAATAAAATAAATAAATATTGCTCAATTTTCAGTAATCTGTGAGCTAAATAATCTCCTCCCAGACAATATAGATGTATTGAGGCCTATTCCGTTCTGGACTTCCCCTGCCTGACTATCCAGTTGGAATCGGGATGTGCATCGGTAGCACCTGATTCTGATCCCGCGGGGGCTACACGTAGACGTGTTTGCAGGATCAGAATTGGGTCTACTGGCCTGGACGTACAGGCTGTGCCCTGATTCTGGCCAGCCGGACGACCAGTATCTCCCCGGCTAGCCCAGCCTGGCTCCTGCATGGAGCGGTGGTGGCATGGCTTCCTGTTGCCATGCCACCATGGCCACATGCAGGAGCCGCAAACCCCTGCGGACCCAGGGAACCTCCTTTCCGCTCAGCGCGAACATGATTGGACCTGCCTTGGCCAGGATCAGGCTGCAGGGATACACCCGCACCCCCTCACCTTTCTCTCCAGGCCCCACTGCATCATCTTGCTCTCTCTAGGGGGACTTATTCCACTTCCAACGGACAGGGCCGACCTCCGAATTGGCCCTGTATGTCCGGGGTCATGACACCACCCAATGCCCGCCCTCGCTCCATCTCCGGCCGCCCCTCCTGCTCACGAACAGAACTCCCCGCACAACTCCATAGCCCATGTTCCCTGTAAAATGGTTATCTCCAAGTTATAATACCCTGTTCAATGTAATTTCAGTTTGTTCAATGTAAACCGCACTGATGCAGAATAGCGCGGTATATAAGAGAATGTAAATAAATAAATAAATAAACTCGGATCTATGTGTGGGGAGTTCTGTTCCCGGCATCGAGATCCAGGCATTTAGAGGGTCTGGACGTCCGGATCCGCTAAACATATTTCAGAATGACCCCCATTGTATCTGATCAATCACGGTACATATGAATAGTATATTAGTAAAGGTGGTTCAAGACATTTGTTATGCAGACAAACTTTTGTATTAAGAACAAATGCATATAAGAACAGCAGAAATGTCATACTGGGTCAGACCAAGATCCATCAGCTCTAGTATCTTGTTTCCAAGGTCACAAGTACCTGGCAGTTTGCCAAAAAGATACACAGGTTCCACAATGCTTCTATTAGGGTAAGCAGTGGATTACCCAGGTCCTCTTTAATAATGGTTTATGGAACTTTCCTCCAGGAACTTGTCCATGCCGAGCTACACTAACAGCTTTTACTATATCCTCCAGTAACAAATTCCAGAGTTTGATTACGCATTCAGTGAAAAAATATTTTCTCTTATTAGTCTATAATGGGTTACACTGTGGCTTCATTGCATATCCCCTAGTCTTTCTACTTTTTTGATGGCATAAACAATTGATTTATGTTTACCGGTCCCACTCCATTCAGTAACTTATAGGCCTCTATCATATCTCCTCTCAGCCGTCTCTTTTCCAAATTGAAGAGCCCTAACCTTTTAAGCCTTTCCTCATAGGGGTATCCTTCTATCCAGGGGTGGCTCAAGGCAATCTGCTGCCTGAGGTGAGGGATGAGATGGCGCGCCTCCCCTCCCCCCTCCGAGCTCGGGGGGAGGCTTTCACAAAACTCCTGTCAGGGACTGAACGAAATCAAAAAGCAATTAGATAATGTGGAGGAAATGCAAGATGTTCCCACACCAAGGAACTAAAAGAAAGAGCAAGAACCACAGCACAGTTTATAACATCAAATTATAACTCATTTTTATTTGGTTGTTATAAACTGCATTATGGTTCTTGCTTTTTCTTTTTGAACATATATTTTGCATTCACAGAACCCCTCCCTCAACAAATATTCTCCAGTACCACGCATATTGTGAACTAATACAAAACCCTACAACAAAGTCACTGAGGATCTATAGAGCAAACCTACCATACCATACCAGCACCAACTTCCAAAACTCACGTAAGGAGCCTACCCAAAAAAAGCAGCACTGAAAATACTGAAATGGGCCCTGGAACATCCAACACCTATTTGAAAAGCTGAACTGTCAGATTACTACATTACAGATCCCTACGTACAAACTCCATGTTAACAGGACACCCTGGCCTTGGCCACAAACTCAGAACACAGACCCTCACCAAGTACAGAATAAGTGACCTAACCTAAAAATAAACATATGTATTTATTTATTTTATTTATTTAACATCTCTTCTATACCGTGCTATTAAAATCAGCGCGGTTTACATTGAACAAAATATTCTGCAATGCATACAGGCAACATTGATGTAGATAAAAATTAAATGCAACCCCAAGAAGTCAGATTCTGCATACAATGCAACACCAGAGAAATAGAAAGACATGCATTTCCTGTACTTTATAAAATATAAAGATAGCACCAAGTTCAATCATTAAATTGAAAATAAAATTCTCATCTATCTTTGTTGTCTGACCATTTTATTCTTTGATCATGCTGGTCCCAATCTGAGGTTTCTGCTTTCCTCCACCTCTCAGTGTCCCCCCTGTCTGTATCCCCCTAGGGGTGACATAAGGGTGATGCAGAGCCATGTGTGGAGAATTATTGCGGTATAATTTGCATACATTTAGTGTACTTTATTTTAAAATGTATATGCCACCCATCTAAAATCCTAGGTGGCATCCAAACATACACATACAATTTAGTAAAATAGATGTTACAATAAAACAAACATAATAATAAACATTAAATCTGATTAATGAAAAGGCACTTACACAGTCCCCCTCCCTATCAAACCATTATAAGTATCTTCACATCAGGTTTATTTTGTTATGGCCCGATTATTGATGAGGAGGGAAGATATAAAATGCAATAAACTAATCCTAGTATCCATGAATTCAAAGGCTGGATTGGATTGTGCTGAAGAAGTCAAATTACTACAGTACAGATCCCTACAGTCACATGCTTGGAACATAGACCTTCACCAAGTACAGAAGTGACCACAACCTAAAGTAAAAATAAAAATATGCAGACATAAATTAAACTAAAACCCCAATTAGCCAGACTCCACACTAGGAGCAACACCAGAGAAATTAAAGAGATGCAGTTTCCATACTGTGTAAAATATAAATATTGTGCAAAGTTCAATCATTAAATTGAAAATGAAATTATTTTTTCGACCTTTGTTGTCTGACCAATACAAGCTTCTGTTTCTTTTGTCTTCTCTTAGCTCTCTTTCTATGGTCTCACATCCATCAGCCATTTCTTGTCTTTCCTTTTGTTTTCCTCACATCCTTCCATCTTGAATATTGATTTATTTCCTTTCAGCTTTCTTCCATTTATTTCTCTCTTTCTGTCCACCAGATTTCACTACTCCTTACTATCCAGTTCTCAGTCTCCCTCTTTTTTACTCCATCTACCTACCGCTTTTCAAACTTCACCCCAGACCTTCCATTCCCCAGCTCTTCTTCCCTGGTCCATAATTCCCTAGTCTTTTGCTCACTCTCTCTTCCCCTCCATGTCCAGCATCTCTCACCTCCAATCCAGTGTGTGTCTCTCTCTCTGGCTGTCTCTTTCCCTTTATCCAGTACCTCCGCTCTCTCTTTCCTTCCATGTCTGCTCTCTCACTTCCTATCCCTCTGCAACCAGCATCTACCCCATCTCCATCCCATCCCATCCCCTTCCTATTACTCCCATGTCCAGCATTTCTCCGTCTCCTTCTTGACCTGTTTACCCTATGTCCATCTTCTCCCATCTTTCTCCCTATTGCCAACATATCCTGCATTTCCTTCTCCCTTTATTACCCTGTGTCCAGCATCTTCCATATGCCCCCCCCCCAAGTCCAACATTTTCCGATAATCTCCCTATAACCCCCTGGCCAACATCACCACTCCATTTTCCATCCTTGCTTTTCCCTATGTCCCTTTCCATGTCCAGTATCTCTATCTCCTTAGCCCCCCCACCTCAGTCTTATCCCCGTTGCACCCAGCATCTCCCTTCTGACTCCCTGTGCCCATCCACGTCCACAGTGCCCCCTCATGTCCACTCCCCCCCTTCAATGCCCCCCCATATATGTACAAGGGGCAGAACCTGTTCATGGAGCAGCATGTCCCATGGACAGAGGCTGTGCAAGCTATGATCCCAGCCCAGAGAGGCAAGGCACAATTGCCCAGCCCCTACCCACAGGACATGCTGCTCCTGTGGGCAGGTTCTGCTTCTCTGAGCCACGATCACCACCTCCCACACCCTTCTATCTGCAGGAGCCACATGTCCTATGGGCAGGGACTGTGCAAGACATAACTGCGGCCCAGAGAAACAGAGCCTGTCTGCAGGAGCACACTTCAGGAGGGCATCGTCGATGGCCGCCCACCTCCGTTCCCCATTCAGGATGACCTGTGGAGTGCTGGCAGCCTAGTGGAGAGATTGCCTGCAGGACACACGACTGTGAGTAGCAATTGCAGCCTCTCAAAGCCTTCTGCCCATGGGAGCAGCGTGTCCTGCAGGCAGGCTCTCCATTGGGCCGACGGTGCTCCACAGGCCTTCCTGAATGGGGAATGGGGGGCAGGTGGCTAGTGACGGACTCTCCTGACATCCAGGTCCCCCTGCCGTGCTTATGCAGCTTATCGGGTAGTGCTGGCACTGGTCCAGCATGTTGTCATGCTTCCCCACCTCCTATGGTCCAGCATTTGTCTTCCTGCTTCCCCCCTGTTGTCCAGAATTTGTCTTCCTGTCCCTCCCTCCCTCCATTGTAAGGTACAGCAAGAGCAAGGCAAAGCACAGACACCTCTATGAATCCAAAGTAGCTTTATTAGTAACCCCTACACGTGCAGTGTTTCGGCAATTATGCCTTCTTCAGGGTGTAGGATAACCTCCAACAGAAAACCACATAAAAACACATTAAAAACTATAAATATAAACAATAAAAATATTGCAGGTAATAAATAGCTAAACCAATTATACTTTAAAAACATAAAATTAATGATAAGAAAAAAATAAATTGTGATATTTAAATATAAATCAAATCAATAGGAGAGTGACATATCCCAATAAATATATGAGGATATAAAAGTTGAAACAATAGGAAATTATTAATAAACAACAATTTATATATCAATATAAATCATACACATGTAGAAACGAGGAAGAAACTAAAAGGGTTTGTTTTTTAAAAAATAGTTAATGCTATCTCTGCAGTCAGGATTACTATACTGTATTGAATAGAAAGATATTCAATGATGCATGAACCAAGAAGAGGGGAGGGGTTTGGTGGGGGTCGGGGGGGGGGGTAGGGAGAGGGAAGGAGGGAGGGAGAGGGAAGAGGGACTGCCTCCCAATCGCTTAATCTGGAAAGGTAAATGGCAACAATACAATTATTAATACAACAAACTGCACAAGGGTTAAACTAATCCACACAAACCAATACCCTTGACCTTACTTACATAAATAAATTAATTTTACCAATATAAATAATTATTTCATACACTTCAACAAGGCACGAACAACCTCAGGATGGTCTTACCCCGACATGTGGCGAACTAGTCACCATAGGGTTTAAGAGCAGACACTCACATCATGGGTCACTGCCTATATCCGTTTGCAATACAAGTCTCAATCTAACAACGCTAACAATATCTAACACGACCTTACCAACTACCAACAAAACATTTAATTACTGAGATTCCCAAAATATAAAAAGTGTCTGCAATACAGCATAGAGCCGGAGCACATCAATTCTTCAGTTATTGTCCTAAAAGGAACAGAAAGAGAATTTATTTTAAACAGTGGAATATAAACCTTTTGTGATAGAAATTTATTCACTTATCTGAATATTTTCAGCCATCTGGCTCATGTCAGCAAACAGACATCATACAGCGTTTTTTATCCGGAAGGTACACCATCCCGGAAAGAGGTACAATAACCCCACCGTTCTGGCAAAAGATATAGTAACCCGGCAAAAGCTTTTGTTAGGCTTCTTCAAGGTAACAATATTAGCGTTTCACTTTCTCTATGTCGGATACATAGTATCTCCCTACTTGCACCTCGATAGTGTCTGACGTCAATAACTTTTAAAAGACATCTAAACCTATGATTCGCTCACAGAGGGTGATGTAACGTTTTCTTACAACCCTCAATCAATACACATTATAACTCAAACTTTAACAACGGCGAATCTCAAAAATCATAAAAAAACGCAAGGAATAAGACCAGCACTCCACAGTAAATCAACATTGATTTAAATAAAAAGTGTCCATTCAATTTTATCATTTATTCCATTGGGATCTAGGGTTTTCAAGTCATATATCCATCTTTGTTCTTTTTGGAGTAACAATACAATTATGCCATCATAATATCCTCAAGTTATACAAACCTCTAGCTACGAAGCTGCGTCCATTGTAGAATGTAAATCATAAACATCGCCCCTTGTATTTTACTGATAGTCTATCCAGCTCAATACCATCCTAGTTAATAAAATGAGAAAATGAAATGGTTGAACAATAAACTTGAGCGCTAGAATTATTTGTAAGGGGGCTTAAGTTTAAAAAAAAGTATTACCCATTGCGATTCTTGCTTGGAAGCAGAACCATTTAAAAGCGTCAGAAGACCGGCACTGTGCTGTGACTGCTGACACACCACACTGCAGGAACCAATCTTTACAAATTAAATTACAATTCCTAATTCTTTTCTCCACATCTACTAAAGTTTGCATGAAAAACAAGAACCAAAAAGGGGACATTTGAAGACTTACCCCATCGATGCAAACTAAAGGTTTACAAACACCTTGTCCTCCTGCCCCTTCCTTTGTCCAGCATTTCTCCTTCTGCCCCTCTCCCAGTTGTCCAGCATTTGTCCTCTTGTCCCTCCCCTTGTTGTCCAGCATTTGTCCTCCTTCCCCTTTACATTAGTTCAGGTATAGTGGAGTTAGAAAAGGTACAGAGAAGGACGACCAAAAATGATAAAGGGGATGGAAGAATGCACCTATGAAGAAAAAGCCTAAAAGATTTGGGCTACTCAGGTGAGGGAAGAGATAGCTTAGGGGAGATATGGTAGAGGTCTATGAGTGGAGAGAAGCAAATATGCGTGAATTGGTTGTTTACTCCTTCAAAAAGTACAAAGACCAGGAGACACCAATGAAGCTACTAAGTTGTACATTTAAGACTAATCAGAGAAAATATTTTTCATTCAACACGTAGTTAAGCTCTGGAATTCATTACTAGAGGATGTAGTAAAAGCTGTTAGTATAGCTGGGTTTAAAATTGGTATGGACAAGTTCTTAGAGGAAAAGTCCATATACAGTGGTTTGCAAAAGTCTTGCACAGGCTGCATGATCAAGCTATTCTCAGCTTTATTTTGACAATCTTTCTAAATTCTTTGGCAGAATCCTGACTTATTATATACTGTTTTAGGAGCCATTTCTGCATGCAAAATTACTTGTTTGTGAACTTTTGTATGACTGTCATGAGGAAATGATGTTCCAGTACGATCAACAGAATTTTGTGTCAAAAGTAGGATCAAAATGAACCAATAGAACACTGCGCTGCTTCAGCCAATAAGAAGTCATATTTGATAGCCAATCAGAGCATGGTATTTCGGCAGCACACAGGGTTTGAATTAAATGTGGATCAATTGGTGTGTATCGCATCTGATGCTCAATGTCTTGACATGGTGAAAAGGTTGCTTTTTCTATCAATGGAAGACTGGGTCCAAGTGGTGGTTTTGCAAGAGGAAGGGTATTCCAGCCTGCAGATTGCAGCAAAGTCAGCTGTAATCAGAGCATGGCTGTCCGCATTCTGAAGAAGCATAAGGAGATGGGAAATATGCAGGATCAACATCATAGCAGTCGGACTAGAAAGTCAACCAAGAGGGATAACAGGGCCTTGTTAAAGACATCTCTTGACAACCACAAGTTAACCTCCCCTGAGTTTCTGCGGGAATAGAAGAAGAAGTGTTCTATTGCAGTTTGCACTTCTGCTGTGAGAAGACGATGCTTGGAGTACGGGTTGAGGGGCTGTAAGGTGTGGAGGAAGCCACTATTAATGGTGGAACAGAGGAAGAGATGCATTGATGGGCTTCCAAATACTGAAAATGGAACAAGACTGACTAGGAGAAAGTTCTATTCAGTGGCGAAAGCACGTTTTGCATTCTGGGTGACCAGGACAAAAGCTATGTGAGGAGGTTTCCTCATTAAGAGTACAAACCAGAGCGCTTGAACATCTCATGAAGCATCCAATCAAGGTCATGATCTGGGGATGTGTGGCAGCCAGTGGTGTTGGAAGACTTCATATCATTGGCGCAATGATGAATGCAGCGAAATACTTAGGAATTCTGCAGAAGGACATGCTGCTATCAACCTAGCAGATATTTCTTTCATGTAGAAAGTGCATCTTGCCACCAAGTGAAAACTGTTGCTGGCTGGAAGAAAACAGAGTTTAGACCATTGAATGGCTAGGTCAATCTCCCAATCTCTACCCCAATTGAGAATCTTTGGTAGAAGGTATCAGTTGAGATTGCTAAAAAGCAACTGTGGACCAAGCGAGAGCTGATGGAGTCACTGATTCCATCATAACACGAGAACACCTGGTGAAACTGGTCCACTCCATGCCAGACTGATGTTGTCTGGTGAGAGAGCAAGGGCTGAGCCATCAAGTGCTAATGGCTACCAACAACAAAAAATGGCCCTTTCAGGGCTACCTAATGAAATCAAGAATAAAACATGCACACTGCCAACATACACGGAACAGAAAACACAGCAACATTTTGGGCACACATTGCATCTTTCTACACAGGTTCACAACCAAATGAACATGGGTATTAAACAATTATAAAAGAATGCTCAAGTCATGGCAAATTTGTCAGATTTGTACAAAAGACAAAAGGGAAGAAAATGGCTTGCAGAAGGGGTTGTAAATTGCAATTCATTTTGTCCCTGTGATCCAAACAACTAAAAGCTGCCAATTCGGCACTACCTATGCAAGACTTTTTCTCACCACTCTACCATTATTTAAAGGGACTGCGGAAATCCACTGCTTATCCCTGGGATAAGCAGCATAGAATCTGTCTACCTTATAGGGATCTTGACAGGTATTTGTGACCTGGATCGGACACTGTTAGAAACAATATATTTGGCTTCATGGATCTTTGGTCTGAACCTGTATGGCAATTTTTTTTTCTTATGCTCTTAAATCCCCCCTCTGCCTCCAATTGGCTCTTAAAGTATCAGGGCATGGTGCGGTCACTTGAGGAAATGACAAGCTGAAGCATCCATGGGGGGAAAGGTTGCTTGAGTTGAGAATATTTGGCTTGACTGCATGCCACTCTGATTTGTTAAAGGAAGGGTGTTTTTTTAAATTCTTATAAAACTAAAGTAAATTAAATTAATCTTTTTCTTGGTTTCACTTTAAAGATAGACATGAAGGCGTGGGCTGACTGCACAGTGAGCAAGCTAGGAAGGTGCTATAATAGCAATTTCTAGAATCTTTTAAATATAGGACCCCTGTCAGACTTGTTGAATTCAGTCTAATGACATAATAATGCCTAATCAGCAATTTTGTATACTCCTATATTTATTTATTTAGCATCTTTTTGATACTGCTTTTCATAGTGTCAAATTGGTTTGCAATCAAAGTGGGTTATTTGTGACAGAGTGAACTTTAAAATATTGAATAAAAGATTGAACTTTGTAATGCAGGGAACTTTAAAACAGTGAATAATAAATTGAATTTTGGTATCATGGAATAAGCATTTGATGAATACAACATGAACTAAAATAGGTGGCACTTTGCGGATTACACAGAGTCGGACATTTGGTTGCAAGGTGGGGGAACTTATATACATGATTAAGGTGTGCCGCACTTTGTGAGGTGAATGTTTGTTAATTGTTAGAAGGGCTGGAGGGGGGAATTGTTTGGTGGTGGGAGGGGATTAGTTTGGGGAAGTTGTGCTGATCGATTTGATGAGGGGGGAAGAGGGCAGATAGCAGGGGGGATGTTTGGGTGGGTGGTTTGAGGCAGTGGCAGTCTTCATTAGGTGTCACTTCTGAAGTATTCCAGGAAAAGATGTGTTTTGAGTTTCTTGCAAAATTCCATTATTTCGTTTATGGATCTTAGGTGGTCAGGGAGTGCATTCTAGATCGACGGGCCATAGAGGGAGAATGTTCTGTTGCATGTTGTTTGCGTACTTTTTGCTTTGTGTGTTGGTTGGGTGAGTTGATGTTGATTGGATTGCCTTCTTGATCTGTTGTTGGGGGCTTTCAGGATTAGGGTATACAGTATAAGTGATCAGCTGATTGGTTGTGGAGGGTCTTGAATGTGTTGATTGCTGTTTTATATTTGATGCATGCCATTATTGGGAGCTAGTGCAACTATATGCCACTTAAGGTCTTCACAGCAACATTGTTTGGTCCCCCCTAAGTGAGAAAATTTAAATTGCCATGGATGAGAGAAGTCACCTTCTCTTATCAAGCACACGCTCTTTGGAATGCACGGCCAGTTGCCATTTGGGCACAAAGTTCTTATAAGGAATTCAAGCAGCTCGTTAAAGCATGGCTCTTTCAAAATTTGTTTGCCAATTATTTAGAGTCCTCTTGAAACTAGCATTGCTTGGCAGCTCAGACAGACTCTGATCTCATTTATTAGCCTTGTTATATACTATTTTATGTTTTTGTTTGAAGGTATGGAATTGTTCTATTCAGTCCCCTTCCTATTTGCCTGACCTTTTTTGTCTTATGTGCACAGTATTAATTGTTACTATTATCATTTGACATATTTAAGCCCTGGAATGTAAACCACTGTGTGCATTTGTGTTTCGAATAGTGGTCTACTGCATATTGACAGATAAATAAATAATATCTGTTGAAAAAAGCTGCCTACAATTATTTATCTGTTTTAATTGTTTCCCAGTATTTGAAATATAAAGATGAATAGAGATTTAGGGGTATGTTTACTAAGCAGTCTTAACGTGTGCTCTGCCACGTTATCACGCGATAAGGTACCTTATCGCGCAATAATGGCGCTTTATCGGGCGAAAAGGTACCTTAGCACGCGATAAAACACGCAGCGGTGCAAAGGAGTGCTGAGGGTGGAGATAGGCTCACGGAGGGCGGAGTAAGGCTCCCCAGGGGCGGAGAGAGAGGGTCAATGGGCGGAGAGTGAGGGGGAGGGGCTCCCCGCACACTAACGCTGTGAAATCCGAGGCTCAAAACTAATGCTAGTGAAACCCTGGCGTTAGAGCTGATTTAAAGGGAAAAGAAACCATTTCCGTCAGCAATGTACAGCAAAACTAGGGAAAGCTAGTCAGACGGCTGCCTAGGGTGAGAACTTACACAATCTTGATGATGCATATATTCATATGATTCTTGCAAGGTATTGTGGGTAATGTAGTTCTTTCACTCCAAACACAGCTGAAGACAATAATTGAGTTGTGTAACCAGTGGTAAAGCCAATAAAATACTTCTTTTATTGATGGGGTTTAATTCACCCAGCACAAATATGCTTGGTAGCAATATAAATGAGGTTACTTGCTTGCAGTGTTTAAATGGATAACATAAAGTCACAAAGCAAATCAGAAAAAACAGCCTTCAGCTTGTCAGGCAATTAGCTAATGTTTTCTTAGCAAATAATTACCAAATGAAAAAGGCACAAAGAAATGAATAAACTTTGCTTGTTAGGTTAACTTCTGCTTATTTTCCACACAGTTCCAGCAGTGATTTTCCTTTGCTCACACACACAATCAGGTGCAGTTTTAATTACTATCAATTGTCCAGCTGAAACCCTTTAGCTGGCTGGCTGCTACTGTGTGAGCCTAAATCCTGCTTTAAGAGCTGTTTGCAGTGGAAATAAAAACAAAGTTAGGTTTCTTTGTGATGGCTGATGTGTTTGCTCATAGAAAGCTAGCAATAGCACTTGGATAAAGAACAGTCCATGTAATCAATAGTTTCATCTGCTGTATCTCCCCCTTCATCAATCAGCATAGGGTCACTATCATACATGGGCACAGACGAGTCTTTCCATAAGGCACTATCATGAGAATGCTTATTCCCTTGCTGCCATTCACTATTATAGATAGGGTCTGGATCAGTGTTCATACCTGAGCCTCTCCTGCTATCATAATTCCTCTCTGTATAGCCTGGCCAGTATGTAATCCAGTTCTGATGTCCAGCCTTCCAATCTTGATCCCTGGACACTGGATCTTTCCTCACATACCTTCTGGCATAGGTCTGAAAGTCCTTTCCACGTGCAGTCTTCTCTCTTCCAGGTAGCCACTGGTGATTCCTATCTCTGCCATTCCATTCCTCTGGCTGACTCCAGTCCAATGGACTCTGCTGGCATTTGGAATACCTCCCAGTATAGGTACTGCCTTGGAATCTCCCAGACCTTCCAATGGCCTTTCTTCTCTTCCTTCCAGAGAGTTTCCTTCTCTCTCTATCCGCCTGGCTTGGCTTCTGCTTCTCGAGATGATGTTGGTGCTTGAGCTTGAAGCTGTTGCTGTATCTTTTCCTGAAGCTATTATCTGTAGAATAAGCTCTATTCTTATTCTGTCCTAATGTGTGCTCCCCCCTAACACAGCGCAGCTGTGTTGAATCAGGCCCTGCCCTTTGAGATGAGTGCTTAGGGATTACCTCATAGCTCTCTTGATTGCACACACGTTTTCTCACTTCAGCCCCTCTCATGGCTGCTGGAAACCTGGTGCATTCTGGGACTGGTAGTCTTTTATGTGAAAACTCTGTTTTCTTGCTTCTACCAGAACTGACAGGTTGCTTGTTCAGAGTCACATCATCTTTTCTATAGCTCCTACCTGAGCTATGATAAGCTTCCTTATCACATACCCCCCTGCTTAAGTTATTACGGACTGGTTTTACTGGTGAAACTTCTTCTCTACAGTCCGTAATACGGGAAAGTGCATCCGCATTCTTGTGTAACTTCCCGGCACGATGTTCGACTTGGAAATCAAACGCCTGTAAGGCCATGTACCAGCGTGTCAACCTGGCATTGTGGTTCTTCATTTGCTGCAACCACTTAAGTGGGGCATGGTCCGTGACCAACTGGAACTTTCTCCCTGTAAGGTAAAACCTTAACGCCTCCACTGACCACTTGATAGCCAAACACTCTTTTTCTATCGTGGAATACTTTTGTTCAGCCGGTGACAACTTCCTGCTCAGGTACATCACAGGATGCTCCTCCCCATCATGGCACTGGGATAGGACCGCTCCTAGCCCTACATCCGATGCATCGGTTTGAACCAGAAAGGGTTTCTTGAAGTCTACTTCTTTCAATACCGGTCCTGCACACAATTTTTCTTTTAAGACTGAAAACGCTTTTTCAGCTTCTGGTGTCCACTTTATCTGGTTTGGACAATTCTTTCGCAGCATATCTGTGAAAATGGCACTTTTCTCTGCGAATTGCGGTATAAACCGGCGGTAGTATCCAATAAGTCCCAAGAAACTTCTTAGTTGTTTCTTTGTTGTTGGAGGAGGAAAATTCCTGATGCTATCTATTTTGCTTAATAGAGGTTTAATTTTTCCTCTTCCCACTAGGTGGCCTAGGTATTTTACCTCCCTATTCGCAAAGGCACACTTCTTCGGGTTTAAAGTGATTCCCGCTTGCTTCATAGAGCACAAGACTGCCCTGATCCTCTTCAAATGCTCCGCCCAGGTGGTACTATGGATTATGACATCATCCATGTATGCAAAAGCATAATTTTGGTGGGGTCGAAGTACCTGATCCACTAACCTTTGGCAGGTAGCCGCTGCTCCATGCAGTCCGAAAGGCATCCTCTTGAACTGGAAAAGGCCAACGGGGGTGCTGAACGCAGTCTTCGGCTTCGACTCCCTGGTGAGAGGGATTTGCCAATATCCTTTTGTCATATCAAGGGTGGTTAAGTATTGAGCCTGTCCCAGCTGGTCCAACAGCTCCTCAATTCTTGGCATTGGATATGCATCAAAAACTGATATGGCGTTTACCTGCCGGAAGTCAATACAAAATCTTAAGGATCCATCAGGCTTCGGCACCAGGACTATGGGGCTATTCCAGGGACTCTTTGACTCCTCTATTACCCCCATGTCCAACATCTCCTGGACTTGTGCCACTACCTCCTGTCTTTTGGCTTCAGGCAAGCGGTATGGCCTTTGACGAACCAATTTCCCAGGTGGAGTTATTATTTCATGGGCCACCAAATGGGTCTCCCCAGGTATGGGTGTCAACACATCTGGGAATTCCTTAAGCAACTTCCTAATTTCTTCCTGTTGTACCATTGTCAGGTCCTCACCTATTTGGGGCTCTGATTTTTCTTTACAATCAGATACCTGGGGTCCCAAATCTTCCTCTTCACTCACCTCCCTCTCTCGGGCACAGGTGGCAGCTAAGCTTTTAATCCCTTTGACATCAGTAGAACCAAAGCCTTTGGCTCCACGTTCAGAATTCTCTAGGGATGTGACCTCCTCCACAGGTGGAAAACCCAGCCTCTCACAAATCAATTGGGCAATTTTGTCTCCTGCCCTCCTGAGCATACTTAAAAGCTCGGGTGAGAGCTTGATCAGCTCGCTGTTCTTGTGGAAAGTTAGGAAACTTTGCCACCAACTCAGCTGGCACCCAGGGTAAACTTTGACCAGCTAACATCTCAGCCCTACCCTGTGCTCTGCAAAGTCTCTCACGCCTCTTTTGTGCTTTCAACTTTCTTACTTTACCAGATGATGGGGTTATTAAATCATCATGAGAGGGTAAATCTCCTAATAACTCTGCCTGCTCCCCCTCCTCCTTCTGCTGGCTCTCTAACTTAGCCTGCGAGCGGGTGGATACAAGGCCCCTCTTATTACCCATAGTTTGGCCTTCTGGAAGCTTAACCATCTTTTTAGCTAGGGACTGAGGACTTCCAAAGAAAGGCCCGGGAGCTATTTCCATTATTAAACCTTCTCCCTCCTTCTTTCCTAGCCCTTTCACTAGTTCCTGCTTAAATCTTGGCCAGTCCTTCCCTAGAACCAAATCAAAGGGTAGCCTAGGCACCACTGCTAATAGGACTTCCTCTTGTTCCCCTAGGCACTTAACCTTAAGCCTATAGGTGGGATATGATGTTGCAGCACCATGAATGCATCTGATGTGAACTTGGCTTTCAGGGGTTCTAGGCACAAATCTTTCTTGGGCCTCTATCCTCTTCCAAAGCCTTTTTGACATCATACTGTGGTCTGCCCCAGAGTCTAATAATGCATTTGTGGTAATTCCCTGCACATCAACCATCAAAAGAAATCCTTCCTTGGGCTGTTTTAAATCCAGACCCATTAAACTAGTGTGTGTCTGGCATCTCTTCTCTAAATGTCCCAATTTCCGAAACTTGAAACATTTCTTTCTATTCCACTGTGTCATCTGGTTTGATACAGTACATTCATTTTCAGAAACATTCTTAATTATTCCCTTTTCTGATACAGCACATCTAGCCTCAGCATCCATCTTTAGAGGGCCACCCATTCTATGACAAGCCTGCGTGGCTTCCAAGAATCTCTCTGCTAGCATGGTTGCCTCTCCAAGATTTTGGCAATTTTGCTGTATAAGAAAAACATTCAAATCTTTAGGTACCCCAAGCATAAATTGTTCCAGCATTATAATATCTAATAACATTTCTACTGTCTTTTGCTCAGGCTCCAACCATTTTACAGCTAAACTTCTGATTCTCTGACTCAGAGCCCTGGGTGTCTCACCCACTTTCAATGTAACAGCTCTAAACATTCGCCTATACTCTGAAATAGACAACCCTAGGCGATCTCTAATAGCTGCCTTTACATCCTTATAATTCAAAGCCTGAGCTTCTGGCATTGCTCTGTAAGCTGCAAGTGCCTCTCCAGTTAATGAGGCTGCCAGCCTTACTGCCCACTGGGTCTCTGGCCATGCTAAAGCCTGTGCCACTCTTTCAAAAGACTCTAGAAAATCATCAACATTATCATCTGGAGTTAATTTCACAAAATTAAATGCCCCAATCCCTTGATTGAGTCCCATACTGTCCACATGTGGTGTACCAGTACTAACTGCTGGTCTTGCATCTGTTCCACTTTGGCTCTGCAGCTGAACTAGAGCTTGCACCAGATCAAGCACTGGCTTCTGCTGTTCCATTAAGGCCTTCATAGCAGTGTCCTGGGCCTGCTGTGATAGCTCCTGCTGCTTGCTAAATTGGGCTGCCATCCACTGAGCCATCTCCCTCGGATCCATCTTGACCCCTGCAAGAAATAAAGAAAAAAAACCCAAAGTGCAGCACCTTCCAACCAGGTGTGTTTTTTTTTAACTTTTTTTTTTTTTCCAATTACCCCCTGTGCTTACACACATCCACCACTAGACATGCCCAGGTACATATTACCTTGTCTCAGTGATGAATTCAGCTTTGCACAGGGTCTTTTCATCTGGGACAGCTTCCTGGAACAACCACTTCTCCTCCAAAGTGTAGATGAGGGAAAAAAAATCCTCTTTCAGCTTCAAACTTGAATTTTATTTGTAATCCACAGCAAATAAATCCTCTTGGTGCAAAAGCAATCCGAAAAACTACGCCATTTGTCAGACGGCTGCCTAGGGTGAGAACTTACACAATCTTGATGATGCATATATTCATATGATTCTTGCAAGGTATTGTGGGTAATGTAGTTCTTTCACTCCAAACACAGCTGAAGACAATAATTGAGTTGTGTAACCAGTGGTAAAGCCAATAAAATACTTCTTTTATTGATGGGGTTTAATTCACCCAGCACAAATATGCTTGGTAGCAATATAAATGAGGTTACTTGCTTGCAGTGTTTAAATGGATAACATAAAGTCACAAAGCAAATCAGAAAAACAACCTTCAGCTTGTCAGGCAATTAGCTAATGTTTTCTTAGCAAATAATTACCAAATGAAAAAGGCACAAAGAAATGAATAAACTTTGCTTGTTAGGTTAACTTCTGCTTATTTTCCACACAGTTCCAGCAGTGATTTTCCTTTGCTCACACACACAATCAGGTGCAGTTTTAATTACTATCAATTGTCCAGCTGAAACCCTTTAGCTGGCTGGCTGCTACTGTGTGAGCCTAAATCCTGCTTTAAGAGCTGTTTGCAGTGGAAATAAAAACAAAGTTAGGTTTCTTTGTGATGGCTGATGTGTTTGCTCACAGAAAGCTAGCAATAGCACTTGGATAAAGAACAGTCTATGTAATCAATAGTTTCATCTGCTGTATCTCCCCCTTCATCAATCAGCATAGGGTCACTATCATACATGGGCACAGACGAGTCTTTCCATAAGGCACTATCATGAGAATGCTTATTCCCTTGCTGCCATTCACTATTATAGATAGGGTCTGGATCAGTGTTCATACCTGAGCCTCTCCTGCTATCATAATTCCTCTCTGTATAGCCTGGCCAGTATGTAATCCAGTTCTGATGTCCAGCCTTCCAATCTTGATCCCTGGACACTGGATCTTTCCTCACATACCTTCTGGCATAGGTCTGAAAGTCCTTTCCACGTGAAGTCTTCTCTCTTCCAGGTAGCCACTGGTGATTCCTATCTCTGCCATTCCATTCCTCTGGCTGACTCCAGTCCAATGGACTCTGCTGGCATTTGGAATACCTCCCAGTATAGGTACTGCCTTGGAATCTCCCAGACCTTCCAATGGCCTTTCTTCTCTTCCTTCCAGAGAGTTTCCTTCTCTCTCTATCCGCTTGGCTTGGCTTCTGCTTCTCGAGATGATGTTGGTGCTTGAGCTTGAAGCTGTTGCTGTATCTTTTCCTGAAGCTATTATCTGTAGAATAAGCTCTATTCTTATTCTGTCCTAATGTGTGCTCCTCCCTAACACAGCGCGGCTGTGTTGAATCAGGCCCTGCCCTTTGAGATGAGTGCTTAGGGATTACCTCATAGCTCTCTTGATTGCACACACGTTTTCTCACTTCAGCCCCTCTCATGGCTGCTGGAAACCTGGTGCATTCTGGGACTGGTAGTCTTTTATGTGAAAACTCTGTTTTCTTGCTTCTACCAGAACTGACAGGTTGCTTGTTCAGAGTCACATCATCTTTTCTATAGCTCCTACCTGAGCTATGATAAGCTTCCTTATCACAAGCTACAAAAAGTGATAACTGTGATACATGTGCATGGAACAAAAGGGCAAATAAACATTGAAAATGAACAGAAGAAAATGTAAAAAAAAAAAACATAACCAAGCTGGGCAATAGTGATATTAATAGGAAACATCAAAAAACACTCCCAAGAAAGCTCCAAAAAAAGAATATGAATTTTGGAAGGGTCTGTGCTCCGTCCCCATACAAGATGAATGAGCCCACAGTGAAATTGCGCTGATCAGGGTTTCCCCTCTCCATTGGACAGGTTTCCTATGGCATGCACATGTTCCGCAACAGCAGGGCGGGCATGTCGGAACGGGCAACTGGACAGATGCTGGAAAAGGGGACACAGAGGGCTGCAGGCGGCACATGCTGTGGTGCAGCTGGGCCACAGTGTGGACTAGGGTGATGCCTAGGTGGCCCATAGGAATGCTGAAACAGTAGAGCAGCCAGACAGCAACTGATGAGGCCCAACATGGGCACGAGTTTGTTTCCCACAGTGTCACAGGGGATAGTACCCATCAGATACCTCCAAGGGCACAGAACATTGGCAGGCGGTGTGGGGGGAAGTGTGGACAGCTATGCAGGCACCCCTACCCCAGAACCCGCACCATAGGCAGCCGCCTATCCGCACACTGGATGGCCTGAGACTGCGCACCACCAGCATCATAGAAACATAGAAACATGATGACAGAAAAAGACCACATGGCCTATCTAGTCTGTCCTTCCATAACAACAACTACAACAGTCCACTTTTTACCTTTAGAGATCCTCTGTGTTGGTCCCATGCTTTTTTGAATTCAGTTACTGTCCTCATCTCTACCACCTCCACTGGGAGACTATTCCATGGATCCACTACTCTTTCTGTAAAGAAAGATTTCCGCATATCACTCCTGAATCTATCTCCCTTCACCCTCATCCCATGTCCCCTCATAGCAGAACTTGCTTTCAATTGAAAGAGGCTCTCTCCCTGAACATTTATGCCACGGAGGTATTTAAAGATCTCAATCATATCACCTCTATCCCGCCTTTCCTCTAAGGTGTACATATTAAGATCCTTAAGTCTGTCCTCATATGCTTTATAATGAAGCCCATTAATCATTTTAGTAGCCACCCTCTGCACGGACTCCATCCTGTTCACATCCTTTTGAAGGTGCGGTCTCCAGAATTGCACACCATACTCCAAATGAGGTCGCACCAAAGGCTTATATAGAGGCATTATCACCTCCTTTTTTCTGCTAGCCATTCCTCTCCGTATGCACCCAAGCATCCTTCTAGCTTTTGCCGTTGCCTTTTCTACCTGTTTAGCTACTTTAAGATCATCAGACACAACCACTCCTAGGTCCCGCTCTTCTTTAGTGGACAAAAGTACTTCACCTCCTATACTGTATTGCTCCCTTGGATTGCTGCAGCCCATATGCATGACCTTACATTTTTTAACATTAAATCCCAGCTGCCAAATTCTAGACCATTCTTGAAGCTTAGCTAGATCCGTCCTCATGTTATCTACACCTTCCTGGGTGTCTACTCTATTGCAGATTTTGGTATCATCTGCAAAGAGGCAAACCTTACCCGACAGCCCTTCCGCTATATCACTAACAAAGATGTTAAAAAGAATCGGACCAAGGACATATCCCTGGGGCACACCACTGGTAACATCCTTCTCCTCAGAGTGAGCTCCATTTACTTGTACTCCTTGTCGCCTCCCACCCAACCAATTTCTAACCCAAGCAGTAACTTTAGGGTCCATCCCTAGGGTGCTCAGTTTGTTCATAAGTCGCCTGTGAGGAACAGTGTCAAAGGCTTTACTGAAATCTAAATACAACACATCTAGAGCTCTCCTTCGGTCCAACTCCCTGGTCACCCAGTCAAAGAAATCAATCAGATTTGTCTGACAAGACCTGCCTCTGGTGAATCCATGCTGCCTCGGATCCTGTAATCCGCTGGACTCCAGAAACCTCACTAACATCACCAGCAGAAGGGCATGTGAGCATGGTGGCAGAGGGGTACTGGTGGTGGAGGGGGCAGTGGCAGCTGCCCAGAGCAGACCATGGCCTAGCCCTGTGGAGGTGGGTGCCATGCACTGCAACAGACAGGCCCTGTCTGACGAACAGTCATGGTATCACCAGGGAATGCACTCTCTCTGCGGCACCACGGTGGTGCAGTACACACAGCCAGTGTGTTCAGAAGC
Organism: Ichthyophis bannanicus; assembly: GCA_033557465.1. Taxonomy (NCBI): domain Eukaryota; kingdom Metazoa; phylum Chordata; class Amphibia; order Gymnophiona; family Ichthyophiidae; genus Ichthyophis; species Ichthyophis bannanicus. Next base: position 1,683,363,423 of record CM066032.1, on the reverse strand, counting down.
AAAAGGTCACAGGTTCAAGTCCCAGCTGTGGTTCCTGCCAACCCAGTCCCCATATTTTACCCACTACTAAAACGTGCTAATACAGACAGAACCTTTATTGCAGATGATGTAAACATGCCCAAAACACCTACATTTTACCCTACAGAGCACAGACATCATAAACATGCGCATTACCTAGAGCAGAGTCTCTCAAATGCAGTCCTCGAGGGCCAGAAACCATTCATGTTCCATGCTGCCTCTAATAAAGATGCCTGTGCTGCATGTCTATGCGCCGCCCCCATGGTATGCAAATGTATCTCATGCATATTCATGAGGGACAGCACGAAAACCCGAACAGTGTTTGGCCCACCAGGACTGGAGTTGGGATCCTCTGCCCTAAAGCAGCGGCCAACAGGGGCAGACACACCCGCACCCACAGCCTCCATTATCCAGTGCCTCCTGGAGAGGCAGGATGTTGGGCCCTGCGTGCATCTCCCAATACTAGCACTTGCATACCTTAGCAATGCTACCCTAAACCTGGGAATATGGTACACATCTATCAAAAGGTTGCTATGATTACTGGCAGATAGCAATTCCGAAGTTAAGTACAATTTGCTATTGAGCTGCATCATAGCAACCTTTCTGATGTCTGTGGAGTGTGCTTCAGGTCTTGTGTCCGACAGTGTTTGCCACCCTGGGGAGTGACCCCAACAGTATTGCGTACCATAGCCATGCCTGCACTGTGCCCAGGATTGGTGCAGTGGCCAGGGCTGCCAAACACCTCTATAGTTGCACAATGCTGGCATAGGTGTGGGGAGTGTGTGTCTGTATATCCAGTGTGTGGTGGCTGCCAACACCCTCCACAGCCCACACTGCTAGCACTGTTGCCAGTATTGACCTGCCAATGTGCATAATGAGGAGCAAGGTACTGTGGGAATAGCCTGGATAGAGTGGCCTGTCCTGGATGCATCTGGACAGGGCATAGGGCAATGGCTCGGACATTGTAGTGCCCGGCCACCACCTGCACGGACAGGGTGGCCACAGCATGTCCTGCTGGGAGGTCACTCTCACCCTGACTGAGCAGTGACCACGGCATGGCTAGGTTCCCCCATAGTGCTGTTTAGCATTTCTCACATGTGATATTTATGGGTTCTCTTTTGGGGCCCAATCACTGTTTTATTTGCTTGGTGTGTATGCTGACATCTCAGTTCTGGGTACATGTATCTTCTCCAGGAATATGCACTATGGACTAGCTAGCAGACTGTCTGCAGCTAGTATGTGTTTTGCTGGAACACCTTGCAGAGTGTAGTGGCTGGAGGTTTGCTGCTGGAGAATGTCAGATAGTGGTGGGGTGCAGCTACGCATTTCTAGGTCTAATGTCTGTCTGCTATTGCTTTATGGATGTGTACAGATCTGCATTGACTGCCCTGTAGGGCAGGGGTGGGGAACCCTGGTCCTGGAGAGCCGCAGACCAGTCAGGTTTTTGGGATATCCCTAATGAATATGCATGAGATATATATGCATTAGAGATATCCTGCCAACCTGACTGGTTTGTGGCCCTCCAGGGCTGGATTTGGAGACCCCTGCCTTACACCTCTGTCATTTAAGATTATGAGTGGGCAAGGTGCAGATGTCCTAGACATCGAAAGGGTATATAGAATGTGTCACATTCCTCCTCGATTCTCACCACCACCAAAAAGTTGTCTAACTTGATATTTATTTTTATTTGCTCTTGGAAACAATAACCTTTCCCCCCTTTCATTAGGTTGGTGCAAATTGAGCTGAATGTGTGGCCTTCTATGATTGGAATGGTACAAGGTAGCTATGTAGGAATATAAAAAAAATCTGGATTTTCCAAAGGCAAATGAACCGGAAAAACGTTTGCCTACATTTTTATAGGCATCTATAAGGCCATTTCTTTAACTCTTCTTATTCTTTCCTGATTCTCTCTCCAAAACTATCCCTTCATTTTTCTTTCCTTTTCGTGTTGATCCCATCCCTCTTGAACTCCCTTGTCATGCTTCCTTTTCCTTTCTCATTTTTTCTACACTTCTCCACCCTTCCTCCACTGCAAGATCACTCCAATTTCCTCTCTAACAGGTTTTCTCCTCTCTTGCTCTTTCCCTCACACCTCTTTACTCACACTCTCTTTACCTGACACTTTCTCCCATTACTTCTGATTGCCTCGTCTTTCTATGCTCCCTTCTTGACCTTCTTTCCTCATCTAGCTAACTCCCTCTTACCTTTTCTCCATCCCTTGCTGTTGATCTGATTTTTCTATCCTATTAGAGATTCGGTTCCATTTTCTTTTTGCAGGACCTAGAGTACGCAGAGGAAACACCTGATAATGAAATATTTCTTTTCCAAGGAAGTTCATGTTCTAAATAGGGTGGAGTGTATGTGCATAGAGCACAATAAAATCATAAAATATTTTAGAATTGATGTGAGAGATGATATATAGTTCAAATCCACTTAAATGTAGTTATGTACATAGACATGATGCTGAGAGCTCTGAAATGCCAAAGTATAAATTATTGGAAGACTACTGAGCTGACAGGCAAATTTAATGATACAGCTTATGTGTTGCTGTCTTCAACCAGTTTATAAGAGACAAAGCCATCATATTGTGATCAGCATCTATAGTTCATCTTTCTTTTCATAAAGGTATACTTGGTAGGAGTAATAGACTAAAGGATTCATAAAGCCTGTTAGTGATATTATAGTTCTAACACACACACACAGAAGTTAGGGCGTCTAAATCATGGTTGTCGTGACAATCATAATTCATTAGTCTTATACTGTCTTGATATCATCAGAATAGGAGAAAAGCTTTAGTAAATAACTCCCGTTGTCTTTTGACCTGCTGACTCTTATTAATTTCATGAAGAAGAAGCATGGAGTTAGGCTAAATTCTGAAACACACTCAAACCAATATCCAAATTATTATAAGCTTGGTGGGGGCCTTGCAAAAGAGCTTACCGGCAAGACTCCTGGTCCTCTTTAAGGAACAGCCCAACCCACCTCAATAGGAGCATAGAAGAGAAGCCTGTCATTAAGGGCAGGGCCCGGGAGGGCTGGTCAAGCAGCCAGGCCCAGTGAGAGAAAGAGGCCCAGACTAGCGGGGGGAGGGGGGGCAGCCCCAGGAGTATGCTCACACTGTGTATGTATGAACAGACTATTGTTTTTGAAGCCTCCAAAAAATAAGACAGTCATTCCTTTTTGCTCTGTATCGAATAAAGACTTTACTTTTGTTCTGGACCTGGGCTCAGATGGTCTTTGTTGTGCCTGAAAAGGCTTCCCCTCATGTCCAGAGCTCAGGTCGCTCGCACATGCTATTACAGGCCCTCCATCGACAATTCACAACCATACCAATTTTGAATCTGTGCTCCCACTCACTGGTCCCCGTTAGCTACATCCAGGATCTGTACATTTCATTATGGAAAAATTCACAGGTAAACATGTAAAGCAGTATTTTTGAAAGGTTGTTTAGGATTAATTTCGGATGTTCAAGCTAAAATGTCTGAAATTCTGTTGGGGAGGGGCAACAGAGAAGGTGGGCACATGTAAATGCTTTCTAAAATCAATCCATCTCCGCCCCAAAAGATAGACATGCCTGACAAAATGAAAAGGGATGGGGATTTGCAGTACAGGGTTACCAACTGACCTGATTTCTGCAGACCCTTCATTGGTCAGTTTCCCCATTCTCTTTAAAAAAATAAAAATAAATAAAACAGCAGCGGCCTTGCCTCCCCTCCCATTACCGCTGCTTTACCGCCGCCAGTGACTCCGACGCGGTGAGAAGCAGCGGCAGCAGTGGGCAAACTTCCCAAAACCCAAAAGGAAAAGCACTGGGTCTTTGCGACTCCAGCGTGTTTAGAAAGCCCTGCTGGTCCTGCCCCCTTCTGACACATTCTGACATCAGAAGTGGGATGGACAGACGGGGCCTTCCAAGCACGCTGGAGTCAAGAAGACTCTGTGCTTTCTTTTGTGTATTTGCCACCTCTGCCGCAGAGGACAGAGGCAGAGGTTGCGGCGGTAAGCTGGGAGCCTGGGAAAAAGTGAGAGGAGATGCTGGATTTCAATGTGGTGGGGAGCATAGAGGACAAGTTCTGTATATGGGATGAGGTGGGGAGGACAGCTGCTGGCCATGAAGTGAGGGGAGCAGAGGGCAGATGGTGGCAACAGAGTGGGGGTGGTGGAGAACAGATAGGAGATATGGGATGCGAGTAGAGAGCAGATACTGGGTGGCAGGTGGGAGAGTGTGGAAGTGGAGGGCAAATCCTGGATATTGGAGGATCATAGAAGGGATGAAGGGTTGATGCTGGATATGGGATGTGGGTGGAGGACAGATTCTGGCTATGGAGTAGGGGGGACGGATGGAGGAGGTGAAGGACAGATTGTGGGCATGGGATAGGTAGACAGCAGATGCTGGGCATGGGGTGGAGATAGGGGATAAAGGGCATATGCTAGACACAAGAGCATGGAGGGCAGATGCTGGGCATGGGCTGATAGGGTCAAAAGGCAGATGGTGGCCACAGGTGGGTGGGGGGGGGGTGCAGAGGGCAGATGGTGGCCACAGGATGGGAGAGTTAGAGTACAGAGAAATGGCATGGGATGGGGGTAGAGAGCAAATGCTGGACATGAGGTGGGGATGGAGAGCAGATGCTGAGCATGGAGGGATGATAGAGGAGAAAAGTAGATGCTGGACATGGAGGGTGGAGGGCAGATGCTGGGCATATTGGGGAGACAGACAAGATGCTAGACATGGGGAGGAAAAGAGAGGGGTGATGCTGGCCACAGGGGGAAGGAAAGAAAGAGGGATATATTGGACATGGGGAGAGGAATAGGGAGAGAAGGGGAATGATGAACATGGCATAAGAAAAAAGGTGCTGGATAGAGGAGAGAGAGGGAGAACAGACAGTTGGTAGGAGAGAAGGGAAGGGAAAAGATGCTGGACATGGGGAGAGGAAGAGAGAAAGGGGAGAGTTAGTTAAAGACTGGGGAATAAGAGAAAGGGGAAGGAGAGAGAGATGGAGGAGAGGGCTGTGTTATGGGGTGAGACGTGATAGATGCAGTAACAAGAGAGGGGATTGAGGACTGGATGGTAAGAAGGAAGAGTAAAATTTGAGTTCATAGAAAAATAAAAGGAAGAAAGATAAAAAGAAAATATAAATCCCAGAGATGTAAGGAAATGAAAAAGATAGGAGGGATGAGAAGTGGCATATGGGCTGGAGACCCTAGAAAAGAAGTTAAGAGGACAGCAGAAACCAGTGACTGAGATCAACACGATTACAGCATAAAATGGCCAGTCAACAAAGGTAGAAAAAATAATTTTATTTTTTATTTTGTAACTGGAAATTGCCGTTTTTGGAAATACATCTGCCAAGAGTCAGGATTTGTATCAGACATGGCTGGAGCCTTGCACAAGGCAAAACTCAGAGATGGGACCCTAAAGCCCACTCTGGCCTGGAGGCTTAGGACACTTGCCCTGGGTGCTTCCCTCCTAATGCCAATCCTAACATCTGCTGTCTTGTACACAGTAGGGAGAAATGTATTTCTTTCTGTTTCTCCGGTGTTTCACTGCACGCAGCGTCTGGCTTTCTGAGATTTAATTTTTGTCTACATATTTCTATTTTCACTTTGTGGTCACTTAATGGTGAAGGCCTATCTGTAATGTGTGTGTGTGTGTGTGTGTCACCAAGACTGGGTATTTGTTAGCATGGAATTTCTGTTTAAGAAATGTGTAGTAACTTGGTTTGTTCAGTTTTCCTAATAGGTTTATTGTATTTTAGAACCCACTTTAATATTTACGGTGCTACCTTTTTCTAGGTATCTTCATCTTTATTTCCACACTTAATATACTGTCTTTACAAACACGCACCAAAACAGGTTACAAAAAACAAGGCAATAACCAAAGTAGAAAAAACAACAAACAAACAAAACACAATGCAGGATTCAACAACTGATCAGGAACCCCTGCCCTATGCACTACCATAGGCCTGTTCATAAAAATACATCTTAAGATTTTTCTTAAAAGATTTAAAAGAATTATCTTGGCGAATATAAGGCGGAAGCAAATTCCACAAAAAAGGAACCAAAAAATAAAAAGCTGCCCTTTGAACAGACTCAAGTCAAACAAAATGAGGAGATGGAACAACCAAACAATTCTGCAATTGAGACTGCAGTGTTCTAGACCAGGGGTTCCCAAACCTATCCTGGGACCTCCCCAGCCAGTCGAGTTTTCCGGATATCCACAATGAATATGTATGAGAGAGATTTGCATACTGTGGAGGCAGTACATGCAAATCTGTCATGCATATTCATTGTGGATATCCTGAAAACCTGACTGGCTGGGAGGCAGGTTTGGGAACCACTGTTCTAGATGGTACATGTGAGATAAGGTCCTTGTGTTAGTTTTGGAAGCTACTGTAGTACTGGCATGTAGTACTTGGCCCCGAATGATTTTTTTTGCATTTATTCCAGGGCTGGCCCAACCATCAGGCAATCTAGGCGATTGCTTCTGGGGGTCGGCAGAGAGTAGGGCATTGAATGCTAAACAATAAATTCTGACAGCCAGGGGGGACATAAGGGTTAAGATTTACTTAGGATGTCAACACTTTGAATCAATTCTGGGTCTGGCCCTGATTAATTCACAATATACTTAGGGGTATGTTTACTAAACTGCGGTAATGTCATTCGCGGTAGGTTCCGCGGTAAAGTAGAGATGCCCATATAAAGGCATGGGCGTTGCATCGTTACAGCAAGCTGACAGCTAACGTGCGTTAAAAGGCGACTTAGACTAACGAGCGTTATAAGGTGCCTTGTAAAACGCCTTGTTAGGCGCCTTATAAGGCGCCCTGTAAGGTGCCTTATAAGGTGCTTTATAAGATGCCCTGTAAGGTGCCTAGTAAGGTGCCATGTAAGGTGCCATGTAAGGTGCCTCATAAGGCGCCCTATAGGGCGTCCTAGGCTAAGCGCCATATTAGGCACCCTTGGACAAGGCACCGCAGAAGGCACCCTAGGCAATGGAACCATAGGTTAAGGTGGCCTAACAAGGTTATGGTGTCCTAGGTTAGTGTGCCCTAGGAACTGCAAGGTGCCTCAGGATGACATGCATGACCTGTGCAGAACAGAGACAGATGTAGCCCTAACACTAGATAGAGCACTCAGGAAAGGCAATGAACAGGTGAGTGAAGGAGGGAGAAGTGGGAGACGCTGGACCTGCCATATCTGCGGACATCCCATGTGCCAGTACTGATGACAATCATGGTGGGGCAGCTGTACCACAGCACAGGGTGTTGGCAATGTTAAGTGCCAGAAAAACAGTTGGTGGCAGACAATGGTAATACGTGTCCCCCAGTGGAGGCAGAGGTGGCAGGATAGTTACAATGATGGGTGGATAGAGGAGTGGTGGTGCCATGCAGATCAGGCACAGGCGAGGCAAGCATGAAGAGGCGCAATGCAGGAAAGGGTATGCCATGGGGTGGCAGCCTGCACTGGCAGACAGGACTCTACACAGCTGACAGATGCAAATAGACGGACTGAGGGAATGTTGGCAATTGTGGCGAGGGTATTATGGGCTGGAAGCACGGATCTGCAAAAATATGACCTCTACAGGCATGCACACTATATGAGTAGGACAGGCATGAGAGGGGGGAACAATGAGGAACTGAACCCATGAACATTGCCAAGAATGGCATTGTATTAACCAGTAGGCTATACCCCCATGGTGTATGTCACAGCAATGTCTGGGTACAGAAGGACTGCAGGTCACCGCACAAATTGTCTGCTCTGAGTGCCAGGATAGGGTAACCCCACCAGTACCCATGATGCAATGCACATGCTGAATAGCTGTCTACAGGTGATCACCAAATGGGGTCTGCACCTCTCCGGTCCCCCAGCTTGGAAAGACGAACTGACAGTGCGTGATACTGGCACGAGTAGCTACAGACCATGCCATTGTGCAGGTTCTATGTTCACCCTGAGCGATAGGATGGGTACCCAGCACTAGGTCCACAGTACATGTGCTACTAGTGATAGGTCCTGCTGTACATCCCCATTGCTACCAGTGTGTGACAGGTGTTCCGTGCAGTCCAGCCGAAGGTAATTTGGTGTCCATCTGTATCCTGCAGTCACATGTGGTCCTGTGGGACTAGACACCAGCCAGATTAGTGTGTACCCTATGTGAGGGTCTGGCTGACATGGGCAGCTGTTATCAGGGCAGAGGGGTGTGTAGCAGTGGCTGTATAGGTCACAGTGGTATACACTACATATCGCAAAGGGGCCACATCACCCTTTTGTAGGTAAAGAACAGTGCCCCCAGGAAGTAACCTCGATCCTGTTTGTACGAGACAGCCCTCCAGGGTTGTTGAGCCTGAGCCATACCTATGACTGGGACAGTGGCAAACCAGCAGCAATGCTTGAGTTAGGTCTGGAAACCCCAAGTGTCTCCCCCCACTGTCTACCAGTCACCAACAGACAGCACAGTCAGACTGTACCTTAAAGGTGTTCCGACCATGCACAATCTAACTGCAGACAGTCCACCAGGAACTATGTGCAGCAAGCAGGCATCTCAGTGATTGGGACCCCAGCACTGGGGAACACAAATATATCACTAGAGACAAGTAGTGTAGAGCGCTATGTGGGAACCTAGACCTGCCATGATCACTGCTCGTTCAGAGTGAGTGCCCTCCCAGCATGCCATGCTGTGGCCACCCTGTCCATGCAGGTGGTGGTCAGGCACTACAGTGTCCTAGCCATTGCCCCACACCCTGTGAGGATGCATCCTGGCCAATCTGCCCTGTCCGGGCCATACCCAGAATACCTTGCTCCTCATTATGCATCTAATCAGGCTAATGCTGGTAATAGTGGGACATTTTGGGCCCAGTGAAGTGTGGGCAGCCACAGAACAATGGATAGACATACAAACACGCTCACTCCTTTTGCAGCATTATACAAAGATAGGGGTGGTTGGCAGCCCTGCCCGCCACACTAGTCCTGAGCACAGTGCCGACATTGCTAAACTGTGCAGGGGGTAGTAGTAGTGCTCTGGTGATAACATCATCCCACTGCTGGGGCCAACAGCCTGCCGCTCCATGCATCATTGGATTGTGGAGCCTGTGTGAGTGGGCGTTCGCCGCTGCTTTGGGCTTTGCACATGTTGCTGTTGTATCTGCATTGTAGGGTAAAACATAGGGACATGCTCTGCTGGAACCACAGCTGGGACTTGAACCTGTGACCCTCTGCTCCTGGACACACTGGCTGGGTGTACTGCACCACACTGATCCCATAGATGCATGGTAGTCCCTGGGGCTACCTGCACTTTTCCTCAGCCAGACCTTTTATGTTGCACTGCACACCACGTACTGCTGCAGAGCATGGCCTAGGTCCACTGCAGGGAGGTGGCACTGTCCCCTCCAGTACGGGCACACGCCCCCCTGCCAAGCTGATGTGGCCATTTGCTGTCGGTGCTGGTAGTGCGCAGTCCCAGGCCATCCACTGTGTAGGTAGGCGCCCGCCTAGGGAGCAGGTTCCGGGGTGGGGGGCATACATGGACATCCTCACATCCCCCCATCACTGCCTACCACTATTATGTCCCCTCCACATGGGGCGGGATGGCTGGGGGGATGTCAGGTCTGTGCCCTAGCGACTATTGGCTAGGGTGGACCAGGTAGATATTGGTGGTTTGTGTTTGGCCTTGGTTAACTGCTGTCTTGCTGATCTCCGGTGTCTATGTTCCTATGTGCCACCTAGGCGCCCGCCTGGTCCACCCTGTGCCCCAGCTGCCCATGCTACATGTCCCGCCTGCGGCCCCCTATGCCCCATTTGCACCATCGCCATAGTGGCCATTCATACTTTGGCACTATGGTATTGCTGTACATGGAGCACTACTATCACAGTTTTTGGGCTCCCTGCCTGGGCTGTACATTGCTGGCACGTAAATGGTTTCTCCCTCCTGCATATGTGCATCTAACGGCAGCTTTTCAATCGCGTTAGGATTCAGCTCTTCAGATTAGCGCGTTAGTGTGAATGGAGCCTCTCCCTGCCCACACTCCGCCCATTGACCCCTTCTCTCCGCCCTCTCTCCACCTTCTGCGGTGTTTACCGTGCCGCGGAACGTCAACGATCGTTAACGTTACATAACGCGCGTTATGTAACGTTACCGCAGTTTAGTAAGCATACCCCTTAGTATTAAGGGGTTTTTTCTCTTATAGTTTTATGGGGAAGGTTCTAGCTCTTCTCTGCTCTCCTCTGCACAAATTGTTGGGGAAGGGGCTGGAGGGTGGGGTTCAGTGGATGCAGAATATATCTTTTTGAATTTAATGCTATATGGGCGAGCATATGTGTGCTGGAGGGGCCTGAGAAGGGGACCACACTCTTCTCCTCTCTTGTCTTAGGGATGCTGGCCTCTGTGGAACTATGCTTCACTGGTTTCACTCTTTTCTCTATTCTCGGTCCTTTCCTGTTGTCTCTCCTGCACTTCTGACCCCCTGTGTCACTACTGTGGGGTACCCCAAGGCTCTGTTCTTGCACCACTTCTCTTTAGTATCTTTATGATTCCCCTCACTCTTCTGGTATAGCAATTCGGTATCTCAGCTTATTACTACGCCGATGATATTATCCTGATTCACCACACTTCTCCTATCTGTCCTAATCTCTCACCTCTCAATATCAGTCTGTCTGGCTGGCATCGCTAACCGGCTTTCCCTAAACCTCCTTCATCTTAACCCCGCTAAAACCTCGGTAATATGGCTTACTTTCAGCAACCTCCCCCCTACAATTTTGCCCATCCTTCTTGATGCACCAATCCTGCTGGTCTCCTCCTTTCATTAACTTGGGGTGATCTTGGATATGGACCTATCTTTCCATGACCACATCTCTGCTCTCACTCGTCACTCTTTCTTCTACCTCTAACAAATTTGTGCAGTCCGTGCTGTCTTGTCTTCCTCCTCTCTTACTACTCTCCGGCTCTCTTTGGTGATTTCCCAGGTTGATTACTGCGATGTTATTTTTACTGGTCTCCCTCAATATCAGCTCCATCGCCTTCAACTGATCCAAAACACTGCCGCCAGAATTCTTTCCCACACCACCCACTATAGTCATATCATGTCTCACCTCATCAATTTGCACTGGTTACCTGTATCTCATCATATCACTTACAAACCTTTGATCCTGACCCATAAAACACTTCATACACACACCCCGCAATACTTGGCAGATTACGTGCAATTCCGTTCCATACGCTGCAGTCTCCGTTCTGTTCATGTTCATCAATTACAGCTCCCGTCCCCAGCATGTTTCCTCCTGAAACAGACCCGTCATTCAGCTTTCTTCTTTTTCGGAAATTCTCTGTGGAACTCACTCCCCTCTGTCCTCTGCAAGAACAATCATATCCCAAATTCAAGACCCATCTCAAAACACATCTTTTCTGCCTAGCTTTTGACCTTCCCTCTCATGACCCATGAAGCTACCAGTCTCCTGCCCTTTCTCTGTGCTTCCTTCTTTTTCTCCTTTGCTTATGAATGTGTGCTGTCCTGTCAAAATTGTAGTTCCTTTCTGTTTCCAGCATTAGCCACTGTGCATGTTCCAATATTGTAAACCACCCTGATGTTGAGAAGGTGTGGTCAATCAAGCCTGATTAAAAGATAAAGATAAGACTATGGCTGAATGGGGGAGTGGCTTCTCTAAGATGGCGGCGGCGTTTGTGTGAGCAGCATGCCTAAACATAAGGGCAAATTTCGAGCTCTCCCCACGGAGTCCGTACCTGCCGTTTCTGGCCCAATGGATTGTTTTGTACGGCTCACCGAGGAACAGAAAGGGGAGATTCGGCAGGGCTTGGTCGCGCCGGCTGAGGAGGGCCCGGCTGCTTCCGCCCATGAGATCTCTCTCTCCCCGGATGAACGCTTCCCTCCTGCACTCCTGGCGCTATTGGGCAGCACTTCGGAGCACGGATTTACAGCGACGCCTGAGCAGGCGGTTGCCGTGACACCGGTGTGGGGCACGCGGAAGTTAGCTGATGATAGTGTTCTGACCGGGACTGAAAGCCAGATGGTTTTCCCTGGCAAAGAACAGCACGTCGAGGTGGTCGGTGCCTTTTGTTCGGGGGCTGAGGCTGAGAGAAGGAAGAAAGAGATTGGAGTTCCTGTTAGTGTGAGTCCCCCGTTGATAGAGCTTGTACGACCGGTCAAGGTGACTCTTGAGAGTATATGGGAAGCTATAAATCAACTTTCCCATGTCTTTAATCAACAATTGACTGTGTCTTTCTCTACTTTAGCTAAAATGGAGAGTAATGTTAATGAATTGTCTGTGGACTCTGAGGAAACGAAGAAACAAGTAGTTGCTCTTGACCAGAAACTCTCACAGGTCTCTGGTCTGACTGAGTCATTGATGAAAGATAATATGGTTTTGAAAGGGAAATTAGAGACCCTGGAAAATGCTACCAGAGCTTCAAATATACGCCTGTTGAATTTTCCTGTTATCTCTGCGGTAGCACCAGTAGAGATTTTTAAGAATTACCTTCAAGAGTCTCTAATGATACCTTCTGATTTGATTCCCCCGGTTTCGAAAGCGTACTTTCTTCCTGCTGGTAAAAAGGAGGGGAAACGTGTAGTTGGTGTGCTGGAGATGGATTCGCTGGATGTGTCAGCATTGCTTCGCTCCCTTCAAGAGGAAGATATTGAGGTTTCCACTCTGTTGGTGACTTTTGCGTTGTCTTCGGACAGAGACTGGCTTCTTAAGATGTATTACAAAAAGAGAAATTTTCTGTTTATGGGGAAAAAGATTTCTATCTTCCCCGATATTGCTCGAGACACCCAGAGAAGGTGTAAAGCTTTCTTACTGTTAAAACCTGGGGTACTTCAGTTAGGAACTTCCTTTTTGCTGAGGTTTCCTTGCAAATGTATTGTGGTTCATAAGTCTCAAAAATATGTATTTTTTCAGCCTGGTGATTTATCCACCTATCTCAGTACTCATATTGTAACATCTTCTCCTGCTTAGGGTGCCTTAGCGTTCACTTTTGGAAATGTTCCTCTTTCTCCGTCACTATGCTTATTTCTTTACTTTTTGCTTAAGAGTTATATACACATGGGGGTCTCCTCCCCTATGTGTGTCTTTCTTTTTAGCTTATCTCCCCCTCACTTGGGGACTAATGATGTGCCACTGTGGTTTTCTTTATATAATGTTCTTTTTGAAATTGCTTAAGTGTACACTTTTCTGTACAAGCATGTTGCTTGGTTTAGTTGTTGAAAATTCAGAAATAAAATATTAAAAAAAAAAAAAGACTGTGGCTGAATTGATGCTGAAGAGTTCAACCTCTTATACTACCTACTCCCTCCCCCCCTTTGATATAGCCTGCAGACGCTAAAGCCTGCACCATTGCCCTCTCTGCAATTATTTTTTGTGGGCGGGACAGGGGACAGTTATGGCATGGGCGGGACAGGGGACAGGGGCATGGCATGGGCGGAGCATGGCTAGCCACAGGTGGTGGGTTTTCTTCTTTCAAAAAGTTAGAAATCTTAGTGCAGGATAAGACACTAGACAGGTGCAGATCAATGGGTGATTTTAGAAACATGCATTTGCAAAATCTGCATATTTATGAAATTGACAACACAGATGTACCTGCATTGGTATTCCAGAATGCGTACATGTATCTGCTGCCACATACACTACCCTGGCGGCCATTATGCAAAGGTAGACATGCAGTAGCACAGTAGCTCACAAAAAGGCCTTCGTATTTATCTGTGTGCTTGTTTGAGGGTCAGAGGGCATTCCCCTTCTTTCCCTACTGTTGGTTGCTGACTGAAATGTGTACTGTACAAATGCCTATTTGTGCTCAGGAGTAGGTATAGAAATGTACATGTCCACTGATGGGCATAGACATGTAGCACCATTCTTAAATTGGGTGTACACGTTTATCTTTTGCAGACCACCCTGGACACACCTACGCCATGCCCTCATGCGACATAGACAGTCCTGCACCAGAGAAATGTAAATTCATGATTTTCTATAATGACCCTTGGGATGTGGATGTGATTGGCACATTCGAATGAGCATTTTCAGGTCTACAAATCGTGATAGAGTTTCTAAGATGACCCCCTTAATGAAAGAAACATTTATTACAAAAGCAAGAACCCTCTTTAGCCTCCTCTAAGTTATCCATGGAAGCAGAGATAATGCCTACAGGGGGTTGCTGGATCTTGTTCTGGGTTGGGACCTATCCTTCTACCTCTGTACGGTGGAACCTCAATTTTCGTGATTAATCCGTTCGAAAAAGTCTGACGAAAACCAAATGTACGAAAACTGAAGCAATATTTCCCATAAGAAATAATGTAAATCCAAATTAATCCGTTCCAGACACCCAAAAATATTAACAAAAAAATACATATTATAGGGGATAACTATATTTTTACATACAGAAAACAATGAGAAATAAATATAAATGACTAATGAAATAGATAAATGAACATTTAACTCACTTTTACCTTTATTGAAGACTCTTGTTGGCATATGGAAGACGGCGAGGATGTGGAGAGGGAGGAGGAGAGGATATTGTTTGGAAGCACGGGCCCCTGAAGTCTCAGCCAGGCAGCAGAACAGCAGATCAGGAGCAAAAACAGGATCCCGTCACTTCTCTCACCTGCCTGCTCACCTCCCAGGCAGTCGATCGTCACAGGACAGCGCACACAGAGATTCTCCGATCGCCGACTCTCTCCCACACCTCCGATTCCATCCCAACAGCAAATTGCAAGCTGGAAAAAATGCTTAGACTATTGTCATCAGCAGCAGGACTGGCAATAAGTTCGGAAGACCCCTCAAAGTTTCACCATCAGCAGGGAGTCCTCTAATTGAGCATCGGAAGCATCATTCGGACCAGCCGTACCGGCAGCGCCATTCTACTCTCACTCCTTGATTCTTGCTATTTTTCAAGCTCAGGATCGCTGATCAGCACTACAAATGAAACATGTGAAAGCGCTATAGCCATAGGAGCTCCGGATCGCAAAACAAGTTAAGTACTATACCAGCATTTCTGCTCCTAGCCATAACTCATCATGTACGAAAACCGAGCGGATGTACGAAAACGGGGACAAAATCTCGATGAAAAAAGTCGTCAAAAACTGAATCATATGAAAACTAGAGCATACGAAAACCGAGGTTTGACTGTATTACTTCCATAAGGAAGCAATAGAAACATAGGGGCATGTTTACTAAAAACCGCTAATTAGCGCGCCGCAAAATAGCACACTAAAAGCGGTACTTAAGAGCGTTTAAACGCCCTGCAAACGTGCGATGAAGCCCCGCACACTTGCGCGTCACAGTAACGGGTGCCGCACAAGTACGTGCCCGCAAATGTCCGATAGAGGCGTGGAAAGACTAACGGAGGGCGGAGGAAGGCCCCGGAGGGGCGGAGAGAAGGGTTTAATGGGCGGGGAAGGGGAGGGGAGAGGCGCCCCGCACATTATCGGGGCTGAATTTCCCAAAAAAAATAGCGCGAGTGAATCACTCGCGTTAGAATGCATTTAAAGGGAAGAGAAACCATTTCCGTCAACAATGTACAGCAAAACCGGGGAAACCTGCAAAACGTGAGCAGTGTGATACATGTGCACAGCACAAAAGTGCAATTATAAATAGAAAATGACCACCACAAAAATATGAAAAATAGTAATTCAGTTGGGGAACAGTTATAGTGATGGGCAAAACTAGATAACACACCCAGGAAAGCTCCAAAAAAAAGAAATGATTTATGGAAAGGTGTACGGAGCGGAGACTCGTCCAAAAAACATTTCCCTTTTACTGGAGCTGTCCTGGGAGTGTTATCTAGGGTTGCCCATTAATATCACTGTTGCCTAGCTTGGGTATATGTTTTCCCCCTTTGTTCCGTGGTCATTCCCAGGTTTTATTTGCACGTTTGTCACCACACAGGGTGAAGGAGCCCACAGTAAATATGCATACAGCAGGGTTTGTGACTCCATCCTGCCAGGTTTACTACCTCCAGGGGCTGCACAGTCTCTGTGGCCATAGTGTGGTGCAGAGGACATAGCCATGACCTCTAGAACTAGAAGGCCATAGGTTCAAATCCCAGCTGGGGCACTTGCCAGCCCAGTCCATATATTTTACCCACCACTAAACAAAGATAGAGCAGACACCCCTGTATTGCAGGGAACATAAGCATGGGGGAAACACCCATATGTTACCCAACACCGCACACACACCACAACAATGGGCATACCTACAGCCAAGTCCCCCAAATGCAGTCCCGTACTGCCACATTGCAATCAGGTCATCTGCTTTTTCTGAGAGAAGCTCATGCCAGCATGTTGGCGCACGAGTACATGTGGTGCAGGGGGCAGTGGCAGCTAGCCACAGAGGACAGAGGCCAAGCCATGTGCAGGCTGGCACAGTCCACTGCAACACACAGGCCCTGCCGGATCCACAGGCATGGATGTTCCAGGGAATCCAGTCACTCTGTGGCTACAACGTGGTGCAGTGCACACAGACAATACATACAAGAACAGAAGGTCACAGGTTCAAAGCCCAGCTGGGGCTACCACCAATCCTTCCCACATATTTTTCCCACAGCTACACAGTGATAGTAAGGACAAACCTTTCGTGGCGAGGACATATGCAATGGTACTACGTCTATCTTTTACCCCACTGAGCACAGACACCATGTACAGGGGCAGTACCTAGAGCAGAATCTCCCAAATGCAGTCCTGGTGGGCCACACACCAGTCAGGGTCCATGCTGCCACTCATACAAATGCCTGTGCTGTATATCTATGCACCACCCCCATGGCATGTAGATGTAGCTCATGCATATTCATGAGGAACAGCAGGTAAACCCGATCAGTGTGATGCAAACCTGGACTGGAGTTGGGAATCTCTGCCGTAAAGCAGCAGCCAACAGGGGCAGACACCCCCACACCCACACCCACTGGCCCCATTGGCCAATGTCTCCTGGAGAGGCAGAACATTGGACCCTGCGTGCATCTCCCAATACTAGCACCTGCATACCCTAGCAATGTAACCCTACACCTGAGGTATACGGTACACAGCTCTGAGACGCTTGCTAGGAGTACTGGCAGATAGATATCCATACGTTACGCACATATTGCTAGTTGACCACATCCGAACAATCTGTTTGGTGTTTGCGGTGCGTGCTCCAGCCCTTGCCTCTGACGGTGTTTACCACCCTGGGGAGTGACCCCCAGCAGTACTGCGTAGCATATCCATGCCTTGCCGTGCCCAGCACCGGTTTGGTGGGCAAGGCTAATTACCTCCTCAATAGTAGCACCATGATGGCATAGGTGTGGAATTGTGTGTCTGTCTATACAGTGGGTGTTGGCTGCATGCCCCTTCCACAGCCCACACTGCCAACACTGTTGCCAGTATTGGCCTGCCAATGTGCATAATGAGTAGCAAGGGACCATGGGTATATCTCAGACAGAGTGCTGACCAGGATGCAGCTGCACAGGGCATAGGGCATAGGGCATAGGGGCCCGGCCACCACCTACACAGACAGGGTGACCTCTGTATGTGCTGCTGGGGGATCACTCTCACCCTGAGTGTGCAGTGATGGCAGCATGGCTAGGCACCCCCATAGTGCTATATTATGATTCTCCCATGTGATATGTATGGGTGTCCTGTGGGGGCCTCTTCATGGACTTATCTGTCTGTGTGTGCTGCCACTCCAGTTGTGGGTGCATGCATGTCCATCAGGACCAGCCAGCAGACTGTTCACAGCTGATATGTGTTGTGATGGAGTGCCTTGCAGGGTGCAGTGGCTGATGGCTTGCTGCAGGTGAATATCAGATAGTGGTGGGGTGCATCTTTGAATATCCAGACCTAATGTCTGTCTGATATTGTGTTATGGATGTGTGTGGAGCTGCTTGGGCTGCCCTGTAGGGTGTCTGTTCCCTAGCAGGACTGGGGTTGATGGTCCACTCTACTGCCATTAGGGGTGGGGATCTGTTGAGGGGAAGCTCTATTTTATCCACCTGGGGGTCCCCACTAACTGAGCCAGACAGAGATCTCCAAAATGTTTATGCAGCACCTACCTACTCCACAAGTTATTGCTGCTTTGGAGCTCTGTCATGGCCGCATTCAGCCATGCCTGGTGTTGTGGACCTGGTCCTGGGCGCAACATCTCACACTCAGGGTGAGCACAGTAACCGCACAATGTGATGGTGTTTAGCTACTCTTTGCCATTTGTCCACCCACTCAGGACACCCTACCAGGCCGAGGTGCTGTGTGGGTGCACACGGACACTTCCCCCTACCAGGCCGGGGAGCTTTAGGGGTGCATTTCCCATCCTGTGTTCAATCGTCGACAGCTGATTTGCATGTGCAGTGCATCATGGGTATGGGTGGTTCACAACAGCAGACTGTCAGTGAGGTGACGTACAGGCTATCTGCAGCCAGCCAGGGGCTGCTTACAGCTATAGAGCTGTAGCCCAATGGTTACGTCACTACCTATGCAGCCAGATATCATGGGTTCAAACCCACAGTGGGGTTATGTGATAGGGGTGTCCACAGATTTATTTTAATTTACTGTACATATGTTGCTGCCAGCAATACCACCCTCAGCGTACTGTACCCATAAGGTGCCTCTGAGGGTGCTTTATGGGTCGCCCTATAGGGCACGTTACGGTTGCCAGCCATATACGGTGCACTATACATTATCCTGTGTCGCAACATACATGCTGCCCTATAGGGGACATTCTAGGGTGCCTTGGCGGACGGTGCACTGTAACATGTGCCTTATGGGCCGCCTTATATTAATATGCTGTGAGAGTGCGTTTGCTAGTAGTTATCACAAAATAAAATTAAAAAGCCTCCTACAGCACTCCACAACATATAACATACTGCCTCAGCTAGCCTTTTTCACTGGGCATTGTGAGGGATTGAACCCCTGGTCCCTGCACCATTGGTCAGTGTCTTAACCAGTGTGCTGTGGCTGTGTTCCTTTGCTTTGGCATCAGCGCGCCACCTTATGCCCATCAGCGCGCCACCTCCTGCTGCCCACAATTAGTGCGCCACCTTGTGCCGCCCAAAATGAACAGTGCGCCGCCTTGTGCCACCCAAAAAGAACAGTGCGCCGCCTTGTGCCGCCCAGATAGTACAGGGCGCCGCCTTATGCCGTACAAAACGAACAGTGCGCCGCCTTATGCCATACAAAACGAACAGTGTGCCGCCGTATGCCGTCCAAAAGTACTTTGCCTCCTGAACCACTTTTACACATTCAAGGTGTTGTCTCAGCTGGCCTTTTTGTTGCGCACAATGGGGGATTGAATCTGTGGCCCCTGCACCGTTGGTCAGTGTGTTCACCGTTGTGCTACAGCTCTGTTCTGATATGTGCTCAGCAGCGCCCCACTTAGCCTTCCCACGCGCTAATGTGGGCCCCGCAAATTAGCGCGACGCGCACACATACGGTCGGGTTTTTTTCTTCTTTCTGCCTGAACCGCCCACTCCTTATATGGCACACGCACACTACTGCGGCCCCGCACGTTAGGAATGTTTAGTAAACATGCCCCATAGAAACAGAAAAATGATGACAGAAAAAGACCACATGGCCTATCTAGTCTGTCCTTCCATATCAACAACTACAACAGTCCTCTTTTTTTCTTTAGAGATCATCTATGTTTGTCCCATGCTTTTTTGAAATCATATACCGTCCTCATCTCTACCACCTCCATTGGGAGACCATTCCACGGATCCACCACTCTTTCTGTAAAGAAATATTTCCTCATATCACTCCTGAATCTATCCCCTTTCACCCTCATCCCATGTCCCCTCATAGCAGAACTTGCTTTAAATTGAAAGAGGCTCTCCCCCTGTGCATTTATGCCACTGAGGTATTTAAACGTCTCAATCATATCACCTCTATCCCGCCTTTCCTCTAAGGTGTACATATTAAGATCCTTAAGTCTGTCCTCATATGCTTTATAATGAAGACCACTAACCATTTTGGTAGCCACCCACTGAACTGACTCCATCCTGTTTATATTCTTTTGAAGGTGCGTTCTCCAGAATTGCACACAATGCTCCAAATGAAGTCGCACCAAAGACTTATATAGAGGCACTATCACCTTTTTTCTGCTAGCCATTCCTCTCTGTATGCACCCAAGCATCCTTTTAGCTTTTGCTGTTGCCTTTTCTACCTGTTTAGCTACTTTAATATCTTCTGACATGACCACGCCTAGGTCCCGCTCTTCTTTAGATGACAAAAGTACTTCACCCCCTATACTATATTGCTCTCTTGGATTGCTGTAGCCCAAATGCATGACTTTGCATTTTTTAACATTAAATTCCAGCTGCCAATTTCTAGACCATTCTTCAAGCTGAGCTAGATCGCTCCTCATGTTATCTACACCTTCCTGGGTGTCTACTCTATTTCAGATTTTGGTATCATTCGCAAAGAGGCAAAATTTACCCGACAGCCCTTCCGCTATATCACTAACAAAGATGTTGAAAAGAATCAGACCGAGGACAGATCCCTGGGGCACACCACTGGTAACATCCTTCTCCTCAGAGTGAGCTCCATTTACCTGTACCCTTTGTCGCCTCCCACTCAACCAATTTCTAACCCAAGCAGTAACTTTAGGGTCCATCCCTAGGGTGCTCAGTTTGTTTATAAGGCGTCTGTGAGGGATGGTGTCAAAGGCTTTACTGAAATCTAAATACACCACATCAAGGGCTCTCCCTCGGTCCAACTCCCTGGTCACCCAGTCAAAGTATTCAATTAGATTTGTCTGACAAGACCTGCCTCTGGTGAATCCATGCTTCCTCGGATCCTGTAATCTGCTGGACTGCAGAAACCTCACTATTTTCTCTTTCAGCAGCGTTTCCAATAATTTACTCACCACTGAAGTTAAACTAACTGGCCTGTAGTTTTCAATCACATCCTTACTTCCGCTTTTGTGTAAAGGCACCACATGAGCCTCTCTCCGATCCTTTGGCACCACTCTTGACTCCAATGAGGCATTGAAAAGGTCAGTCTCTTCAAGCTGCTAGAACGTCCCCAAGTTCCCTCAGTATTCTCGGGTGTATCCCATCTGGTCCCATCGCTTTGTCTACTTTAAGTTCAGCTAGTTTCTCAAGAACACAGTCTTCTGAAAATTCTTCAAGAATCCCCTCGCTTCTGTTCCTGTTTCTGGGTGTTTTCTGAGGTTCTGCTCCTGGTTCTTCAACTGTGAACACAGAACAGAAATATTTGTTAAGCAATTCCGCTGTATCCTCATCAGCTTCTACTGTACATATTCCTCCCCTTCACCCTTGAGTCTGACAATACCACTTTTTCCCTTCCTCTTATCACTAACCTGTCTGAAACATGTTTTATCCCCCCATTTTATTGCATTGGCTATTTCTTCCTCTTTTTGAATCTTTGCTTTCCTGACTACTTTGCTAGCTTCTCTAAGTTTTTCCAAATATAGATGCCTGTCTTCCTCGCTCTGTGATCTCTTGTATTTCATGAAGGCCTCCCTCTTTTTCTTCACCTTTTCAGCTACTTCTTTCGAAAGCCATAGCAGTTTTCTTTTACCTTTATTTACCTTTTAACAAAAAGATGTGTTGCCCTTAAAATATCCCCTTTCAGTTTTGCCCACTGTTTTTCTACATCCCCCAGCTGTTCCCATCCCGCTAACAACTTCTTGAGGTATTGGCCCATTTTGGCAAAGTTAGTTTTTCTAAAGTCTAAGACCCTCGCTTTTGAATGGATTCTAACAGCCCTAGTCCTAATACTGAACCACACCATCTGGTGATCACTGGATGCAAAATGATCTCCCACTATAACATCAGAAACACTTTCACCATTGGTAAACACCAAGTCCAGTATGGCCCCTTCACATTTGGGGTCTGTTACCAATTGCCTGAATATTTCTCCCTGTAGAGAATCCAGGATCTCTTTACTTCTAGATGATACTGCAGCAGGAATGTGCCATTCAACATCTGGCATATTGAAATCCCCTATTAGTAGCACTTCCCCTTTCCTAGCAATACTGCATATGTCTTCAATTAACTCTCTGTCCACCTCTTCCTCTTGTGAAGGAGGTCTGTATATCACGTCAGTGCAAATAGATTTTTCTTTCCCTCTTTCTAGTTTAACCCACAGTGCCTCCTCTCTCCCTTTTAAGCTCTGTAGTTCCAAGGCTTTAATATTATGTTTTACATATAGTGCCACTCCTCCTCCCCTTCTTCCTACCCTGTCCTTTCTGAATAAAGTACAGCCCGGTTTCCTTTAGCAACAAGACAAAAGCAAGAACACATTTCTGAAACCTCCTCAAAAAAACCAGATAGATGTACTAGTGCTAAATCTGAGTTTGTTGGACACCCGAAGTTCTCTCCTGTTCATTTTTCTATGGTTCAAGAATATTCCCATCTTGAGGCCAGGATTATTTTGGGCCCTTCTGACGGAGACTTTAGAAAGGTTGGTGAGGTTATGTTCCACTGTGCTAGAAGTTTCCTCAGCCTATGCATATTCTATACTTGGGAGAGGTGTTCAACCCAGTCCTCGAAACATGCTTGGCCAGTCAGTTTTTCAGGCTATCCACAATGAAAATGTATAATATAGATTTGAATGGATGCTTCCACTGTAGGCAGATCAATTTCCTACCTATTCATTGTAAATAGTTTGAAAACCCTTTGGCCAAGTGGTCCGAGAGAAATGCGTTGAGGTTGGGACATAACATGTGAAGATATAATTTTAATTTTATGAAAATATTCCCATGCGTATATGGCCACATACAAGTGTAAATGACATATAAAATACCAACCAGCGTAAAAATACGTGCTTTGGCATCAAGATGTGTACTTTACTACACCCCTCCTCGGGAACTCCGCTCTTCTGGCAGATCACTTCTATCTGTGCCTTTCTCTTCTACTACCAACTCTAGACTTTGATCCTTTTACCTTGCTGCTCCTTATGCCTGGAACAAACTACCTGAGTCTGTACATCAGGCTTCTTCCTTGGGCCTTTTCAAATCCAGGTTGAAAACCACCTCTTCAAGGCCACTTTTGGATCCTGACCCGCTTAGTCTCTAATATGTTTCATTGCCATTCTCCTAGATATATCCTTGTCCTCAGCTGTTGTGTTGTCTGTCTTGACTAGTTTGTAAGCTTTGATGAGCAGGGACTGTCTTTCACATGTGTCTGTACAGCGCTGCATATGCCTTGTAGCGTTATACAAATGTATTTATTTACAGTTTTTATATGCCGCCTTTCTACAATTCAAGGTGGTTTACATAGAACTCAACATAACAACTGTTACAACTGTACATAGAACAATAATTTTGTAGTAGAAAACTTATCTATACTTAACAAATAATGGTATATTGACAGAAAGGCAACTATGTACATTTTGAAAGAATAAGAGATGAGGGTAAGGGGGTAAAAAGGAGTGGTGGCATGAGTGCATATGGTAGAGAATGTATAGGAGTGAATTAAGTGGGAGAGCGAAGCAAGTTACATTGGATCTGAGTTGTCATGGGGGATGGAGCCAAAATATTCTTGGAAAAGGAGTTTTTTTAGTTTTTTTCAGAACTCTGTGTGTCAGAGCAACCTCATAGTTTTTGTGAATGGATGTGGAGTAGGTTAACAGAGTTTGTCCTATGAGATCTGGAGCTAGTAGGCTTGGAGAGGAGGGGCAGAGGCAGGGGGCTGATTCAAGGTGGACGATTTTTTGGGTTAGGGTGAGAGATTTAAATTTTATCCTAGACAGGATGGGGAGCCAGTGTAGGTGTCAGAGTATAGGGGTGATCTTCTGGAAGTCTTGGATTAGACATGCAATTGTATTCTGGACCAATTGGAGCAGATAGGTGCTCTGTTTTGGAAGGCCACAATATATAAGGTTGCAGTAATCAAGGGTAGAGATAGTTAGGGCTTGTCAAACGGTCTGGACAATTGATTTAGGGGGAGTGTAGGATGGGTAAGTGAATAGATGGTTGGCTTCTGTCGTGGTTAGGTTAATGAACAGATTATGTTGCTGGAGCCAGTTTCTGATTTCCTTGAAGCAATTACTGATATTACAGTATTGAAGTTTGGTTTTTTTGTGTTAAATGGAGTGAAAAACATAATGTCGTCTGCGTAGAGTTGATATTGGATTTTGTATTCTTGGAAGATTTTACATATGGGTTGTAGAAGGATGTTGAAGAGGAGGGCAGAGAGACTAGAACCCTCGGGAACACCTTGAGATTGAATGAATGGCAGAGAGGATTTATCACCAATTCTTACTTGTTGAATTCTGTGGTCCAGGTATGAACGGAACCAGTTGAGAGTGGATCAATGATCGATAGTAGTAGTAGTAGTAATAGTAGTATGGGCAGAGGTTGGATGAAGCAGGCAAGTACGCGCATAATTTTAAAATACTATAATGTATACGTAAACTTCATAAATATAGGAACAGACGTTTATACCTGCTCAACGGCTAGTATACATTTCCTCACTTACAATGTAGGCATGGATTAGGCTAAATTTTTTAAAGACAAGTTAAGTGCCTGACTGTCTTTATAAAATAGGCTTAACATGGGTGCTTTAAAATGTTCTTTAATCAAGCATCCCCTTATAAATTTAACCTCAAGTAGACTATATCCCGAGTAAATTGACTGCCCTCATTAGGCATATAGCCATCGAGAGATGTGATGGAGCTGGAGGGACCCAAATGAAGGGGGCTGATAGAGGATTGGGAGCACTTTGCTAGAGTTTGGGAGCCAAATCATGGATTCTTACCAAACCATAATTTGGGCACTTAGTCAAGAAATTGCTTTTCATTTTGATGACCAAAAATTAATTTAAGAACCTAAGAAATGCTATGCTCGGTCAGGCCAAAGGTCCATTAAGCCCAGTATCTTATCTCTAATAGTGGCCAATTTGAGTCACTAGAAAGTTGCTTGCAGATTCCAAAGAATAGAGCCATTTCTATCTGCAATCTTCTAAACTTCTCCTTTAGAACTATGTCTAAACCCCTTATAAACACATCTACAGTATGTTAGATGTTTTGACCACATCATCTGGTAACCAATTCCACAGCATGATTATTCGTTGAGTTTAAAATACTTTTCCAATTTCTATTACAAGGGGGGCTGATAGATCTCTGGTCTTGTAACAAAACAGAAAGTTATGGTACCAAATAAAATTATACTGCAGAGAGATCAGTCAGACCTCTGGAACCAAAGTGTGCCTGTAGCTTTCTGTTTCGTTACAAGGCCAGAGACTTATCAGCCCCCCTTGTATCTACACTTTTTCTTGGAGTGTTCCCCAAGATCTGGTATAGTTTGAAGAGATAAATAACTTTTCCATGTGTATCTCATCCATCTTGGTCATAATTTATAAATCCCTATCGTTCACGTTTTCTCCAGGCTGAAGAACCCTAATCTGTGATTTTGTTCTTTCAAATAGTTAGCATTAAAACTAACTCTTAATGTTATGACAAAAGTGTGACAAAACAACACATTTGCTTCAAAAATAAAACAGGACAAAGCTTTGGAGAAAAAAGGAGTTTGGTGGGTGGGATAGTGTAAAGAGTCTTTCGAAAAGCAGAATCTTTTGCAGATTGCTTAATCTGCAGTCTGAAAATGGGTTTCTCTCCCTTATAGACAACCTCTTGATAGCTTTTGATGAGGTTACATTTATATTCGGGTGTTGCACTGTAATTTAGGAAATGTTTTGATACAATAGAAAATGAATTTTGAATAAAATGTATTCTGTTCAGTTTTTGTTTCTTATTATTGGAGACAAGCTTGGTTTGTGCTGTGTGTGGCTTTTTAAAAGTGACTTGGGCAGGAGGGGAGAATGATTGTGTTTTCAGTCTTGGAGAATTCTGCGCAAAAGACTAAAAAATTCCGCATACGCTTTGTGCGTAGAATTTCCAACATGAGACTTGACTCCTCCCCACATCAGGCCTGACACTTTGCAAACTTTCTCCGAGATCAGCTCTTCCAGCTTCCTCTGCCACTTCTCTCCAAGCTTGTTACCTCCATCTGTCTGTTTCAAATTTGTTTTCCTGCCTCTGCTCCCTGTTCTTTCTTCCTATTCCCCAGCTTTCTCTTCATCTTTACTCCACTGTTCTCTCTCTCCAATGCCCTGCAGTAAAACTCCAGTTCTCCCCTTCCCCCAGTAGACTCTCTGTTTATTTATTTATTTAAATGGATTTACATACCGCGTTATCCTGAAGTCAAAGTGGTTTACACTTCAACCAAATCAAGTTGCAATGCCAGTGGGTGTGGGCATGCCGTGGCTCTATCGGTGGGTGAGTGAGTGTGTGTGTTGGTGATGTATAAATGATTTCTTGGTGAGCTAGTTACAGAGTGAGCTATGTACAAGGTACTATATACAAGGGGACGGCGCAGGGTAAGGTGGAAGGGAGTGGGTGCAGAGGAGATGGCAGTAGCGCTTGGGGTGCAGACTGTAGGGGCTGTTGGTCAGGTCACGTGATATCACCATAATGTTCTATGAAAAGCGTAGTTTTGAGCAGCTTAAGGTCCACAGTTGATCTTAGGTCGTCCGGGAGGGAGTTTCAGAGAGTGGGCGCAGCCAGGGATAGTGCTCTTCTTGAGGTAGCTTGCCTTACTTTGGTGAATGCTCTGGGGGGTAGTGATGGTGTCTGAGGTGCCTCTCCTCCTGGGTCTGGTGCCTGAGTCAGATCTGATGAGGGGCTGCAGACTATTCGCTGAGAGGTTCTGTTTGATTTTAAAGATGTTTAGAAGTGCTTTATATCGGATACGGGAGCAGATTGGGAGCCAGTGGAGGAGGTTGAGAATGGGGGTGATGTGATCGTGTCTTGAGGAACCAGTTATTATGCGTGCAGCTGTGTTCTGTGCCATCTGCAAGGGCTGGAGAGCATGTTTTGGGAGTCCAAGGTAAATGGGGTTGCAGTAGTCTAGAATGGCTGTGATTAGAGCTTGACAAACGGTGCAGAAGTGATCCTGTGAGAGTATTGGCTTGAGGCGTCTGATGGTTCTCCTTTTGATATATGTGTTCCTGGTGGTTCTGCTGAATTGAGACTGTAGGTTCAAATTTTTATCAAGAGTTACTCCAAGGTATTTTACTTCAGGCTTTATTGGTATTGTAATGTTGTTCAGCTTGATATTGGGAGGGAGGTGAAGGCAGAGTTTCGGGTGATGAGTAGTGCTTCTGTCTTATTGTAGTTTATGGTCAAGTTGTTTTCTAGAAGCCAGCTTGTCATTTGTTGAAGGCAGTCCGCTATTTTGGAGTAGTCTGGGCTGTCAAGGTTGATTGGGGTGTATATCATAATGTCATCTGCGTAGATAAGGTATTGAATCTTGTGGTTCTTGATGATGGAGCAGATAGGTTGTATGTAAAGGTTAAATAACAGGGCAGAGAAGAAAGAGCCTTGCGGAACACCCTGTTTGGTTCCCAGTGGTAGGGAGGTGACAGGGCCACATTTGACTTGGAGATGTCTTCCGTGAGGTATGAAGTGAACCAGTTCAAGGTGGTGCCATAAAGGCCAATTTCCTGTAGTCTTGATTGAAAAGTGCTGTGGTCAACAGTGTCAAAAGCCGAGGTGATATCTATAAATATAATGATGCCTCTCTTGACATTGTCGATAACCTGGATTAAATTATCAAAGAGGTATATCAGTAGGGTTTCGACACTATGGTTTGGGTGAAAACCATGTTGATTAGGGTCCAGAAGGGCATGGTTGTCAATGTGATCTTGGAGTTGATGTTGAACGACCTTTTCAATAACATTCGCCTGAAGAGGGAGGCTTGAGATAGGCCTGTAGGCAGCTGGGTTGGTCTTACTTAGTGGGGATTTTTTCGGGATTGGACGTATGATCGCTAGCTTTAGGGTGTTTGGCTAGATACCTAGGGTCAGGGAGTTGTGCACCATGTTGTGGATGAGGTGGATAAAATCCTCCTTCACTGCTTTAATCCAAACTACTAGGCATGGATCTCTAGGGGCGGTGCTGGTGTTGAGCGAGGTGATGATGTGTGAGATCTGATCTGTCGATGGGATGCTGAACTTGCCCCAGATGTGGTTGGATGCTGAAGGCTTGGAGGGGGTGCTCCTGGTCAGTTGTGGGGAGGCGGTGAATTTGGCTTGGAGGTAGTCTGCGAAGGTCTGCGGATCTGTCTGATCAGATTTCTCAGGGTTAGGTTCATTGGTGAGGGTTTTCACTATTTCAAATAGCTCTCTAGGTTTATTGAAGGATTTGAGAATAAGGTTTGTGTAGTATTCTCTCTTCTTTTGATTGATGAGATTGTTATATTCCCTTTGCTCTGATTGGTACAGGTCCTGTGTGGTGGCTGATTTGGTGCGTCTCCAGTGTCATTCTAGTTTTCTTAGAGCTCTCTTTACATTTCGGATCTCCTTTCAGTACCAGGGGCAGAACTGGCTTTAGCGCGGTGAGCTCTGTAGGTCTTGGACTCAGTGGCTTTGGCAGCAGAGGAGATGGTTTTGTTCTAGCTGTCAATTTGTTCGTTTATGTCATCTATTTTTGTGATCAGGTTGGGTAGAGTGTCCTAGAGGAATTGGTCCTTGTCAAAGTTTTTAAATTTCCGACATGTGGGTAGCTTGTCTTGACGATCATTGGGATCTGCCCACTGTAGCTCGATTTTTATTATATGGTGGTCCGACCAGGGCACAGGTGTAATCGAGGGTCTTGTGATGATGTCCCTTTCTATGAGGTAGTTGGGTGCAAAGATGAGATCGGGTGATGGGCCCCCCTAATTGCTCCCCCTAATCGCATTGTATATACCTTAATTCTGGCCGGTACAGCCAAATCTCCCATGTATAGAGGCCGCTGCTGATCACTGGAAGCAGCGGGTTACAAATGTACGCTAAATAAATAAATAAATAAATAAAATAAAATGATCTGGGTCTGTGTGTGGGGGCTCTGATCAGCTGTGTGTATTGTAGTGAGTTCATAGCTATCAGAAAGGCCTCTGCATCCTTGTTCATGGCAGATTTGAGATTGAAGTCTCCAAGCACCAGCAGAGGTTTGTGGAGGGTATTGACTGCACAGACAGATTCCAGTATAGAGGATAGCTCGACCAGGGGGCATGTGGAGTTCTATAGGTGAGGCACAGGGCTAGGTTCCTGTTCTCTACGACAATTGTATTGCATTGACTTGTATTTGTGGTGGCTTGGGATTGAGCTTTAGGTTGTTTCTTGCGATGATCAAGACTTCTCCTCCTTTCCTCTGTGTATGTGGACAGTTGAAAGCCGTGTGAGTAGGGGGTACTAACTGGTTGAGGAGCACCTTGTCAGTGGGGATGAGCCAACTATTTATTGTAAATAGTTTGACGATTGTTCTACTTTAATACCTTACAAAGTTAAATTTTATTGTTCAATGTAAATAGTTGAATTCTACTGTTCAATGTAAATGTATACAGATGTGTACAATACTGTTAAACTGTTACATGTAAACCGCCCTTGATCTCTGGAAGGGGCGGTATAGAAGAAAATAGTTAAATAAATAAAATAAATAAATAAAAAAGTTTTAGTAATGCAAAGAATGTTGGGTTGCTGTGTTTCTATTTGGTCTGCTAGGGTATTGATCTTGTTTCTTATTGACCTGGCGTTAATGAGTTCTGTGGTGATGGGCGGTAGCATGTTGGGGGAACTTAGTGTCTTTTCTGAGTAGGTGTGCGCGCTTGCTCTTGTTTTGGTGAGATCTCTTTGTCTGGGATTTTTGTCTGTGTGTGCTGCATAGTTTCATGGAAGGGTGGAGAGTACTTGTGTGGCAGGGGTGTTAACCACAAGGTATTTGTGGAGATGTAGTGGGTAGGTGTGTGGTAGGGAAGGAGTTGAGTGAGTGAGGAGGAGGGCTATGGGCAGGTAATGTGCTGCAGCCATGCTGGTGCTTAGGGAGGTTACGTTGTGAGGTGTTCAGACTCGGTCTCGGTTGTAGTCTTAATTTTGGTGTTCACGTTTCAGGGGTCGCTGCCTTGGTGGAGGCTTCAGTCATGGGGATGAGGTGTTATGTTGTGGGCCTTGTGTGTGGGGACTTTTGGCTTCTTAATATTGTTGAGGGTGTTGGTGTGTCCGCCTCCATGCTCTGTCGAAGGGCCACGCCAAAGGGCCCTCTGGCAAGGCCCTCCGGCGTGGGCGTGCCTGACAGCGGCACGAACTTTAAGGCACTCCTCTCACAGCCCCGATTGGGCCGGAGCTTCTGAGCGGGAGGAAATAGTGTTTTCCCGCTCTGGTGCTCAACCCCGATTGGGGGAGCTTCAGTGGTGGAGTTGCATGTGGAAGGAAGGTTTGCTCCGACGGCAGCGCAAATTTTAAGGCAGTCCTCTCTACTCTCACAGCCCTGATTGGGCTGGAGCTTCTGAGTGGGAGGAAATAGTGTTTTCCCACTGTGGTGCTCAAACCCGATCGGGGGAGCTTCAGTGGTGGAGTTGCATATGGAAGGAAGGTTTGCTCTGACAGCGGCACAATCTTTAAGGCAGTTATCTCTCCTCTCACAGCCCGAATTGGGCCGGAGCTTCTGAGCGGGAGGAAGTAGTGTGTTCCCACTCAGGCGCTCAACCCCGATCAGGGGAGCTTTGGTGGTGGAGTCTTCCCCCACTCCCCATCAAGACCCTGGATCTTTCATATTCCCCCAACTTGCTCTGTCTCTATTTTCCTCCCCCCCCCCCCAGAAGCTGATCTTTTAGTTCTCTCCATACCATATACTGTAGCTACTGTGGCCTGTTCCATCATTCTCAGCCTCTCTTTTTGGAGATGATGCAGTTACCTTGCTTTAGAGTCATGTGTTAAAGCTCAGCTCACGGTGTTCTAATGCAGGTGTCATGCAGAAAGTTTGCTCATCAGTGCTGTACACAAAGGTATGCAAAAGCTTTCAGTCCTGGCCCCATCCCAGCAGGCCACTTCCGATTCTGGCCCCTCCCACAGTTTTTTTTTTGTCTTCAAATTAAGACCTGCATATAACATGTGTTAAATCTAGCTGTGACTTGGATAATTACCCGCTAAATGTTGGAAACATTGATTACAATATATATTTTAAGTGTCCTCAAGTCAATGCTGGCTCCTGGCGACCCAGGAATGGCAAGGTATGACCAGAAGAAGATTGCCCGGCCTTTTCTTCTGAGGCAATGGAGGGTAAAGTGACTTGCCCAAGGTGTGCTAATGGGAATTGAACCCAGATCACCTGGGTAGTAGGCTGTTGTTCTAACCGCTAGGCAACTCCTCCATGGCATGCATGCTGCCCAAGCAGCCGTTGCAATGCAGGGGATCCCCAAGGAAGAAGGGGGCCCACTTGCAGCTGTTCTTGTATCTTCTGAAGCAGACTTCCCCCACTCTGGGGTCCTTTCAAAATTGTCACTTGGGGCCCCATAATTTGAGATTCTGCCATTAAATAATGTGGTTGAACAGGATGGTACTATGGTCTTATTTTATCTTGAATTATTTGTGTAAGCAAATACTATTCTATATTCACATTTAGTCCAGATACCCGACTTACAGCGAAGGTCCATGAACATGTTATGGACAATGCTAAAGATATGCGTGACCAAAAGAATTTGGTTTGTGTTTGTTCTAAATGAATTTTTCAAGATTTTAGGGTGTATCGTTTAGTTAGTTTCACATGTTCATTTTTTATATGTGAATTGTATGTGCATAAGAACATTTTCATGCACACAAATCAACAGTGTGTGCATGAATTCATAGGTGTATGAACACACAAGCGATTTGCATGCACTTAAAATTTCTAGGTGCCCAAACAAACTGAATACATGATCACGAATGCACATCCCTAGATGATACCTTTTTATTGGGCTAACATGATACTTTTTTGACATGGTCTCAAGAACAATATTTCCCCCCTCCACCGCTTCATCGGGTTAATGGTAAATGAGCTGATGGTGTGACCTGCTATGATCAAAATACTACAGAGGAAATTCAAAACTATGTAGAGATGCAAAAAGTATGAAACTAAAATGGTCAAATAGTTTGAAACAAACATAAGGAGGAGTCAGATGTGTTAAATAGCTTACCTCATTTTGAGCTGTAGGAAAAAAGCTTAGCATATCTTTTCTAAAATCACTTAAGAGAGACTTGGGGAGGGGTCTTTTACTAAAGGGAGCCAGCTCCCAGCGAGTGTTCTGATGGCATGCTGGGACCCACACGGGGGTGGGTTAGGGGAGGAGAGTGGGCATAGCGTGTTCAGTCCAGTTAGCACTGAGTTCACACCATGAACTAATTGCATTAGCACAAGCTCACTTTCTGCCAGTTCAATAGGTGGAGTTAAGTGCACCTGCGCTAACACAGCCCACATTAGGGGCAGTTGCTCTGTGTTAAATCCCAGAGAAATGTTTTCCACATGCCATCAAGTCAGTGCTGACTCCTAGTGACCCAGCTGCCTCTGGGTTTTCTTGGCAATGTATCACCAGGAGTAGATTGTCAGGCCTTTTCTTCTGAGGCAATGGAGGGTAAAGTGACTTGCCCAAGGTATGCCAGTGGGAACTGAACCCTTGATCCTCTGGGTACTAGGCATAGTCTTTGCATTTTTGCCATGTGACGTGCAACATCCTAGTGCCCATTAGTAAAAGGGCCTCTTAGTTTCTTCATATATTAGGGAGAAATAAAGGAGAACAGAGAAACTGTAGGTGATACAATTTTTATTGGACTAACTTAACTGATTTTGACTAGCTTTAGAGAGCTGTGTTCCTTTCAAGAGCTCAGTGTATTTACTACCTATAAAATTCAATTTGTACACTGTTTCTTTAAATCACATGCATGCCAACTGATTTTATCTAAATATTAGTAAAAACCAGTTCATTTCTTGTCTCCCTCTGAATGAAAGGAAGTCATTGTTGTTCCAGGGGTAGATGCTGCCTTTGCTAGCTTCTGGTGCAGTTATAAGGATACTAAATAAAGCAGAATGAAGTACAGATGATGTTGACTGTGTATACAAGTAAATTGCAGATTGTATTAATCTATTTATCTGGATTTAGCTCACACCTCATCATTTGTACCTCAGAGTGGAGTACATGCAGATACGATTGGGCTTTGCTTTACAATGATGCTATAGTAGTGAGAGGTGCCATGTAAGGCGCTTCAAACAGATCTGACTTTCCATCGCTTCATCTAAACCGAGTCAGCAAGAAAGGCAAGCAAGGAAACTGGATGTTGCAAAATTATAGCCTCCAGAATTGCAGGCTCAGCTGAAGAAAGCTGAATGTTGTAGTGCCGGTAGATAGCAAACAGCCTGCCATGCACGATCCTGCTCAGAAATCTGGAGGCGTCTGAAGACCACAGTTTATCAAATACTGCAGTTCTTGGCTTCCTACTACCTACCGTCAGGACTGATCTGATGATCAAGACAATGAGGCACTTTACTGGGCACAATGCACATCGCTTAACTGCTTTAGATCAATAAATCTGATAGTGCTAAAATGACTGTTTATTTCAGAAGTAAGCAATATCCACAAGCACACTTTCAGCATACGAAGGAGAGGTGGTGGACCAAGGAAGCAATAGAGCTGCCAGAATAATCAGACAGACATGCAGGAATAGATTTTATAATCGCTTAGTTTTGCGGGCCCATGACTCCAGCAGTGTATCAGTTTCCTCAAAGGATGAATCTGTTTTAAGAACGTAAGAAATGCTTTACTGGGTCTGACCAAGGTCCATCAAGCCCAGTATCCTGTTTCCAACAGTGGCCAATCCAGGTCACAAATACTTGGCAGGTACCCAAAAAGACACACAGGTTCTAGAATGCTTCTATTAAGGCAAGCAGTGGATTTCCCAGGTCCTCTTTAATAATGGTTTATGGACCTTTCCTCCAGGAACTTGTCCAAACCTTTTTAAAACCCAGCTACACTGACAGCTTTTACTACATCCTCTGGTAACGAATTCCAGAGTTTGATTATGCATTGAGTAAAAAAAATATTTTCTCTTATTAGTCTTAAATGGGTAGCAACAAACCATGATCCTAGTGTGTTGGGCAGAGCCCTTTGTGTTACTCAATCACCTTCCTCCTCTGATCACTCTGCACTTAATGAAATTCCTCTGTGGCTAAAGCAACACAGTTCACATGCCCTGTTATGTAGGATGACGT
This sequence comes from Ichthyophis bannanicus, assembly GCA_033557465.1. Taxonomy (NCBI): domain Eukaryota; kingdom Metazoa; phylum Chordata; class Amphibia; order Gymnophiona; family Ichthyophiidae; genus Ichthyophis; species Ichthyophis bannanicus. The sequence goes on along the minus strand of CM066032.1, from coordinate 1,683,329,431 downwards.
GTTAAAAGCCATTAAACCACTGTCATTTGGAAAAGCACCTGATGGAGACAGTTTGCCACATGAAGGGCTTACATTTCGTGAGCATCAGCTGGTTTACTGATGGACTAAGGCACACTTTTACTAACTCCCGTTAAGGTTGTGCAATTAATGCATTCTTTTAACACACTGTAAGTGCGAGGCCTCCATGGTAACTGTCGGGGGCATGAACAGCATGTTCCTGGCAATTAATATGCAAATGCATACACTAATGTGTTGCACAATCAGTGCAGGTTCACTTAATGATGTTTATAGAGGCATCGTTAGGTGCACCAATGCTAATTTGCCACATTGCCACTGAGCACTTGACAATTGCCCTTGCTGTAGCAGCATTGTGCCCTCCATGCCCACACTCCACCCTTAACACATCCACTCACAGCCCTAGCCCATGATGGGCGGTTAACGTCCATCTTAGCAATCTTTTGCTATCATGTCCACACATTAGTTGTCACTGTTTCCAATGTGTGCGCTAAAACACACATTTACTAGTGGGTTTTAGTAAAAGATCCCTCAACTTTTTCTTCATGTATGGGAAGAGAAAGGGCCTTCTTATTAGTCACATTTTCAAGTGTAAAAGTGATTGAGCATGTTATGAAGATCCTTGTAGTATTTATTTCTTTATTTATGTATGTGCACTTATATACCGTCTTTCCGGAATCAAAGCGGTTTATAATGAACTTTATAACAGAATTACATCCAAGAAAACTTACATGGAACTTTGCTAACATGGTACCAAAGAATTAGTATTGCTGTGTTGTTCATACAAAACAAAATCCTGGAATTTGTCATACAAACAAAGATCTAATTCCTAAGAAGTAAAGACAGAGAAGAGCCACCAAAATGGTAAAGGGGATGGAAGGATACTCCTATGAAGAAAGGCTAAAAAGGTTAGGGCTCTTTAACCTGGAAAAGAGACGGCTGAGGGGAGATATGATAGAAGTCTATAAATTAATGAACGGAGTGGAATGGGTAAATGTAGATAGATTGTTTACCTTATCAGAATATAGAAAGACTAGGGGACATGCAATGAAGCTACAGGGTAAACTATTTAAGACTAATAAAAGAAAATATTTTTTCACTCAACGTGTAATCAAACTCTGGAATTTGTTACTGGAGGATATAGTAAAAGCTGTTAGTGTAGCTGGGTTTTAAAATGGTTTGGACAAGTTCCTGGAGGAAAGGTCCATAAACCATTATTGTGGAACTTGTGTCTCTTGGGGAAACTGCTAGGTACATATGACCTAGATTGGCCACTGTTGGAAACAGAATACTGGGCTTGATGGACCTTGGTCTGACCCAGTATGGCATATCTTATGTTCTTATAAAAGATCAGGGATTCAATTCCCACTGGCATGCCTTGTCATCTTGTGCAAGTCACTTTACCCTCCATTACCTTGGAAGAAAAGGCCTGGCAATTTACTTCCAGTGATATATTACCACGAAAACCCAGAGGCAGCTGGGCTGCTGGGAGTCAGCACAATAAAAAAATTTCCCCAACAAGTGGCTGCCCAAATCCTGCAGGGTGCACCCAGATCTAGCTGTATCACTCCTATACTAAGAGATCTTCACTGGCTACCTTTTCATTGCTGCATCAAATATAAAATCATTGTAGCC